>JARFXV010000864.1:1255000-1282175 GCA_031761425.1 Cosmopolites sordidus | reverse complement strand
CAAGCCTGAAAAAAAACCGAAAATTTAGACCTCTAAACTAGAATACTACCCCTTAAGCGTTACTTAAACATACTTAAGGATTTCTGCTATTAAAGTCCATCTGTTTCGAGAAAATTATATGTACACAGCGTTTGGCCACATACCGTAAAAAGAACCTACTTTACTATAATACTTCCACAAAAATTAATTCATTCTTCAAATCCCCGCGAGCTGGAAACTAGCCGAAATAATCATAATACCAAAGCTAGGCAAACCACCCAACTATGTCAAATCCTATAGGCCTATTTCATTGTTGCCAATTATCTCAGTTATTTGAAAAGGTGATGTTAAAACGGTTGATTATCAGTTTGGCTTCAGATCTAAACATTCAACGATCAAGTTCACATTCATTGATCAAGTGATTGATCAAGTTCACCGCGTCACCGAGAAAATAGAACGCGCACTGGGAGAAAAACAAATATGCTCTGCAGTCTTCCTAGACATGGCTCACGCTTTGATAAAAGGTGGCACGAAGGCCTAATATACAAGCTAAACAAAATGCTGTCTAAAGAATATGTAGAAACACTGATATCATATATATAATATATATATATATATATATATATATATATATATATATATATATATATATATATATATATATATATATATATACATATATATATATATATATATAAATATATATACGTGGCGTGAAAAAAAGTCGGCCCTGAATATTGACCAGCCCATTAAACTGGGGAGAACCAACATCAAAATTGGAGGCAAAAAATGGAGAATTACACAAAATATTTACAACAAAAAATGCCTATCTAAAAACACAAAACTGAGACATTACAACACAGTTATTAAGCCAGAATGTTTATATGGGGCAGAAACGCTCATTTTGAATAGAAAGAGAGATATCGAGGACATTGAAAAGAAGGAAAGAAAAATCTTAGGCCCCAAACAAGTAAATGGCATAACATACCGACTTCGAGAAAACCAAGAAATCAAACAATACACTGATATACATAGCGATATGAGAAAAAGAAGACTTAAGTTTTACGGACACATAAAACGGATGAATCCGAGTAGGATTCAACTAATCAAATAGTCGAATTTTAGGAAAATAGGAGTAGAGCTAAAGTAGAAATAATTAAATGGATTGCTGCAATTAAAGAGGACCTAAGATCAGCAAATATTACGCAAAGTGAAATTCAGAATAGAGGCTGTTTCAGACTCAAGGTTGGCCAGAAAGAAAAATGTAGGAAGACTGGAACAACTTGGTCTGACGAAAGGAAAAAAGCTCAGAGGAAGGCTAACAAAAACAAACGCCTCTAATTGTATTTGCATGGTCCACCAGGGCCCATCCGTGAATAATAATAATAAAATTATTTTCTAAATTAATAAATTTAAAAATAATTAATTTTTATCAAAAATATGAAAGAACAAAGTCCCCATAATATTTTTCCAACTTTTCTTCCGTATACGCAATTGGTTTTTCACTACCATCTATCGGAAAAGTATCTGACTTTTAACATAATCCTCGTACTTTACTCTATTACTATAAATCTTTATGAGAAAAAGACATTTTAAAAACATTGTTTTTCAAGTAAAAATATTCATAATGTGAACTAACACCAAAACATATGCAAGCTGTAAGATAAAAATGAACAAACATACAAACGACTAAACAATTATCGTGTTGTTATGCATATTTTTAAAATATCTGTTCCTAGCTGTTATCTGTTATTTTATTTTAACATAAATTCTTTTGTCTCCGTAAACACACAACGCACAGTAAATAAATCGGAAATTGTAATCAAATTAATTTCCTACCAGATTTTAGTTTCAATAGTTTAATAATATGGAAGTATTGTTTGTCGTTTTGTTAAATTCTGTGTTCTACTCGCCGAATTTTCATTTCATTTTTCGTTTTAAGAAAAAAGGAATTCCTTTTACTCAAAGACAGGAACTGATAGTTCTAGATGAATAGTCTATTGCCATTGTTGAAGCTGATATTTGATATTCAAATTTCAATTTAGAAAATTCGATGCTACTTTTTCTCAAAAAAAAGAAAGAACGAATTATTTTAGTGACTATAAAAAACCTCATAAATTTATCTATATTTCTGTTCTGTATTAAGTTGCGGAAATTTTGAATATAGATATTTAAAGTGAACAATAAGACACTTATACACGGTATGTCGGGAAAATAACAGAACTTTTTAAATTTAAAGATAACCACTAGCGCCATCTATTATATCTATATCTCCTCGATAAAACTGTCTTCTTTACCAGACTTAAGTCCTTATGATTTTTTCATTTGGGGGTCATTTTGGGGTACTGGAGAACACTAAAAAGGCCATTCAATTTCATTCAAGATTAATATTCCACATAAATTATCAGGAAATAATTATATAGTGCCAACATTTTTATTGCCTAGTTAAATTTGTCATGAGATTATATTAGAAATACACCTAATACTTAAATATAGAACGAGAATTATTATATGCAGCTTAAAAGTTCTTTTTTTTTATGAAAACGAAATTATTTTTGGCTAGGAGCCAGATAACTGAAGCAATCGAAGGTTGATTTTTATTATTTTCCTTTTGTCAAATTATGATATTGAATAACATTAATTTTTCTTCAGTTCTTCCAATTCGCCTTCTAACTACTAAGAGGAAACTCAATTTTTATGAAATAGTCTAGTTATTTTCATTTCCAACTTATAAAATTCAACTTTTATTGGGTTTGACTAAAATGAGATACATTTTAATCTCCTAAGAGTATTACGGGATCTTTTGATGTTTTCCCTTAAGGTTATTACATTTGAAACTAAACTTCAATCTATACGAATATATTTTCTCTTTTGAAAATGTCTATCTTATTTAAAATGCATAGGTGTATTTGTGTTAAAACAGACAAGAATAATAATAAGATCTTGACGTGATTTATTCAATTACAACAGAGCTTCATCCATATATATATATATATATATATATATATATATATATATATATATATATATATATATATATATATATATGTAGTGTTAGATTTTCTTGGACTGCGTCCAATGAGGCAGCAGTAGTTGAGCTGTGGATAGGGTCTCCCTATTCTTGATGGTATGGTATATGTCGGCGCCCCGAAGAGTCTGAACCTCTAGAGACGAAACATATGTCATCCAGTTGAAGGAATAGGTGGAGCTCCTTCCCGGTCAATCAACCAACAAAAGTGTTCATATATATATATATATATATATATATATATATATATATATATATATATATATATATATATATATATATATATATATATATATATATATCTTTCTTTCGAAGATTCTTTTTATCGAAAGATGTATGCTTGGCATTACAACACGAGACAGAAAGTCTTGTGCATGGATCAGGGAACAAACAAAAGCCTGTGACATCATTGGAAGAGTAAAACAATTGAAATGGAGATGGGCAGGCAATATAGAGAGGCGATGAGACGACCGATGGACCAAGGCAATCCTGGAGTGGATACAGCTTGATCGCAAACGTCCGCGAAGAAGACCGAAAGCACGATGGATTAATGACATCGTTACAAATACATCGTACACAAATATAAGGAAATGTTTACCACTTTTTGGGTATAATTTCATTTTTTTAATGACAACAGACGATGACAAAACGACGGACAATGAAGAATGCAGGCAATCCTTTTGGCAGGGTCGAGTACGTTGAGCTTTGCAAAACTATAAGAAAACATATTCGAGTGGAAACGCGCCGATTCAACATGCAGATAGTGCAAAAAACTTTGGAAGAAAACAAGGGAATTAACAAAACTAAACAGAAGCTGAGGGAAAAAAAGACGGAGATTTTTGCCTAATGCGTGAGGATGGTAAAGTGTGCAGGGAGCGGATGGAAATGTTAGAGATTGTCCGAAGATTTTGTTCAAAGTTATATGAGGATCAGAATCAGTCACGAACAACAATGCCCACTGAAGAACAAATGCCGGATATTCTTGTGGAGGAAGTGACAAAGGCTATAGACTTGATGAAAAATGGCAAGGCTCCAGGAAAGGATAGTATAACTGTTGAGATGTTAAAAGCTGGTGACCGGATGTTACATAAAATACTAGCAAAATTATACTCAGAATGTTTCATAGAACAAAAAGTACCCAACTTATGGAAAAATATAGAAGTGATTCTTTTATATAAAAAACGAACACAAGAAGATTTAAAGAACTACCACCCAATAAACATTTGATTCAATCTCAAAACAGGTCATAATGGATGCATTTCTTAACCAATCAATCAAAGATCAATGGTGCATACCTAAACTATCTTAGATTTGCATATGATATCGTTCTTCTTTCACAAGAACCAGAGGAGCTGCAAAGACACATAGAAGAGCTGCAAAGAGCTACAGAACGATTTGGCGTGAAAACAAACTAGAAGAAAAGTCTGGCCATGTACGATAATTTTGCTGAAGACAAAAGAATATCTATTTTAGGAACGTATTTTGACGTTCCACCATCCAAAGCGCAAGCAAGCGTCTTCCAGGACCGGCTTCTACCCTTAAGCCGTCATCAGCAGAACGGATGAAAGGAACGACTAAAGCCATGATCATATAAATCGGCCATGTCGAATGGCGGTTGCAATCACGTGCAACTCTGCCATCCTGTGGTAAACTACCGCGACAGACAAATTGTGCGGGACCGTTCGTGGCCCGTCTAATCTCGGGTAAGTACCAGGTCTGTGGTATATATATATATATATATATATATATATATATATATATATATATATATATATATATATATATATATATATATATATATATATATATAAAACAAAAAATCAAAAACAAATGCAAACTATGATAAATACATACAAATCTTATAAATCTTAGTCGAATGATGCGTCCTAAGGGCCTCCTCAATCCTCATCCTCAAATGGATCATCCTGAAGACATAAATGTTTCCAGGTTTTTCACAAAAAGTTTGTTGTAAACTTTGGACGCCTAGATTTATATGACAAAGTACCATTATTTCTAACCATAGAATACGCTGGTAAAGTTTGGTCCATACAATTCGGGACACCCTGTATATGGTCATAATAAACTGAAACGTTCAAGACGGGAATGAATATGCACAAAAATAAAGAATCAAAAATTTAAGAACATAAGAGAAAACAAGAACCTATTGCTCTAAAACTAGAAAAGGAACAAATAAACAGGTATTATCATATTATTCGAATGAACACAAAAACAAAAGTCGACAAGGTGATCGGGGCAGGAAAGACCAGGAAAAGAAAGAGGGGTTGATCCAAAAAAACTTGGCTGGAGAAAATACAGGAAATAGGATTATAAGATGAGAATAATGACACCAGGATCAGAATAATCTGGAGAAGTTCTATGGAATCTGACACTTTAACAGTCCTAAGGAATGTAGAAAAGAAGAAGAAGAAAAACTATCAGGGAACATGCTGTGCATAAAAAAAAAGGTAATCAGTGATGTTGGGAAACTAAAATGAAACAATGCGATAAAATAATTAAAGTTCTTATTGCGTTTCTCAGATTAAACAAAAGTTCACGGTGGAAAAATAGGGATGGATGAGATCTGTACCCATTAGAAATCAGGTTACGTTATCTCAGGTAAAGTTATCGTTAAGTTAGAAAAGTAAATAATTTTCAATGCGTGCGTCGGGCCCTCATCAAGAACTTTCTTTGATTGGTGGTACGTGTTTTTCGCGAAGGTCAAAAATTCGAACAATTTCATTGAATTTGGCGGAAGCTGGCGGGGGGCCGGCGGCCTAATGCCCACACTTTTAACAAGTCGACGAACGTTTCAAACGGATCAACGTGCGGAATGGCAAGTAAGACAGCCCGCCCCGACTAGGTGAAGTTATCGGGAGAACTTTCCACATCGCAATTTTCTAGATCGCTGTTGGTATTATTCTTTATCCAGTGACGTACTTTCCATATATATTTAATCCTATCTTGTTTCGAAACTAAATATTTCCTTTTTTTGCTCTTTATCTACTCAGATCACGTCCTACTCTTTTATTAGTTTTTAATTCTAATAACGGCTATTAAATTAACATTAAGTTTATTCTTTCTCATATCGTTTACTTGATTTAAACAGCATACAAATACGTTAATAGTTTTCCATTTTTAACAGTAAATTGTTTGAAAGCAAAGAATACTTTACCCATACTTGTTGATAAAAGCTTATACTAACGAAGGCTACAAGATCAAAAACCACTCTGAGAAAATACTTGTTGACTCTCGCGGGGGTGGGCGAAAGAACAAGGTTGAACAGCCAGCCACGTATATATATATATATATATATATATATATATATATATATATATATATATATATATATATATATATATATATATATATATGTATATATATATATATATATATATATATATATATATATATATATATATATATATATATATATATGTATATATATATATATATATATATATATATATATATATATATATATATATATATATATATATATATATATATAGTTTTACAAAAGTTTTCTTAAAAGTTTGGCATTAAAAAAAACGATAACTTACACATTATTTTCGTCTGATGTCAAAGTTGAAATTCCTAGCACGTTGAAAAAGTCCTGGTATATTGCTAATCAGATTTTTGCATATGGTCCCAAAAAAAGAAATCCAAAGGATTAAGATCAGGAAATCTGGCAGACCAATGCTTGGGTTCATTTCTTCCTATCCTCCTGTTTTCAAAATTATTATTTATGTGCTCGACAACCAGATGGCATATTAAATACAATTGAAGAATAAAAAATTTAATATTCCTGTCTATGTAATATTTTGGGCAGTGGCGGCTCGTGAGTATTTATCCAGTATTTATCACAGTAAACAATTTTTCAGAGCAAAACACCAAATTTTATTTCCTTTGAATTTATTTCCTCTAACTCATTTTAAGATATTATTAAAAATTAAAATCTCCAAATATAGAAGAACGTCTGTCGACCCATCACACCAAATAATGCGGATAAAAATTCCATCCTCTCGCCACAATTTTTACATCGTTGGTCAGACGTTTACCTCCAGCGACCGTACGCCATGTCCATTTATCTCGTCGTTGGCGTTACATGTTTTATTGGTTGCCAGAATTCGGGGGTTTAACTGCGTTCTAAAACATGCGATTTGGACGTAAACTCCTCGCGACCGAAGGTATCGGTAATTAGTTTTAAACGCTGATTTGACGGGTACAGGGCGTTTGATATGTCTCGCGTCGCGTTCGCCTCACGAATACTTGTTTTGATTTGGGATTTGCTACGTGTAGACATTCTAAGTAGTACTTTTTAAATAAAAATAATCAACTTTTAATTGCAAACATGAAGGTCTGATTTAAAACAGTTAATAATTACTAATTAAAGTTTTTTTTTCCAATTTTTTCTTGTGATTTGCAGTCACAATAAACTGTTTCAATGGTTTACTCTGCGGGAAACGGTAAGTATCTAGTTATTCATTTATTTATCTGCGCAACAAGCAACAACCCATCCTCCAATGTCCTTGTAAGTAGTAGCAATACAACATTTCAATGTTGTCATGGTTCACCTCCGGTATACGGTTTCAAGAGCACGAGAAGTAAAAAGAAGGAAGGGGAAAGCAAAAAAATCTTCAGCAGCACTATTTTCTTCTACGCCCTCCCATTTTAAAAACCCACGAGCCGCCACTGATTTTCGGCAAAGCAAATGACCCCCTATTCCAGCCAATAGATTAATGGAAAATTCATGTTAGGATTTTTTCTAATAACTGCATGTGGATTTTCATATAAACAGGTACGGAAATTCCAAATACTCTTCCTCATGAAAGAAGCTTCGTTAGTTGATAAAGTATTGCATAAAAATTTGAATTTCTTTAATTTTGACCAATACACCATTTACAATATTTTTACCTCAGTGAAAAATCAGCGGGTAAGAGTGATTGTACCACGGGCGTAGCCAAGGGGGATTTTGGGGGTTCAAATCCCCCCCGAAATAAGCCAAATATTACCTAATATTATACCGAAAAAATACGAGGAGTGAAGAGAGTTAAATTATTACATTTGACTTATTGAATTTATTTGAATTATTACAATTGAATTATTATTTTTGACAAGTATCTTGCCTACCCCGAAATCTAGTTTGGAATGCCTAGATATGTGCGATAAAAACCTTTATCCTAATATTTACACATTACTACAAATCTTGGCTACCATTCCTGTATCCACTGCTACCCTAGAAAGGTCTTTCTCGAGCCTAAGGAGACTGAAAAACTATTTACGAAACACTACAAGTGAAAACAGACTTAATGGTTTGGCTCTCATGAACATTCACTATAGAACAGAAATTCATGCAGATGAAGTAGTGGATATATTTAAAAGAAAAAGCCGAAGATTTCTTCTTTAATGGTTTTAGATTTAGCGCAGAGGAACGAAATTAATTTAACCATTTCATTTAAAGTTAAGAACTTTGTAAATATGTCGTAATTTTTCCGATAAATATATAGATATTAAATTTCATGTAAGTATATTTTTGTTGTTTTATTTACTTCAAACTAACATCCCCCCCCCCCCCCCCCAAGTAAATCCTGGCTACGCCCGTGGATTGTATCCTTTGTACATGATAATGGTAAAGTACTTGCTTTTTTACTCAACCTGGTGCATAGAGCAGCATTTCGAGTACTTCTGGTACTCCTTCCTTCTCAAAGTCTTTGAGAAACTTGGATAAATGTTCGTCAAGCTAGCAGCGGTCTTTCTAGGTATCGCTAATAACGCAGACTCAAAACTGATTTTAGCTATATTTGGGTCGCTAAAACTAAATATAAAACCCGTTTTCCTCTATCTGCTTTACTTTTCTAGATATATCCACTTATATGTCATTGTTTTTTTTTCAATTCAATACATTCATTACATGTATGGGTATTCTTAAATTATTAAGGATTGGTTCCTGTATATTTGCCCTATTGTCAGTCTGCCGTTGAGTTAGTTCCAGGATAATCCACTAGATGGCATCCGGTAACTAAACGGAGATTAGTTTGTGAGTTCTCGCCGTACAGGGTAGATGGAAGTTGGCCTCTCTGAAACTGAAACTGAAATAATTTTGATCGCAGTGTTGATATAAAATTATTTGCAGTTATTTTGCGACGTTGTCACATCGCTGTTGCCAGATGCATGGCGTGATTTTACGCTTGTTGTAAGAAACAGTACTTTCCCATACACTCTGTATAGTAAAAAAATCCTTCAATTATGCGTTCTAAACTTAAGTATACAACAATAAATCTAAAACAGCGAAAAATAAATTAGCGTTATTATTTTTAGATTGTCATCTGCCAACTTTTTAATCGTTATTTAATTATTAACTTCACTTTTTGTTGCTCGAAATCTTTTAGTTGACAAAAAAAAAGGCAGAGGACTGAATAGAGGAGCAACGTAGTTATACGGGGATTTCACTTTACAAAAACAAACATGGCTCTTTCAGCTGCCAGTCGTCTGAGGCCCAACAGATGTAACAAAGCGTCTATTTATTTGTAAACACACCCAATTTTGTCTCTTTTTCGAGGTGGCGGCCTTTTGTTTAACTTCCTATTAGTCGATGATGTATCGGAAAGAATTGGAAAGTGGTCTCAATGGCCCTTTTTTTAGTAAACATGTTTTCCTCTTTAGTAGTTTTATTAAAGAGATTTTCGAGTAGAAAACTACAATAGTATATAGACTATTAATTTCATAAAATAGGAACGTAAAGGATATATTACTATGATTAAAAAATAAGGTGACTTTTTAAATAAAACACAAATTTCTTAATTATTGTTTATATAGGTAAGAGTTATCCAATATTTATTTACTTAAAAATGAAATAAAAAATTAGTATGAATAATAAAAATTCATTATATCTCGCCTAAGGTACTGGACGGGTCACGGGTGATGGATAGTGAAAGTTCCATTAGATATCAATGGACAGCTGCGAATATCCCAAAATAAGCAGCCCCGAACCAAGGCAAAAAAAAAACTAAATCCACTTAGCGTCTGACTTGTATCAAGCGGCTGAGCGGTCAGCGTCTGTTCACCAGTGGTGCGACTGATATTTAAATTCTGGAACTAACCCCTCCAGTCTTAACCTCTGAACCGTCATGGTTCAAACCTTTAATGCAAAGTACAAGATGAAGCGTTCTAGTAATTATAAAATTACCCCAGGAGGTAGACAATCCTCTGCCAGCTTTGCTGGTACAACCGGACTTTCGGATTCTGGGGCGTCTGGGCTTAAACGCAAAATCTTTCAGAGGGAGTCGGAGACCTCTGGCCAACGTCTGAAACCGAAAATAAAAACTTTCTTTGGAACGGTAAATATCAATTCTCTCCTGCGTCCAGGAAAACTACACGAATTGGAGCGAACATTAAATCAGCAAAAAATCCAAATTTTAGCTTTGCAAGAAACCAGATTGATAGATGATAACACCTTGGAATTCGGCAACTACAGACTTTTTAAAAGTAAAACGGATAAAAGAATACTCAGAAATACACCACATCTCGGTGTTGCTTTCGCTGTCTCAACAAATGAGACAGGTCTCAACAAATGAGCGCTGGTTCTATAACAAATGTCCAGTCAGTAAATAATCGACTTATGACACTATCCTTCAAGTGTGCTAACAAAAACTATACATTAATCAATGCACACCTCCCAGTTAACGAAGAAAATAAATCTAATCCTGAAAAAGTAAATAAGTCCTGGGAAATTCTGGAAAAGACTATCTCTAAAATTCCCTCTAACCATGTAAAATCCTATTGGGTGATTTCAACGCCCAACTAGGGAAAGAAAAAAAGTACAGGAAAACAGTCGGGAGTTTTCCCGCTCATAAATGGACTAACCATAATGGTAGAAGATTGGTTGAACTATATATTGGTTGAAATATTTTGAACAAATACTAAACTGTCCTGAGCCCTTAAACAAATTAGCAACACTAAACCCTAAACAAACAAACCCAGATTCATTACCACCGAATGAAGAGGAAATAATTAGGCAAATCAAGCGGCTTAAAAATAACAAAGCTTCTGGTGAAGATGGAATCACTGCTGAAGTTTTGAAATCGGCTGGTCCAGGTACAATCAAGGAAATAACCAAAATTCTACAAGAAGTTTCGCGAACCGAACGGATTCCGGAAGACTGGAAAGATGCTCTAATCCATCCACTACATAAGAAAGGAGATAGAACGGATGTAAACAACTATAGAGGAATATCTCTTCTCCCAGTTTGTTACAAGATTCTATCTCAATGTCTACTAAACAGAGCACAGGTACAGTTAGAACCTAACATTGGTGAATATCAAGCAGGTTTTTGACCGGGCAGATCCTGCCCTGAACAGATCCTGAATCTGAAGTTGATTCTAAGACATCAAAAACTGTACAATAAAAATCTCGTCTGTACGTTTGTGGATTTCAAAAAAGCATATGATTCTATTGACCGCGAATCTTTATTCCGAATCTTGAAAGAACAAGGACTAGATCTGAAAACGCTGGCAATTATTAAAGCAACGCTAACTAACACGAGGTCAAAAGTTAAATTCATGAGTGACATCTCAGAGCCCTTCGAAATTAAAACTGGTGTGAAACAAGGGGATGGACTCTCGCCACTCTTATTTAACTGTGTTCTAGAAAAAGTAATACAGGAGTGACGTGAAAAAAAGTCGGCACTGAATATTGACCAGCCCATTAAACTGGGGAAAACCAACATCAAAATTGATTGTCTGGCATTTGCTGATGATCTAGCAATTTTAGCTCAAGATGTATTAACGGCACAGAAACAGATTGAAATCCTAAAAGAAACAGCAGAAAAGGTAGGACTCCAAATTTCCTTTGAAAAGACACAATACATGATCTGCAACAGACTAAGAACACCATTTCTAAAAACAAAATATGGTAACATCAGACGAGTCTCTCAATTCAAATATTTGGGTGAAATAATCATGGAAAATGAGTTGGAAAAAGCGGCCAATAAGGGTAGATGTCAAAAAATGGAAACGGCATTGAGACTTACAAAAAATATTTACAACAAAAAATACCTATCTAAAAACACAAAACTGAGACATTACAACACGGTTATTAAGCCAGAATGTCTATATGCTGCAGAAACGCTCATTTTGAATAGAAAGAGGGACATCGAGGACATTGAAAAGAAGGAAAGAAAAATCATAAGAAAAATCCTAGGCCCCAAACAAATAAATAGCACAACATACCGACTTCGAGAAAACCAAGAAATCAAACAATACACAGATATACATAGCGATATGAGAAAAAGAAGACTTAAGTTTTACGGACACATCAAACGGATGAATCCGAGTAGGCTAACTAGACAAATAGTCGAATTTTATGAAAATAGGAGTAGAGCTAAAGTAGAAATAATTAAATGGATTGCGGCAATTAAAGAGGACCTAAGATCAGCAAATATTACACAAAGTGAAATTCAGGATAGAGGCTGTTTCAGACACAAGGTTAACGTTTGGAAGGTTGGCCGGAGAGAAAAATGTAGGAAGACTGGAACAACTTGGTCTGACGAAAGGGAAAAAGCTCATAGCGAAAGAATGAAATTAGTATGGGCACAAAGGAAGGCTAACAACAACAAACGCCTCTAATTGTACTTCGCGTGGTCCACCAGGGCCCATACGTGAATAATAATAATAAAAATAAATAAAAATTACTAATTTTCGCGTTCTTTTTATTGTTTTTTGAATCGGTTCCTCTTATAATAGACCATCAATAATCCTTTAACATGTTTTCATCCCAAAATCCTTGATGTTCGAAAATCTTTAAATCTTGGTAAAAACGTTCCCCTTGTTCGTCACTCATACTCATACAAGTTTTCAGGGAAAAAACTCAAATGCGAGTGCAGGAAATAAATCTTCAATGACATGTTCACTCCCATATGTTAAAAATTTTTCAATAAATCAGCACCAATATCTTTATAATTTTCACTTTTTTGAATGACTTTTTTCAGCTTTTTCATTAACAGATAAAAGGCTTTCAAACTGAGGATCTTCTACAACTTTACGGATCTGTGGGCCAACAAATATCCCCTCTTTCAGTTTTGCTTCTCTAATACTTGGAAAGATTTTCTGTAAACACAGGAAAACATCACTAGTTTTGTTTAGCGCCTTCACAATGTTTTTCATAAGGCAATATAATGTGTAAAGCAGGTAGAATAATGTCTTTTGGATCTACCAACGACTCATCAACGTGTAATGTTCATTTTGCCCGGAATATACTCGTTCCGAATAGGACATTCTTTTTTTACATTATGATGCTCTCTTGCCCTGCTGTCCCACAGACAGAAAAAAACAAGAGTATTTTGTGTAACCACCCTGCAATACTAATAACAAACCGATGCCTTTGAGGTCGCTGCACACATTCCATTGGAGATGTCTACGAATAAACGCCACTCTGTTTTATTACAGTTTTGATTAACTGCTTCAAAAAGTCCCGGGATGTCATTACAATAACAATAGTCCCCTTCTCTTTTGAATAATTCGGAGTAAACTATGCTCCTGTTTCTGGACAACGATCTTCCAGTTTTCGAAACATGACGGCATCCACGAAGACGTCGTGGGTGTCTCATCCATTTCGACGACATCCACGAATCTTGGGAATTCTTCAATCAAGGGAACAGGAAAAAGTCACACGGTACAACATTCGGTCAATTTGCTGCTTGTGGAACGGGTTTGTTTTATATTTAGCAAAAAATTGACGAATAATTACTGTGGGCTATGGTGCCTTATCGCGAAACACACAATTCAAGACCTAACAATTCAAAGAACCTGACGAATTATACGTAACACAAAGCCACAAATACATAAAGACATCAGTGATTATTTCAACAAAAAAGTAAAATATTTTTCAATGAAGCAATAGACAAGCAGTAACACAGAAAACTAATAATATTTTCAAAAGTCAAGAAAATAAAATAAGTAATAAACTAAATTTAATTGAAAATAAAGAAACTGCTTTAAAATATTTTATATTAAAATTTCTTTCCTGATATATCTTTTCAGTTCAATACTACAAACTAAAGACAGTATTCGTTTAGATTTCAAAGATTTCCATGATAACGATATTCCACAGGAAATCTACCAATGTTTTATCCGAATCACGGAAAAGTCATTATAATCGGAGAAAGGAAGTCTGCAGAAAAATTAAACAGCTGTAAAATTCATAAGTTTGAGGTGTAAAATGTGATTTGATAAAACGATAGAATGGAGAGAAGCAGAAGGGCACCTCGGGGATCTATATTGGTGCTCGGAGCAATAAAAAAACCCTCAAAAATTTCTCCGATTCTACACAAAGATAAAAAAAATATTAACTATTAAATAACTATTCTCCAATTCTATTAATTTCAATTTATATATATTCCAATGCCCTTTTCCTCATCTTTTTAATCAAGTAATTTAGTCGTGAATAAATATTTATTTAGCCAACAGCACTATTATTTTGACAGCTTTGAGATGATATCCCCCCCATGAACTTATGATAATAATATATCATCACAAGACAGTATTTTTAGATTATTTATTATATTGTTATTAGATTATTTGTTGCTATTTCTAGTAGCGCCATCTTTTGATGGGGGTAAGCGTTGGAAAGGTGCATCCTTCACTGACGTTCTGACAAAATTTCGTGACATACGGATCATTAGAAGCCAAGTTATCACGTCTTAAAGTTTTGTTTTAAACTTGGTAAGAACATTCACCGACACGTTTCAATTAATGAAACTATTTTTATTGGACTGTGGTTCACAATTTTTGGCGAAAAACGATAAAGTAGTGTACAAAAAAATCATATACGCATAATGAATCAATGAATGAATAAATGAATGAATGAATGAATAACTGAACGAATGAACAAAAGTAATTTAAACCTAACCTAACAATGGTACAAAAATATTTATATAACAATTAAAAATTAAAGATCATTACGAAAATGATTTCCAAAACTCCGCACGAGCTTTCCAAAGCCGATTGATTTATACTGAGTAAGCAGGTACTGAAAAATATCCATCAAGAACACAGAAGCGTTCCCGCTAATAACATATCTGCTATGGTCTCGGCATGCAGGAAAGGGGCCAAGTTGGTGTTAGGGATAGGTATGGAGAAAGTATCTCGAACTCGGCTGTTAATTCGAGGGACATAAAACCGGATCTCACTGAGGAGTTGATCACAATCAATCAAGCCACGGCAGAGCTCTAGCAGGAAAAGTTGAGCAGTATACACTCTACAATCTTCCAGGGACTGACAGGAGAATCCCTCCAATAAGGGAGTGTGGCTATAACCTCTGCAGGGGTAGGCACCATCCAGCTTAAAAGACAGATACTTTAGAAAACGCCGCTGAATCTGCTCAAGACGAGAAATCTCTGTAGTGTATATTGGCGACCAAACAGAAGAAGGATACCGATCGTACTAAACCATGCAAAGTTAGAAAGCAGCTGATGTTTTAACAGCTTTTTTTAATTGATAGATTGTACAGATGAAGCAATAATAACGAATAATACTAACGAACTACCAGACCCAACTCTAAGGACTGAATTGCATCTGAAAATTATTCCTCTATGAAAGTATAAACTTAAAAAGTTTTATCAAAAAGTGATACTTGAAAAAAATTGCATCATCTCCCGATAATGCTAACGTGGTTAGCAAAACGCGCGTCCGGTCGTTAAAAATGAACGATTTGTTTCGACGACCATGTTAGCATCAGAAAATTCAATCTAGACAAAATATAACATGATAATTAATAAAATAACATAATATCCTGATGATGCTAACTTTAGAGAAACGCGAATCGAGAAATTAAAACCAAGTACCTTGATGTTTAGTGGTAAATCTTTGTGAATTTGTTACATTATACTTTTAAAATTGTTGCTAGAAATATATTGCATTCATATTCAGTTTACTTCAAAATACGGATAAGATATAATGTAACTAAAATATAGTTTATTTATTTCCATGGCAGAGTTTAAGGAATGAATTAGGATAAACTTACATTTTATCAATATACAGAGAAGGTTGAACCAACTTAATTGAGAGTTTAATTATTAGCAAATATTTTAGTAAGCTAATTAATTTTAGAGCGAGAGAGAGGGGGGGATAGAGAGAGAGAGAGAAAGACCAAAGAAATTGCAATGTTTTGAATATACACGCTGCTAAAGTACATGGCATGGTTAAAGGGTTTTAGTTTTATGTTTGACTTTACTTTTCCAAGCCATTTTCTGTTAACCAAGCATAATTGTGTCCATAATACGTTTGCCTCGTGCGTTAGCCACAAAAATATCGATTTTTCTACTTATATCGAGCTTCAGAATAACAACAAAAAAAATGCCATTACATTTATTTTAATTAGAATAAACCTTTAAGCGATGTTTTTGAACTCTTTATGTGAAATGTCTGTAAAGAATAAATTTAATAATAGTGAATAAAACTTATATTTTTAACTAGTATAGAAGGATTCTGTTACTGCTTGCAAGTAGTGACATACAAGATATTGTACTAATATTACGAGTGGGGCAAATATGACTCTACCATTTTAATTATTTATAGCTCTACAGCAATACTATTTTGTGACCTTTTTTAATAAATTTGTTAACACATTAACTTTTGTAAACATATCTAAAGTTAATGTAGGGATGTGTTTCCGTACGGAGTTGTTATATGGTTTGGGGCTTATTTATATAATGGGGCTTACGTCATCTTTGTCTCAAGCCGAGAACTTTTTAATCATAGGAGAGTAGTCTTTCTATATCAACACTGCTAAATACTAACAGAATCTTCCTGTACTAGATGATATGACCCTGTATTTGAGTCCTTGTCAAACATATTAACACTAGTACCGAATTGTTTGCCAAGGTGACGCTCGCTGCTTATTGCACACTGTGCTGTGATTATAAATGCCCATATACACCTTTTCTGTTAATACCAGATTTGTTAATGATGATCTTAATCCACAATTAACTAAAAATTGTAAGACTGAATATATGATAGGCAGCAAGAAGCGGGTCAAAAAAAAAAGTAAATATTTCGTCTAATAATTTAATTTAAGAAAAAAACCCTTGTTTTTGATTTGAGCATCAAGTTCTGTGACACAAAAGAAATATTTTATCGTTTTCCAACTTTCGAATATTTAAGGAGGCTAGTTATATATTCTAAACAAAGGAGCCGAACCTGAAAAAATATAATTCAAAATCCAAAAACCACAAAAGGGCTTGCAGGAGAGTTAGCAGGACCGAATAGAGGAGAGCGAGAGCGGGAAGAAAAAGAAAAAAATCCTTGCGCGATATTCGAAAAGAAATTTACATGAACAAAAGCAAAGGGAAAAAAACAAACGTAGGTTTGTTTAAGTAGGGCTGGGAAACGGTTAGAAAATTTCATTTTCCGGAGAAATCTTTTCGATACGATACATTGTGACGATAAGAATAAATAACGTTCCTTTTTTGGTGAAAGGGTCTTTTATCTGGTTCCCATTTAAGGCAATGGTTTCATCCATTTACTATGTTAATCCTCTAATGTTCATGGACACTGTCACTTAATGCCTCTCTTAATGCCTCTCTTTCTTTCCTAAATTAATGGCCATATAGTGATCCCATATAGTCTTTGTTTAAAGTTCGTTATATCATGTTTTGTACCTTTTTATTCTGTTTTATACTGTTTCCAGAACGTTATACAAACCACTGCCAATGATGACCTTTAATTTTATTTAATTTGAAATTGTGATCTTATATTTTTGTTTCGTTAAAAGCTGGTTAACAGTTATATTAGAAAGAGGGGGTCTTTTTCTAAAACCCCACGTGTTCAGTGTAAAAAATTTGATTTAACTTCCCATTGACTCTGGGCAATAATTTTTCAATGTGTCAACATAAGTAAATGGCACTTGTTTTATTCTTGCCACCCTAATTTTAGCAAAACATGCATTATTTAGCAATAATGTAATAGCTTGCACCCCGTCATACGTTTATTAGGGAGTCGCTAAAGGTTTTACCCTATTTTTATCCATTTATTCAGTGGCGTAACCAAAATAATAGTAAAATAACTTATTGACAAATATAAATTTCAAAAACTATTCATTAATATCAATTTGATCTTTTGCCATGGATTGAAAAATATATTAAGTGACCATAGACTAGGTACAAAAAATTCGAGGAAAGTTAATTTTATTACGAAGAGTATTAAAGCCTCGTGCTAAAATGGCAGCACTTGTAGAATTTTTACTTTTTTAGGAGTTCAACATCTTCTATTCATCAATAACTAAAATATATTTACATTCTTGACAAAATTAATGTTGCAAAATTAAGGTTAGCAAAATTAAGATTGTGCAAAACAGTTAAGGTTGTGCGAAAATTAGTTAGTAATTCCGACAAGCAAAAACTACAGATGTAGGGAAAACGAATCTGGTTCCCGAAGAAGCTGTTGGTATGTTTACTATGTTACAGATTATTTTATAAGCTGCTTCATGCTTCATACTTTATAAACTTCTGGCATTGAAAATATCTCGATGGATTATGTCCACTGAATTTTACACAATGTTTAATGATAATTAACTATTTACCAAAGACGCATTCAAATGAACAGTTCTCAAGAGTATTTCTCTTGTTCTCAAGAGACTTATTTAACGGCGATTCGGCTGAGTTTCTTCGATGTTTTATAATACTAGATGAAACATGGATTCACTATTATATAACAGAGATAAAGCAGCAGTCCAAACAATGGGTGGAAGCAGATAAAAGTGAACCAAAGGAAGCGAAAGCGGTTTCATCTGCAGGAAAACCATGGCTACGATTTTCTGGAGCTCTAGTGCTTTGATGTTGATGGATTACCTGGTGAAATACAGAACTTTCACTACTGGACCAGTTCTAGACTACCATTCAAGCTAAATGTCCGTATCTTTCACCACGATAATACGTCTGCATATATATCTCTGTTGCTGTAAAATGTCATGATCAATTTCATATTTGCCAGATTTATCTTCAAGTGATTAATTCCTCTTCTCTAAATGAAATCGCTTGCTGAACGAAGATTCAATACCAATGATGTGAAGAAAAATTTCTCGTAGGTCTCATTATCTATTAATATCCGTTTTTTTAGGAGTACTTATAGATCCTTGGATAACTATATTTTACCTTTATTTGTTACACAACGGATTTACTCGTTTAAAGAGATCAATCTCTCTTTATACAAATCACGAAGCGGTGTAGATTTGATTTACTTTTAGCGCTTAATATTATAATAGGCACAAATATTTTCTTGTACGGGTATTTTATTTTTCATGCAGTGCTTGTATTCTCATATAGTTTCCAATAGGTAGCGTAGCTATTAAGATCAAAATATAGGTCTATTCAGTTAGTTTTCTAAATAGGGTATTTCCCCCTCTCTATCCACGTTACGTATCGACAGAACCAATGAATCAGAACTAAATATTTCACCCCTATATTGGGTAGAAAGTCACCGTCAAATTTAACGTCGTACGCTTTTGTTGAGGGAGGATTCTAACCACAGTTGACAGCCCTAAAGTGGTAATTGGGTTTCGTTTCTTTCTTTTTTTTGTGGGGACATATTTATAACGTCAGTTTTGTTCCGTTTCGCGATTTAACATTTTAACTACCAATCCCTAATGGGACAGCTTTCCCGAAATAATATTTTTCCTTCAATTTCCTTTTTTCGATTTATGAACACAAAGGAATTTTCACCTACGGTTTCTTCTTTTTGTACTACAGTTTTCTCATAATTTAATGATGAAACATATAATCAAATACCGGAAGAACTGTATAATAAAAGATCTTTATTTATAGAATTTTAATTATATATATATAGGTAATTTATAAGTTCGTGTGTTGTTATTTATTAAATGTCCTAACATAAACTGTTGTTATGTACGTAAAAATAGTACGGTAAGATTAATTTTTAAAATAAAGAGATCAATCTCCTTGCCAGTTTTTTGCCATCATCTGAAAAGATGCTGAAGAACATGCTTGGGAATGCTAGAAAGTCAAATATCAAGGAGAATCATAGAGGGGCGAATAGTGTTTAAGCAAAAGCTAACAAGCTAACAGCTCGTGCTCTTACCGACTATTTGCCCCTCCATGATTCTCTTTGATATTTAACTTTCTGGCATTCTCAACAGTCTCGCCCACCTAACAATAAGCATGAATACACACTTATTCTTCTGTGTGCTCTTCTTTCAAATAGTGCATGCCTTTCTTCTGTTTTCTTTGTGAGGATCCACGTCTCGCAGCTATAAGTGACTACTGATCGAATGAGTGTTTTATAGATCTGAATGTTCGTGTTGCTTTGTATTCGATACGATTACTTAATTTCGAATACGATTACTGATATCTCCTTTGATATAGTTTTTGTTTAGTTTGTTTCCCAGATAAGTAAGTTCATCTCAAACTTCAATATTGTCATAGCTGATCATCCAGTTCGATTTTCTTCTTCGATTAATTGTCTTATCCGTCACTTTTTTTGTTTATATTTATTTGTAGATCATCTTCAGGGTCTTCCAGGTCATCTTCATACCCCACGATCTGTTTTCCTGTATTTATCACTGTTCCATTTACGTCTATGTACATTTCACTGATGATTTTATTCAATAGTATGTTAATCAGGATTGATGCCAATCCACCCCCCTATCGCAAACCTTTCGCGATCTCAAATTCAACCGTGATGTTTTAATGGATTTTTACTACTAATTTCGAATGCATTCAGATCATTTAAGCTCTGTTGTTCATGTCTTGTTACCCTTGCAGATGGCAACAGGAATTAATCAATGGCTTATAACTGTGATTCGGAGCCCACGTTAAACTGTAGGAAAGTTAAACCCAGTTACAAATGGTAAAAATTGGACTCAAATAAATAAACCTAAACCACTACAGATCAAACTTAATAAATCCTGAAGGAAATAAACGATAACTGTGCATATTTGTTAATTTTTCACTAAAAGGCTGCTATACTACTCACTAAGACCAAAAGCAGAATGGCATCAGAGAGAAAGTATGCTGTGGGTGTGAGTTTACAACGTATGTCATTTCCCACAACAACAACTACCACTAATTTTTAAAAACTAACACTTTAAAAGTATATAAATTATTGATTGATCAAAAATACAGACTGAATCAAAATTCCCAAATTCTCCACCTTACGATTTATTCGCCAGATTTTGATTCCTTTGATTTTGGCCAATAAACCATCCACAATATTTATGCCTCTGTTTTACAAGATGTACAATTTGATTTTCGACTTCAGGGCCGATTCCTCGCTGCCATCCACTTCTTGAAATTTTGTAACCACACTACCCAAATCCAAAAGTCTTTGAGAAACGTGGACAAATGTTTGCCGAGTTGGAAGCGGCCTTTCTGGGTATCGTTACCCGTAAATACGCATAGCCTCTTGGAATTTTTGAGAGCTTCTCAGTAAATAACAAACATATCGTGATATTCACGTACAGAATACATGCTAAAAATGTTAATGCTTATCATAACTTTTCTTTTCGTGATTTAATAACTTTTTTGCAAGGCTGTTATTGTAAGGAACATTTCTCTTTAAAATAATGTGAAGAATCGTTAGTAAAATTTACAGAAGTACGTGCACTTGCACCCGGACACAAAAAATATTAAAAAAAAAGTCATAACATTAATAAGCACAGCAATTAATTTAGAAGAAACAACCAAAAAACGAAATAAATGTTGTTTCAATCTGTCCATTATTTATGCTTGCCCCATCGAATCTACATATCGCATCAAAAAAGATTCTTTTCCGGAGTTGAAAATAAAATTTTCCCCATTTCGCACGATTTAAAAGAGTTAGAGCGGAGTTACGAAAACTTATTTTTCGTGGAAGGTTTAGTTTTTAACATTTTCAATATTTAACACCCAAGGGATTTTCAATTCTGTTAAAAGTCAAATGGGAATAAAATAAGTTAGTGTGACAAGAGCTGTGAGCAGTTTAAAAGTTCCAGGTTTCTAATTAAAGGTCAAAAAGTTTCAAGACAGGTATAATATTATTTCGTATTGTTTTAATCTAATATTAGTATGTGTACAAAAATATACACAATATATTTACTAAGTTTACAACATTAAAAATAACATATATTTAATAAAGACACATTAAGTAAAATTTCATTTTCGAAGAACAAAAATACCCTCTGCCAAATACGGAGATGTTATAAATCCAGAATGATTATAAATATATGAAATGAAATGATTATCATGCAAAAATGATCATCGACAAAGTTTGACAACTTTATAAGGAATCATCATCATTATCATAACCGATGGTTAACGCTGTTAATGAGGTAGATTATTCCTCTTCTTGTAGTCATCGTTATAGTATTTTATGTGTCCTGGCCTCTTTAGTTACAATTTTCTATTTTTTTGTATTTTCATTCAATTTTTCTCTTCTCTAATTCTTAGTGTTTTTATATTCTTGTCCACACTGATCTAACCATCTCCCTCTTGGTCTTCCCCTTGCTGTCATCTGCTCCTTATTATCCTCCTTGCTTCCTTCCTTTGCTGTTCCTTGCCTTCCCATTTATGGGGGTGTCCTTCTCATTATGTGATCTGTCCATTCTAACCTTCTTACTTTTACATATCTGGTTATGTTCTCTCCTCGTAATTCTCCCTCTATTTCTTTTAAGTCTCCTTTCTCCATCTCCTGTTATGTCTGGTCCAAGTATTGTTGTTATTATTTTCCTTTTCAGTATTTTTCTTTCTTATTTATGTTGGCTGACTTAAGTGCGTATGTAATGACTGATCTTATTAATGTCGTGTCAACATCATCATCATCAGCATTCAGCCATTGTCGATCCACTGCAGGATGAAGGCCTCCCCAGCATGCTTTCAACTCGCGCGGCCCTGAGCTCTCCTCTGCCATTCGGGTCCAATATACTTGATGATGTCATCCGTCCATCGTATTTTCGGTCTCCTTCGTGGACGTTTATGATCAAGCGGTATCCATTCCAGGATTGCTTTGGTCCATCCCACTTCCATTTCAATTCTTTCACCGTACCAATTATGCCACATACTTTCGCTTGTTCCCTGATTAAGCTCTGCATTGTTTGTATGTTTCTTCCCTCCTATAAACAGGATAAACCCATAAGAGCTGATAATGGCTGAGATTGGAAGACAAAGACACTGGTTGAAGACACAAGAAATAACCGGTATAGCGTCTATTTTTCTTAGTATCTCGATAAGTTTCTCAAGAAACTTTTCTGGACAATATTCAAAGTCTCCATGTTTGATCTCGTTTCCTGTCTCCCCTCTCCCATAGTAACATTTTTTCAAATTGTGAATTTTATATCACAGTTTTTACCTTGGGTAATGGTGATATGCAAGTCATTAACAACGGTTGCATCTCTTAGTAGGAAAGTAATCGATTTTTTTTGAGCACTGACTTAACTTTAGTCAAAAATATTAATAACCATCTTGAACGTGATCTTTTCCCGCAAAAAAATCAGCATCTTGAAAGCTTTTAACCCATGTTTTGATAGCATAGTACTGGATCATTACGGATGATATTGAATTAACGACTAAATAACCATTGAATTGTCACAATTTTGTTCTTCCTGTAGTACTATAGCCTGTCAGTGAGCCTTGACTCCTTCAGCATTTGCCTCCAATTGAATCGATCTCCAGCGGACCCTTGCCAGTTTTTGATGAGCAGTACTTCTTCAACATCTCTTATTACAATATCCCGCCATCGTGTCTTTGGTCTACCTCTTCTTATATTCTCCCTATTCGCCCTTCCATGATTTTTGGCATTCCCGCCACTTCCTCACATAGCCTATAATATCCAGATCCTGGTACAATTGAGTTCAAAGTTATACCTGATCCTCCAAGTGCCATTGTCATTCACAGTACCATAAATTATTCTGAGTGCTCTTCTTTTAAATAATGCCAGTATCTCTTCTGTTTTTTCTGTGAGGGTTCACGTCTCACAGTCATAAGTGACTTACTAGACAACTGTGTATTTTGAGATGTGACAATACAGTTAAAATTTCTGCAAGGTGTTAAGGTTTTTCCTTAACGGTGAGCGCACATACTGCAAATACAGTAAAGGTAGTCGCTTTACCGAAAAACGCGCGGGAAATTTGAAGTTGAATATTGTCCGATTATTATAAGTAAATGATAAGCCTAGCAAGATTGTGAAATTTTGTGATTTCTTGATTTTACTAATACAAAAACTTTGGATCAACGTGTATGTTATATCTTTTAAAAACAAAAACCTAAGGGTATTTTTTTTCTTGTGGGAAAAAGAATCTGGATAACTACTTACATCGCCTCGTTATTCCGGATTTAAAGTAAATATTGCTCATGTTTCGTAACATCAGCTGTTAACGACCATACGTAAAAACCTATGGGTATATTTGATACCTTCAAAAATTAATCAGTCTAATGGGAGACGCCACATATACCTAAACATATTTACTTAGCCTTATTAAACATTATGATAAAATGACAAAAATGACTGCTCTTTTATTTCTTTTGTTGGAAAAAACCTATTTTGACATTAACTATACTTTCAAGGCCAGTTATTTTTCAAAAAATGATTAACTGAATATTTAATTCGTCATCTAGCGCTGTTGTATTATAATTTTTATTATTTTTTTTCCTTGTATTTTACGTGGGCCGTTCGAAAAATTATCGGCCTGACACAGAGATGGCGCATGTATACATTATGATATAAGTCAAGTATAATTCATTATGCATTTAGAAGTTTCATCGCATTTTTTGAATAATGGAACATCCACCTTTTGCATCCACCTGTTTTAGATAACGTTGCTGTATGCTCTCGAGAATCCTCAGATGTTTCTTGCAGGGCACACAGGAGTCACAACCGTAAGTAAAATGACTCACCATGTAAAAGGACACACCATGATTTGCGAAAACTCTATGGCGGAGTTTACAAAAGGTAATATCATGACTATATGGTAGATGTGATAACACATCCCAACCAAGATCCAATATTTCCTAGAGTGATGACAAAAGACGTATGAGGTCAAGCAATGTGTTTTGTCTGTATTTTTGTTGCAAAGCGTCTTTCAGTAAATACATTCGAATTAATCAATACCTTTAATTGTAAAGGTTATATTAACAAATATACAGCATGTATTTTCGTGTGCATTTGCAGTTTTCTTTTTGGGAAAATAAAAAGGTAAAATATAAAGAAAACTCTCATTATAATTTTCCATATTTGAAACGACGCCGAATAAACAGAACAGGACCAATCTACACAATACTTTTACATAACATCAATACAGTTTTAACATTTCGAATACGTATACACGCATAAAAATCATACTGAAATGATCCGAAAACAGAGAATACTGTCCAGACAACCCAATACAACTTAATTTCATGTAACAAAAATACGTCCTAATTTTACATTATCCGGACACTATAAATTAGGAAATGTTGTCATTAAACAATGAACTATTTGTATACTATCGAAAACTTCAGCAAAGACAATTGTAAAATATTTTAAGTGATTCTACTATAACTCAAACTATAGGGGGTGTCTTGAAAGTTTTCTTTTAAAACTTTATCATAAATAATATTGATAATCGATGCGCAAAACTTGTTGTAGTTGTTGAAAGGCTGCCATGTATGTGACGTCATTATGTTAAAGTGTTTTCACGTAAGTATTGTCAATGGCTTTTACCTGTGTATATACTATACACAGGAATACATTCTATATAAGGAAAAAATAAAAATATAAAAAAAATTGTTATAAAACTTATATATTATCTTTCCATTTATGACAAAAAACATTTTTTTTTCGAAACCCGATTTTCTTAAATTACTGCTCTTAGCCGATCTAATAGCATATGTTTTGTATCAAAGTGTATGGGTCCCTTCCAATCCCCTGAAATGGAAAGCACAATTTTCTTCGGATGCCGTTTTCTACCCTGCTTATATGACCCTGGCAGCTTCCATGATTTTCTTCATTGCACGTTGTCGATTTGCCAATATTGAATTTATCAGCTATCTCATGCACCGTGATTTTCGGCTATTATGTCCTCGACATCAGTGCTTGAAAGCCAGAGCGATGACTGTCTTTCAGGTTAAAATCTCCACCTCTGAACCGACCAAACGACTTTTGCACCATGATCTCCCCACCAGAACCATCTCCATAAGCGGCACAAACCTTGTTTTTTGTTTGGACAGCATTCTTGTCCTTTTTGAAATAAAAAACCATAAAGGCACTTCAATACTTTCGATTTCAATCAGCTCGATTAACTGAAGGTAAATTAAAGCGAATCTGAGCCCGTCCAGCATTTATCACAGTAAACAATTTTTCAGAGCGAAACACCATATTTTATTTCCGTTCAGTTTCTTTCCTTTAACTCATTTTCAGAAATTATTAAAAATTAAAATCACTAAATGTAGAAGAACGCCTGTCGACCCATCACACCAAATAATGCGGATAAAAATTCCATCCTCTCGCCACAATTTTTACGTCGTTGGTCGGACGTTTACCTCCAGCGACCGTTCCCCACGTCATCTTCTCTCGTCGTTGGCGTTACGTGTTTTGTTGGTTGTCACAATTCGGGGGTTTAAATGCTTTCTAAAACATGCGATTTGGACGCAAGTACCTACGTATTCATTCCTTTATCTGCGCAACAAGCAACAACCCATCCTCCAATGTCCTTGTAAGTTGTAACAATACAACATTTTAATGTTTTCCTGGTTCACCTTTTGTATAGGATTTCAATAGCACAAAAACTAAAAGGGAAGAAGGGGAAAGCAAAAAAAATTACAGCAGCACTATTTTCTTCTACGCCCTCCCACTTTAAAAACTCACGAGCCGCCACTGAATAATATGTAAATAAACATTATTACTCCAACACAGATTTTTGTTTTCAAGCGTTAAAAGAGCAACTAAAGTAAAATCCCTACCAACTTTCCTGACAACCCGATACATAATACTTGATAAAAACAAGTACAATATGGTATAAAAACTAAGAAAATATCTCTTCGAAACAGTCATTATTTAGTAAATATAACTTTTAAAAGTTATATATACATAAAATGCTCATACTTTTCCTAAAATCCGTCTGAACCGAGAACAGCTACAGTTGTCTGGTGCATTGAGTTCCCCCTCCTTCAAAATGAAATATGAACGGTGATTTATTTGAGTAATAAAATTC
>JARFXV010000864.1:937500-1250000 GCA_031761425.1 Cosmopolites sordidus | reverse complement strand
TACACGAAGTGGTTTATTCAATGGAAACAACAGGAAAAAATTATACGATGCCATATCTGGTGGATATGGTGTTTGAATTTTAGCAAAAAATTGATGAATGATTATTGCGGTGCGCGGTGATGCCTTATCGTAATGCAAAAACTATCAGTTGTTTTACCACAAATCTGGACGTTTTGTCTCTAATAATTAATCGGCGTTTATTCAGTACAAGGTCCTTGATTTTGGGAATGTTTTCTTCATTAGTGGACGTAGAAGGTCTTCCTGAACGAGATTCAACTTCAACTGCTTGTCTACCATCATTAAAATCCTTGTAGCACTTGTAAATTTATTTATTTTTTTTACTTACCTGCATCATTTTCATTTGAGATTGTTTTATCTATCGGAGATTGTTTTATCTCTATCAGATATCATGGACCATCATACCAACTTAAAAAATAAATAGTTGTACGTAAAGAGAGCAAAATTTAAAAGAAAAGTCATCATAGTAATATGAAATGTCCGTTCTTTCTGTAGTTACTGTCGTATATCCCCATTTCTTTTATTCCTTTTCTGTCCTACAATAAGGACAATATAGAAAAAGAGAAAGTTTTTCGCATTTTCTTGATGGTATCATTTTATAGATGTAGTTTACAAGGATATAATATTTAGAATTATAAAATTATTGTAAATATCAATATAATTTATGAGATAAGAAACTTTAAATGATAAGTTTTTATATTTGAAAAGCAGTCGTGCTAAATGATGTGCCAAAATATAGGAAAGTTTCTTTTTTTTATTTATATAATATATATACCAGCGCCAATGTACCAACTTCACCATATTTGTTAAAAAATCAAACGTAGTTGGTGTAGCCTGTATGTCCAGGCGCGTAATCTGAATGGAAAGCCTTATATCATACAAAAAAGCAAGCAATTGCAGTCGGGCAATCAGCCGACTGATGACGGCTTAAGGACAGAAACCGGTCTCGGGAGATGCTTGTTGGCGTTTGATGATGACTGAAGGATTGAGAATTTTACGTGTAGCGCAGGAAAAATTTGTTCCTTGTTTTTTGAATATTTTTTGCAAGAAAAGCGAACACTGAATTAAAATTCCATCACAGAGAAACAGAAAATGCTTTTAATCATAAAGATAGTATAAGTACTCTATCAGGTAGTAAGACTTGTACTGTTACCATAGAGTTACAAATAGTTTTTTCACTTTCGACATTGATGCATAGTAATATGTATTATAGTCGGCAACTCTAGTGCTACAATTTTTAAATATTACCTTTTGCAAATAATTCAGATGGAAAAATGTGTTTCTGGCATGAAGGACAATCAGGCCGAGGTAGGTAACCAAATTGCATCGTGCCTGTTAGAAGCCCTAAGTGCTGGTTATCTTTCACCTTACAACCTAAATGGTGCAGGACAACAACTGCGCAGGACAATTAAAAACAGAATGTTTATCTTCTTATTCATATTTCTAGTGGCTAATGGATATATTGACACCACTGAGCATACATTTTTAGTTTCGGGCCATAATTTTTCTTTGCTTTGATTTTGCTCTGATTGAAAAACGAGCAAAACGTTCGAAACTATAGACTATAGAAGATATAAAGACGGTAATTTCTGTTGCAAGACCTTCCAGGCCATATAAGGTCTTAGAAACGGATGAATGTGTTTTCTTTACTTTGACAAAGGTTCAAAGCATATTATAGATACACCCAAACTTAGCATAACTCAAATATCGTGGCTGCGTGTGACCAAAGAAGAACCAGACATAATACATAACAGAGGAAAAATTTTAGTGACTTAGTTTTCTGGGAGAAATGCCATGTATTGAAAAAGGATGGGATTATAGAAAATATAAAGTCAACAGAGCTGTTGACCTTAGTTGGTATTCAGCAAGAAAAAAGATCTTCGTGCAATGCTTGAATTTGTTGATGAAGAAAACAGAGCCTGTGTTCTTCAAGTGTTTTGAAAGTGGACTTAGATCATTTTCATATTTTTTTAAGTTTATGCGTTGTATTAATATTAAATTTTTCTTATAGTGTATCATTGGGTTTAGTTGTAAATCGTTTTATTTCTGGCTATAAAACCGCTTTTGTGATTAAAGCAAATTTTGATTTTAACACTTAGGTCACTTAGCTTGCCCACACTATATTTGTTAATGGGTCACTAATAATTTCTTCTATTTCGACGTAGAATACTGTTTCGGTAAATCCAGAGCAACAAAAGGTTATGTTATTGGGTAATAAATTGATTAATGTTATAGTTTACATCTATTTCGAATGTATTCTCACCGCGACATATGCTTTATTTATTGACAATAACGTGTGCATGTAATTTTGGTTAAACCAACAAAACAGTTAGGACAAATTCGGCGTAATCGAATTAATCCACTTCTTTGTTTTTCTGGTTTAATCAAGAGCTTAATAATAACAGAGAGTAATGATGGTGTTCACAAAGCTGGCTTTAATGGTGCTTTTATTTCAAGACATTAAAACTACAGGGTGTAAGGAAAAGTACTTTTGTATATTTAACCAACCATTATTCGCATTATTTTAAAGAATGATCTTAACAACAAGGGCCAAAAACTCCAAAAAGGGCTAAAAGAGTTCCCCAGAAAAAAAAAGGAAATTGATTAAATCACCAATCGAAAAGCTACGATAAGAATGAATTCTTATTATTTAGTGAATAAAGTACAAAAAAACTAATAAACATTGGTAAAAAATTTTTATGGAAATGCATTTAAGTTTTACGTAAAACCAACAATATATTCTGTACGCGACTATCACGATATGTTTCTCTTGAAAATTGCGAAGGGGCCAAGCGTATTTATAAGCAACGATATCCAGAAAGACCACTTACAGCTGGGTAAATATTGGTCCAACTTTCTCAAAGAATTTGCATAGGCGCCAGCGAGAAATCGGTCCTGAAGTCGAAGAACAATTTTTACATCTTGTTTAAGAGGATTCTACCAGGAGTACTTAAAGCGTTGTGCGACAGGATGGGGTTTCTCATTGGATTGTATAGTGCATTTTATAAGATATATCGTTGACCGATTATAGGCTACAATAAACTCTTAACAACCCCAGTCGTAACAAAACCCCGCAAAGTTACAAGAAACAGGGCCGGGCCTAATAAAATAACAGGTAAAAAGATAAAATTAATTTTATACCTGGTTTAATAGTTTCAAAATATTTTAGTTCAGTTCGCATTCTTTTCTTAAATAGTGCAGTTCTATAATTTCGATCGTATTTTTTGTTATGTGCTAAACGTGCTAAAAATGTGGCGTTCTTGGCAAGATAATGATCATTGTGCCTCCGGTAGTGCTAATTTTAAAAGAAAACATTTACCGCCCGATGCTAAGCAAATTGTTAAAAATGTGTATGTTTTTTTTATTGAAAAGGGGGCTTAATGTAAATGCAGCCGCGGCAGAAACGTCTTCATTAACGAAAACTCCATTGTCTACTGTTAAATATATTGTGACGAAGACAATTAAAGTTAAAAAAGTCCGTAATGATTCTGGTAAAAGCGAATGTGTTGACGAAAGTGACAAAGACTTCATTCGAAGCAAAATTTATGTTATGTATGAAGAGCAAACTGTGCCTAAATTGCATTCATTGTAACAGCGACTAAGGAAAGATGAAACCATTCTTTGCACCAACCAACATTCTTTGCAGCAGAACTAGCCTCAGGAGAATATTATCTCAAGTGGGTTTTGCATATCGGACCATTAATAAAAGATAAAAGATAAATATTAATTAAATTGCGACGATACCGATTTGACTACTTAAACTACTAAAATAAAAAAATACAGATTAAAAAATCGTCCCATTATCTACGTTGATGAAACATGGTTCGATACACATGAGACGCCAGCAAAAGACTGGGTAGAGACATCAAGGAAATGCCAAATCACAGCCCTAGCCAACAGTGGAAAAATAATTACAATTTTACATGCTGGTTCCGAGTTCCGAATTGTTTAAGGTTGTCCTCCAAAAATATTAAACATTCATCTTTGGAGTATCATGACGACACTACAGCAGAACTTTTTAAAGATTGGTTTATAAATATCCTTTTGCCCAATGTGCCTAAGGAAAACGTAATTGTAATGGTCAGTGCTAGTTATCATAACCGCCAAAAAATAAAGTTCCTAATGCAAATAACACTAAATTGGAAATTTAGAACTATATGTTAAAAAACGATATATACTATATAAGACATGCATATAAGAAATGTGATATTCTAGAGATATCAGACAAGACATTTAATATTAAAAAAGAATATGCATAAAGGAACATACTGTTTTACGTCTTCCTCCATATTACTGTATTTTTAATCCAATTGAGCGTATGTGGCATCAGGTAAAATCCAATGTTAGAGCAGAAAACATTTCTCCGACTCTAAATGCAAGTGCTGTAACATTAAGTAGGAAGGTTATAGATAGTATTCCCAAAGAAAGTGGGATAAATTGGATTAACCATATTATTAAAATAGAAGATTTCTATGTATCATTTACTAATAATACAGAACCACTTATTATTAATGTAGATCAAAGTGACCGTACCGAAGAAGTGCGTAACTCTAAGTACGGTTTTATCACTAATATCTCTATTATCCTGCTCTAGAATCATTGAAGTAATTTTCTTCTTTCTTTATTTTTCTTCTTTCAAATTCTGTAAGTTTAGTTGGTAGCCCTGTTTGTGGTATATTTTGAAAATTGTCGCTATTGTTAAACCTTTTAATAACATTACGAACGGTGTAACGACTTTTTCTCACTACGTTCGCAATTTCAGAAGATGATTTACCGTCACGATGCAGATTATTATTTTTTTATCAGTCACTGTAGTTTCCTGTCCTTTATGACCCATTTTATGCGAAATTATTTATTTTCTAGATACTTCGACCAATGCACATATCATAAGGCTACGCGATAGTAATCGACCATAATAAATACTTTTCCATAGGTAGAAACAATTTTTTATCAGCGTCTTGCTTTAAAATATTTGATAAACATTTCGGTGGTTTATTTATAAATATGTAATTTTTGTTTTAATAATATTTAATGTTAGTAAAAATTTGCTGATGTTTTGATTGATTTATAGAAAGGAGTTAATCAAATCATGTAACATTAGAATATATAAAATTTATTTTCTTTAAAGTAATAATAGGTTAATCCATCGTTGGTTTGTAATGTTGATATTAAGCAAATGAATAAACTAGAATCAAAAACAAATGCAGTAATTTGATTACGTGGAATTTGTCCAAATCGTTGTTCTGTAAGTGTAATCAAAATAACATACATACATTATTGTCAATAAATAAAGCATATGTCGCAGCGGGGATAAATTCGAAATAGAATTAAACTATTACATTAATCAATTCATTACGCAATAATGTAACCTTTTATTTCGTCATAATTACCAAAATATTGTTCTAACTATATTGAAACAATTATTACTGACAGATTGGTAAATATAGAAGTTAATAATTTTAAGCTCCTTTTCTTTTAAAATATAAATTTTTAACAGAAAGTTTGAATTTGAACAAAGAAACTGTTTTTTTCATTTTTAAAACAACAACAAATAAAAACAACTTCCTTGTCCACAGTATCCTCCAGAACTGCCCCCCAGCAACTACTTCCTGTACTCAAATCTCAAAAAAATGCTCCCTGGAAAGAAATGTCGGTTCAGTGAAGAGATAATTGCCGAATCTGAAGGATATTTTGAAGGCAAAGAGAAATCATTCTATAAAAAAAGTGTAGCAATATTTAAAAAGGGTTGGAATGATTGTATTGCTCTTCAAGGAGAATATATTGATGTATAAAGTCAAAATTTGCAAAAAAAAAAAAGTTTTATTCAGACGAGGGACTTATTGACCGATGTGTTAAGTGTCGTAAAGGCGTCGTACATACTTCTGATTGATGACCATCTTATCTATGTCCTTATAAGAAGAGAACAAGGCAACTTAAACTTGCTTCCACCATATAGCTCGTCCTTTTTCAAATTTGAATAAAGGCTTGCAATGGTGTAGTATATAGCATGTAGTATATAGTATGTAGCAATGGTATATATAGGCTTGCAATGGTGTAGAACCATAAGCTTCTCCTAAGCCACCAGTCTCATTACGTTATTTATATATCTCGTATCACGCTTCCCGTTAAATAATTTAACAAAGGAAACTTTCTATAATGAATTTCTATATTTATTATTCACTGAGTTATAATTGTCTTCATTCAAACACACTTGTAATGAAATAAAAAGTTAAATTATCGTGAAATAATTTAATTAATACAATATTTTAAATCTATTTCGAACGTATTCCCATTGCGACATATGCTTGCTATATCATTTTTATTTAACCGACAGAACAATTTACACAAATTCCCCGTAATCACATTAATACATTTCTTTTCATTTATGGTTTATTCGACTGTTTAATATCAATATTACAAAGCAATCGCTTTAAACAATAACAAGATTAATGAAAAATATATAACATGATTGAACTTGTAAATACGCTACAGGGTATTATAGAAAAAAATATGTGCATTACGAAAATAAAACGAAGAAACGACTGCCCTTGGATAAAGAGCAATATAATAAAAGAAATAAGAAAAAGGAATAAACTTTACAAAAAGATCGAAAACATCCACACAATGAACTTCTAAAAGTAAGATATATAGAACAAAAACAATATACAACACTTACATTAAAAACAACTAAAACGCAATATTTTACAAGAAAATTCAATGAATATAGAGAAGACAGTAGAAAAACATGGGAATTTATTAATAGACAAATACACTCCAAGAAAAATGATAACATTATAGAAATTATCAAGGAAGACGGAACTAGTTACACCGATACAAAAACTATAGCAAACGAACTAAATAATTATTTTGCCACAATAGGTCAAAAACTAGCTGATAAACAAATACAGGGAAAAAAACAAAACCACCACAACAACTATAACAAATAAAATATATAATAAATCTGAGGTTAAAAACGTAGAACCAGAAGAAATAGAAAGAATAATACAAGACTTGCATCGACATAAAGCCCCAGGATTTGACAAAATAACAAATGACGTGATCAAGAATAATAAGAAAACCTTAATACCAATTTTTACAAAGCTAATAAATGAAATGTTAGACACAAGAATATATCCACAATACCTAAAACAATCCATAATAGTCCCCATATACAAAAAAGGAAAAAAGAATGAAACACAAAATTACAGACCAATTTCTTTAATATCAGCACTGAATAAAATAACAGACAAAATCTTACACAACAGAATGATAGAGCATATATCACAAAACAACATTATAAATATATCACAATATGCCTTCCAAAAGAAACCGAGCACGACTTCAGCTGTTTATGATTTGATAGAAAATATTAAAAAATGCATAGAAAAGAAACACACGGTCGTAGTAATATCTTTCGACATGAAAAAAGCATTCGACACAATCAATAAAGAAAAATTACTAGAAAAACTCATTGCATATGGATTTGATAACTACATAAGAATAATTGAAAGCTACTTGATGAACAGACCCCAAAAGACTAAAGTAGGAGAGACAGAAAGCAACACTAATGTACGGCTTGCGTACGGCTTGCCGCAAGGAGGTAACCTGCCACCATTGTTATATATACTCTATACAAACGATTTATTCGAAGAAAACTTCACTGGAAAAATGTTTGCTTACGCTGATGACTTGTGCATGTTGTATTCTGACAATGATTACAACAGATTACAACATAATATATATAACGATATAAAAAAGTACGAACTATGGTGTTTTAACAACTCACTCACGATAAACGAAACAAAAACAGAATACATAATATTTAACAAGAAGAAACAAGCAAGAGACCTAAACATAACGATAAGAAACCAAAAATTAAAGAAAATTTCCGAAATTAACTACCTAAGAATTAAAATACACACTACCTTAAAATGGGATAAGCATATAAATAAAATAAAAAAAGAAAATGCCAAAACAATTACTTTGCTCTTAAAAATTAAGCACATCATACCAACAAAAATGAAGAAACCACTGTACCATGCACTATTCTCATCTAAAAATGCTTATATGATTAATACATGAAGCAATACTACAGAAAAAAACTTAAACATTCTACAAAGACAACAAAATAAGACATTGAAAATATTATATAATCTCAACAGACTAACGCCAACCGAAGAACTATACAAAAAAACAAATGAACTAAACATCAGACAACTAATACAATATCACAATATACTGCTGCTATACAAAATTCAAAGTAAATTAATAAAGACAACTATCACATTCACGACAAACAAACAAATACATACATACGAAACCAGAAGAAAATCAGACATTAGAGTTCAGAAAAATACACAAGTAAGACTCACACAAAAACTCACAACTGAAACCGTAGCAAAATTCAACAAGATACCGAAAGACATAATAAAATTAAACCTAAAAAATTTTAAAAAGAAGCTTAAATACTTACTACTAGAACACAAGATCTGAGCGACATCGACTAACAGTTGAAAAAAAAACCATGACGCCTTCGATACCATCTGCCCAGAGAGAGACCTAGAAGACTTCAAACTGTTGCAGATGAAGAAGGATACAACCCACAACTGCATGAATCCACCAACAATAACAAATAGATTTATGTTGTAATATAATATACAGTTGTATATGTTAATATTTTTAATATAATAATAATAAATATATCCAACCTGGATATTAAAATATATATCTTCGTCGTAAAAATGTTTAAAGTATATTAATTTTAACCGAAATCAAAACAGAATATGATACATCATTGATTAGGTGTCGCCACCTCTACGTACATATATATACACACACAGGGAGAGAGATACAAATAATATTCTAGATATAGTGACAGTTGCACATAAGCATATAAGCCGTTACAAATTTCACATTAGCATTCTGAAGTCAAGTTATCCATATATGGGGATACGTAACACCCTGCTCCGTTTAGGACAGAGTCGTATTATATTACATTTTAAAAATTGTTTCACTCACCAATCTTTGAGTGTTATTAAATTTTAATATTTTGCTTTTTATTACGAGGATAATTATATTAATAAAAAAAGAAATATGTTAATAAAAATAATTAATAAATCAGTGTAATTGTTACGTTATGGTAAAAGTCTAATGTGATACAAAGTAAAAAACCTTAAGCCTTTAAAGGAAATTATCCAGCGGACATCAGTTCAATGGGATTCACTATCCGCAAGTCGTGATAAAGAAGCAAAGTTGCATATTAGGCGATGGCCTAACCTATCTAGAGGACCACTCAATGACATCCGTCATCCGTCAAATATTCTTCAGTTTCGGCAATTACCTCATCATTGAAGCGAATTTTTTTTCCGGCTGGCAATTTTTTGAGGTCTGAGAACAGGAAATCGTCAATGGGGGCCAGATCTGGAGTATACGGTGGATGAGGAAGCAATTCGAAGTGAAATTCACGCAATTTAGCCATCGTTGCCATAGTTACCATCATTTGAAGCCTTTCTTGCGACCTCGTCGTTCAAACGCACCAATAACGCTTTGCAAAATGCGCTATAGATGGTTTTACCTTTTTCGAGACAATCGATGAACAATATCTAGTGCGCATCCCAAAATACAGACCCCATAACCTTGCCTGCGGATGGTTGTGCTTTTGGTTACTTTGGACGGCCTTCACCGGCTGCTGTCCACTCAACTCACTTCCGATTTGACTCCGAAGTGTAGTATTGGTCCATGTTTCATCCAATGTCACATACTGCATGAAAAAATACTTTTTATTTCGCTTAAACGGCTCCAAACATTGCTCAGAATCATCAACACGTTGTTGTTTTTGGCCCGCAGTGAGCAAATGCAGAACCCATTTCGATTATTCATAATATCAGCTCTCTTCTGCAGTTTTACTTTACGGTTTTGCGAAATAATTTTGCGATTTTTTCGGATGTTCCACCTCATTGGACGTCCAGGACGTTTGAATTCAGCATACCATTCAATTATGATTGATTTTCCTGGGTCAGAGTCCGGGTAATATTGGTCAAGCCATTGTTTTGCTTCAACGGTGATTTTTTTTTATCAAAAAGCAATACTTAATCAACACACGAAATTATGTTTCCATTGTTTTGAGAATAACAAAAGTAGCGTCACTTAAAGCACAAAAATCAAAAACTAGTAGATAAATTGTCATGAAATTTCAACACATGACGTTTGAAGGTTGGCACAATCGACCACTTCTAAGGATTTTTTGTAAGTCATGCCATCTATATGTCAAAAGTCCCAAGTTAAGTGGACTTATCCTGGTCACAATACCAGACTAAAAGGCCAAAAGTTATAATACAGCAGTGGAGACCAAGATTAGGAAAAAGAACGACTGGTTTGACCAATAAAATTTCGAATATAACTTTGACAACTGATTTATGGGTGTCCCAAGAATGATCTTAAGTTATTACTAGACTTGTAAACGATTTATATTCACTTTGTTGATATTTAGTCTAATTCTCGTTTTAATTTACTGTCAGAAAGCATTGAAACGTCGAAGCTATTTCTAATTATCAAAACTATTCTTTCTGTTTGCGCTGTGTAACATTTACTTTTCATGTGTTATCAAATAACATACATCATTTTATTTCAGTACTAAGTAGTACAATTTTAAATATGGGCATAGATATAATCAAATCATCATTAAGTGTAATAAAAGAGAAATAATAAGAAAACAAAATCCCAAAAATAACTATAAATTATTTTATACCGTACAAAATGAATATGATAATCAAATTCCTTCAAAAAAGGGGAATTTTTATCAACCCATTTTTATAAGCCAAGCTAAAAATATATAATCGTTAAATAATTCCTTAGATAAAATTCAACATCAATCAATAAAAATGTTAACAAGCTTAATCCTACCCTGTAAAAAAAGCCGGGGAATCCCAAGGGAACTGTCGGATGATCTGTCAGCAAATGTCATGTCTCATATATACGCAGCTCATAGGCTTGTCAACTCTTATTTTACACAGGCACTCGGCAAGTCTGCTGAAAAATAGGCAGCAAGAACGATGACTATATAGACGAAAAAAAGTATATTGCGTGTAATTTACAGCAACCTATAATAAATTTCAAATTTACTAGCTAATTCGTTTTGAACATATTAATTCGTATATTATATAAATTCGGAATTTATTCAGAAATAGGCAAATACACAGTTTATATTCAAAATAATGTGGCTACTGATGAATGCCCTCGCGACAGGACTCCTTTGAAGATGCAGCACGCGTGCATATACAGGGTCACGCAAAAACAGATTTTTTTATTGACATCCATGAAGAATTACAATCTATCCTACCTAGAACATTCAGTAAATGATTTGATCGTACTACAGACATGACATAGTAGGCGAGAACCCATAGGCGCCCCCCTTTAACTAACTTAAATCTAAAGCTGAATCCACACCAATAAAATTTTGCGTGTGTGTTGAATTTACTGGAACAATTTGTTTGAATTATCTGGGGGACAACAGACGGTTCGTGTGCGTGCTGTGCGGCGATAATATTTGTGAAAGCACACCACATACAACACATACAGCCCGCACAACGCAAATTTGAATTGATGTGGACCCAGCTTAACGCTATCGAGTATACCAATAAAAAGATATTGGACCTCCAGACTTGAATTTCACACGTTCATATGGGTCTTAGAAAAACTTTATAAACAGTTTTTTATCAAGAGGGAGATTCTAGTTTCTGCTCATTAAACTCAAAGAGAATCAAACACTTTTTCAAACTTTTCGACGCGCATTTCGCACACTTTTTTTAATCTTATCATTTTGGCTGACAGCGTGATCATCTCCTGATTATGCCAACATGGTCCCAATAGAAGTATTATAGTTTAAAACCAAAAATGCAAAAAAAATTATTATACCGAAAAGTTTTGGTTAATAATGTCGAGTTTATCTCCATAAGAAAATAAACACCTTAATTATCAAAGTATTGGCTATCGTTAGCTGTTACTTTTTCCCATCATTCTGTCAAAGAATGGATTCCGCACCAAAAGGACTTTTGGTCTTTTGAGGCCATCATGCCAAATTTTCATTTCTTCGTAAGAATGTAAGTGTTGTTCTGAAAGTCCCATTTATCGTTTTCTAAATATCTTTCTTTGCATATTTTATAACATTCTGGTCGTTTTTCCTTCAATGCTCGGTACAATTTTCTCAATTGTTGTCTGTTTCAGCAGTTTGTAATACACAACTCTACTGCTATCCCACCAAATACACAGCAAAGCCTTTTTTCCATGTAAATTGCCCACTGCATCTTCAAACTTTTTCGGCTGTTCTGGACGCTCCTTATCTTTCATATCAAAATCACCAGTTAAACCGTTTAAACCATCGTTCACAAGTTTTTTTGTTGGTTAGAGCATCTTCACCATAAGCTTCAGCAGCCGTTTTCTTCAAATGAAAGGAGGTTATTAAGGTAACTTTTCCGCAAAACGTATATAATTCGATATATTCAAAGCTATGTTTTTTTGCACAATGACAATTAATAACGAACTGACTTTTGATGGCGTATGTTTACCCTACAAAACGCAATAGACGTCATTAATCTATACCTATAAAATGTCTATAAAATCGATATTATTTACCGACACACCTATTAATATATTTTAATTTAAAATGGATAAACTTCATCTGCGCTACCCTACTACCCGAAAATAAGATTAGTTTTTTTGCGACCTAATAGTAAAAATTAGAAAATGAATAATATTCCTGGACAATGTTGTGTAAAAGCAAAGAAAACTTAAAGACCTAATTCCAAAGTTTATTTTTAGCTACCCGAATAGCAGTATCCAACTAAAGACTGTAGAAATATAGTGTAATAACCAATTTAATTATTTTTAAAATATTCCATAGCATGCCCAGTATATTTGGTTAGTCTAACACCTGATTTTTCATACAGACAATGCTATAATAAAAACTTAAAGTACACTGAAAACAATTCACATGTTAAATTGAAATTAAATTTAGAATAATGTAATGAATATAAAAATAACAATGAAAAATGGAACGAAAAATAATTTTTGATATAAACCATATAAATTTACATAAAATTGCTGTAAAACGAAAAAAAAAATATGTCAGGAAGTAAACTACCTATTTTATCAATTATTTTCCAAACTATTTATATAAACGACGGATATTTGATATTTAATATATCAACAGTCATATCGTTAGGTTGAATTATATAAAGTGTACTGGGCTAAAAATATCTCAAAGAAAGCTAATATTTTTAATGTGTAGGCCATATTTTTGTTTCTCTATAGTATATATATATACAGGGTGTTTTCAAAGTTGAGTCATTTATTTTTACAGGTTGTAGATCACGTAAAAATAAGTAATTTAACCAAAAATCATTTATAAAAAAGTTGCAGAATAAAAAAACCAAAAATAAAAATGTTACATGTTACAAAGATTATTCAAAATTGTCACCATTTGTTCGGTTAGCACAAAATCTTGCTCGACGTACCCATGTGTCACTACATGCATCAAACATTTATTATTTTTTATTTAAACAGTATTTATCTCTCCATCGTGATAAACTAACTTTTTTAAATAGCCCCACAGAAAAAAATCACAGAGTGTTAAATATGGAGAACGTGCAGGCCAAGAAATGGGCCCATTGCGCCCTATGCATCTATCAGGAAATTCATTATCTAAATGTTCGTAAACTTCTCGTCTAAAATGTAGCGGAGCTCCATCATCTAGAAACCACATATTCTGTGGTGACGTTTTTAAGATACTCAACTGAAATCTGAACTTTAAACTAAGCCTGCTACGAATTCACAAACAGGGTCAATTCTGGATATTTTGCTTCGCGTTAGAGATATCGAAAAATATTATTAGAAAAAGTTGTTCAGGATGTTATTCTAACCCCATATACCAAGTTTCATGACAAAATTCGCTATACACAATTGGCCTATACACAAAATTATTACAACAGAATCGTAAAAGAATCGAAAAATGTATTCGAATAGACGGAGAACTAGTTGTGGGAGATCACATTTGATAGTTAATTATTGGTATTATGAAAATTATTGTTATATACTATATACTTTTTCCATATACTTTTTCCATATACTTTTTTTCTATATATATTTTTTTCTATATACTTTTTCCATAAAAAAATTAAAAATGCGAATTTTATCATGTAACTCGGTATATGGGGTTAAAATAATATTCCGAACAACTTTTTCGATATCTCTAACGCGAAGCAAAATATTCAGGATTGACCTTGTTTGTAAATTCGTAGTAGGCTGAGTTTAAAGTTCAGATTGCAATTGAGTATCTTAAAAAATGAGACCCTGTATGACTGTGCAAAAATTCAAATCTGTATTCCTTCAAATAGCGGAGATATGGGGGTGTCTTCATCTTAAATGCGACATACTGTATATATATATATATATATATATATATATATATATATATATATATATATATATATATATATATATATATATATATATGTATATATTTGTATTTTGTAATGCTACTTTTTTAGAAATTACAATTTTTTTCTGGAGTTCTGAAGAGGTCAAGATTAGATTTTTATAAAGGGGCATAGTAACAGAAAGCTTGAATACCATTGCCTTAACCTGCGGAAGAATTTAGAGGCAACTATATTTTTCTTACAATTCAGAAACCAGATATGACACCAGAGGGTTCGCTGGTCAGTTTGAAGAAAATAAATTTGGATGAATAAATAAAAACTTTTAGGACAGCTAATAAAAGGATGAACAGTTCTAAACACAAACGCAAACATCTTTTATTTTATACCAAATATTCCAAAACTACAACCAAATTGTTTTCTCTCAAAATTAAAACATGAAAAATTCAAATTTTTTGGTAGTATATCCCCCCCCCCCCCACTAGGGTAGTATATCACCGTTTTGACTTTATAACTCTTCTGACTTTTAACTACCAGCAACTGAAAAAAATGCTGACCGTGTTTGTAAATCCTTCTTGCAAGGTCAAGGTCTTTTATCAGGTTTAAATCAGGACTTTTTGCTGGGCAATCTAAAATGTTCACGTTATTACAATCAAACCAGTGTTTTATAAGGCGGCTGGTAGGCACTGATGCGTTTCAGAAGTTTACTGAAATCTATCAGCAGTAATTGCCTGTAATTGACAGTAATTTTGCCTGAAATAAATACTAGAAGGCTTACTTCGTTGAAAGAAAAACACCCCCCAGACCAATATTAACCGGCCCCTAACTGGACTTTAATGAAGATTTTTTTATCTTTTCGTAAATCATGCCAGTAAAATTTCACCCATACAAATTGAATTTTTATTCATTGGAAAACAATGTTTGTATCCTCCGAGCATCCAGTGTCATCGCGCGTTTGGCAAACTCCCGCCGCTGGGTTTTATGCCTAGGTAGCAAATGAGGCTGAACCAATTTGGCTGTATACTTAAAATTTCCAAAACGATTAATTGTGTTTATTAAATATTACGATTTGGTTTTTTACATATATTTTGCATCGTTTGTTTGATTATTTTAACGCCTGGGAAATTCTCAGTGAAAGCCAATCTCAAAATGGTTCTTTCCTCTCTACTGGACATTCTTTTTTGGCCTCCCACTACCTTTTTTTCCATGTTCTTCTTTCAATATTACACAATTATAACTACAGTTTTTGATATTCTCAATTTATCAGCAGTAGCACGATAAGTATATAAAGCACTAATTTCACCTTTTTCAAAATCAGTTCAGTTTATTTCTTTCCAGCATTGTGACAGGGAAAAACACTTTTGACTGGTTCTTGGGTTATACTGAGAACAAACAACTGGCCATTGAAAGTAGTATAATACTGTTTGCTAGTAAATATTTAGAGTTTGGTAGAGCGAGGCTAGTTGAGTAACGTTTCTCTTGATCTCCCATAACTTTAAGAAAATGGATCGGATTTAACTGATTCTTACTCTGTTAGGTTCGTAATTTACTCTTCTCCGTCTAGCGGTGTAAAAACGAAATGCGAGAACGCTGCAAGTTACTCAACGTGCCCCACTAGTGGAGCTAGTTGACCAATGGCTAAAATGGACTTGATGACTGTATAGAATGATCTAAATACAAAATAATTATAATCAACAAGCAAATATTTATTTATTATGATTATTACATACTCATATTGTTATTATATCTCTGGAAAAATAAAATTAAAATCCAACAAACTGAATTTTTCCAATCTTTGGATTATTGTTACACTTTTTTATTTATTTAATCATCTTTGTCTCTATCTAATAATCCCAAATTATTAATCATCTTTGTCTCTATCACAATTAATACAAACATAGGTTAGATCAACGTTTGGCACACATTTAAAACATTCGCACGTCTCTCCCGCGACCGATTTCGGGCCTTAAGACTTCATCAGTCGGGCTCGAACTGAACTTTCGGAAAGCAGCTAAAGCAATGACCAAGGGAATATATATATATATATATATATATATATATATATATATATATATATATATATATATATATATATATATATATATGCTATTGATATTTTAATGTGACAACTTCACAAACACATTAAAAATATCTCAGAAAAGTATTTTTCGTATTCGATTCGTATTATCTTTTTTTTTATGAAACACTAATATTAACAATAATGTTTCGAAGACAATACAACAACAGAGAATATCTAAGATATTTTAATTTGTTTGCTAAATCAGATACATTCGTGTACGGCAAAGTAAAATCTTATATCTATTCATTTCAAGTTAAATATTAATTCTAACGGCGGAAAAAACTGATAATTCAAAATATCATAAAACCTGATTCAACAACATACTTTTTAAGCATTCGTTTTCGCAAAACTTAAGAATTATTACGGTGGAAATTAATTAAAAACTGAATTTAAATTTTATCCTAAATCTTCCTTTTATTTATTGCCGTAAAAATCACACTTTAAATTATGAAAATTATGACGTTCGCAGACAGAATTGAAAACAAGTTTTATCTTTTTTTTTTGTTGTAAACTTTTTTTTGTATGTACTAAACATTAATAGACTATGAAAAAAGATATCATTAGATTTTATTTGTCGCTACCTTTGATATTTATTTACGAAAAAAGTAACGCAAACTTAATCTTAAACTTGAATCTCCCTCACTTTCTATACACTTTCACCATCTTTCAGGCACCTGATGCAAAACTTGATGGTTTGATGCAATTGAGGCTCTTTTCGACTTTCACTCAAGAAATGTGAAACGACTATTAATCAGGTAATATTGCAGGGATTGGAAGAGATGAAAATCTGTGGAGGCCAAGTATGGAAAAAACGAAAAAATTTTGCTGTATGGGACCGTGCGCTGTCCTGCAATTACATAACTTACCCTTTTTCCTTGCCCAGATAGACAGTTTCCTCTTTAGACAGTTTCAGAAATTTATAAAGCTTTAAAAGCATTGTTGGAAGGAAATTCTTATCATATACTGTTGTCATCAGTCATCAGCTCAGGTATCGTGCATTATGAGTTGCTCTAATCTGGTCAAACGGTCATTGTTAACCGTTATCAGTAGCAACTGACTTGTGTTAGTGACGCTTTGGAGGAAAAAAGACCTACTTTCAGGAGAAAAAGAGAAATCATTTTGCTTCAGGGCAAAAGACTTTATAGCAAGAAGGACATTTTATCGCACCCGACATATTCTCCAAACTTGTTCCCTCCCAATGTTTTTCTCTTCAGATCCCCACATCACCTTGTTAATTGACGCTTTGGATGACATTTTGACATAACCAATCTCAACAAAGACTCGAATTTTTTTTTTTACTTTATTCATGTAAATAAATATCGGATAAAATCGAAAATAATGAAGTTGTCGGAAAAAAACGACCCTGATGACGATTAACTGATTATTAACAATTTATTAACAAACGATTATATCGAATGTAGATCCTTCTGTCCATTTTCAAATTTTATAGAACATGTGCTACTGAAACGATAGTACTTGTATCACCGAGTTTATTATAGGTGACGTCGGCTCAATCGTTTCTTAATAGAAATTGCTTGTAGTTTTATATAGTTACAGAAAAAATTAAGCTGCATACTATGGCACTGATTATGTCTGGAAAGTTTTTTTCCCTAAAAATCACCAGTTAGTTGATATTACAATGCTTACTGCAATAGCAACACTGACTCAGTAACTAATAAGTTACGAAATCTGTTTATCTATTATTGTTTGTAGTTCAATGTAGCTGCTGTGAAATAACGATTTGAAGTTTTGTAGAACCTTAATAAGCTGGAGTCGATCGTAACAATTATTTTACCCACTCAGTGTGTAAGAGTGCTTTACTGTCAATATGCTGGCATGTAACAATTTCGCAACATGAAATCGTTCTCAGGCACCCAATTGAACGAAAGACCAACATTAATAGGGAAGTTTAAATCACTGGAGACTTGACTTGAGCTCATAGAATTAATGTATATTGTGATTAATTTACTTAATTACTGCTTTCAGAAGCCTTATAAGCCCTATTTACTGACATAAATACGTCCATTTGTGAATGTCATACATTACACTTCTGAAATGAGACTAGACCTAAGCAAATTCACAACGACATCTGTGTTTTATTCAAGAATTTAAAAAATCGCTCAGTTTGAAAGACCCGTGTATTCTACAAAAAGCTGAAAAGATCGCATATTATAACTTAATAAAAATAAAGGTACAAGATTGGTGATATTAACTTGGATGATCAGGTTTGAGGAGCAAAAAATAATTAATATATATGTAAGATTGAAATAAAGCTTTTATAAAGTTGGGATATTTGTAAAAAATCGATTTTTCTAGCCGTAATGAAATACACGAAAAAAAAAATAATAAAAAGTAAACCGTATAAATTGACGGTAAATCCTTCCTGCTACGACTCTGTACCCACCGTTTTGTGGTTTTATCCCTTAACGGACGTATTATGGCGAACAATGCCCCGTTTATGTTGCTTTGCTCTGAACATCCGCTGGTGAACTAAAATTAGATTAATCTATAGGAAAAACAAAAGCACGAAAGGTAGAAAAAATAATGAGATGAATGGACAGGGCAGCGTCTAAAGTTAAAACCGACGTTCTACCTTTGCCGCTAATTTATATTAATGGCAGTATCTAACATCGGTTGACATGGGGTAGAAGGGGGTAGGTTTCGTTCTCTGGCCAGTCAGCGCACTGTTTATTCAGCCATCAACTTGGCAACCGGACGCATTATATAATGAACTACCCGATTAGTAACTTAACTTGACCTGGAAGGTACTTCCTGATGAATAATAAACCTTTGTCAAATTTTCTTCTCAGGATTATTAAATTATCTTTTTATTTCAAAAGGTTTTCACCCTGATTTCTTTAATAATTTATTTAATATATACTATTTGACAACTCTGGAACTATTAATAAAAGCCTCTTTTTTTAGTTTTGTCATTTGTTTATTTACTTCCTATTTATAAAAACCGTCAGTATAGATATTTGTATCAAACTGAGCATATATTTATTGTATACCATATCTTGGGATCGCCTTTTTTCGAGGTCTCTCAAGAACTTCTCGATAAAAATGCTGGTTTACCGTTTGGCCTTAAGACACTTATAGATGATCCCCTGGCTATAAAAAAAATGTTTTTGGATGTTTTTGATCTTTGATTTGTTTATTATGGCTTTTTTGTCCGTGGTGAGGTTGGAGTATACCATTCCTGGCGCTGGCGCTTCGTTATTAATCTGCCCAAAAAACTCAAGACATGTTTCCCTCCTGCTATCCTTTTCTCCACACCAAATTCATTGGTAAAATAATCTGATGAACAATTATGTGCAGTGGCGGATCGTGAGGGAGGGCATTGGAGCGCCGCCCCTCCTGCATTTATCACAGTAAACAATTTTTCAGACCAAAACACCGTATAGGGTTTCAATAGCACGAAAAGTAAAAAGGACGAAGGGAAAAGCAAAAAAAATCTTCTGCAGCACTATTTTCTTCTACGTTCTTTTACTTTAAAAACCCATGAGTCGCCACTGGTTGTGTGAGTAAAATTTAACTCTTCCTCGATTATTCTGACCGCCATCCGACGATCAGAATGCAAAAATCACCGATTCTGCCGATATTTTTATTACTATAGATACATACAAGGTTATACATAGATATAGTCGGTTATATATACATATACATAAATATATACAAGGTTCGTCTTCAATCGAGTATCGACCTTGTGGAAATACCTTCAATCACTTGAAAACCATGAATCTTGCCAAAACAACATCTTGTTTTATTTTGTATAAAAACGCAATTTCTTGTACTAATGCATTAAGAATGTTAACAATATTTTACGGCGATGAAGCTATACCAAAAACAAATGTTATAGGCACTTTAGTGATAGTAGGGAAGCGTTGAAAATGAACCTCGTTTAGGAAGACCTTCCACGTCAACCTCTCAAGAAAATATGACCAAAATTAAGAATCTTGTACTGAGCTAAGAGTTAGAGACATTATAGATGTTACCGCAAGATTTTTGTATCGCTATAAGGTATCTTCGCACACCTCAATAATTATGTGTCGGTTTTTCGCTAAAAATCAAACAAATACCGATCCACAAGCACCAAATTCACCAGATCTGGCACCATGCGACTATTTTTTCTGGTCTCTTGATTGAAAAATTACTTTGTAGATTTCTGATTTTCGTAGTAAACTTGCTAATTTTCTAAAATTTTGTAGTAAATAGTAATACAACCAAAAATATATGAAATCGACATTGGAAAGAAAAACGAAATATTCTTTAGTAGATTTTCACTGAATTATATTAATATAACATGATTCTCCAGCACAGTGGTTTCTTCGGATTTAACGCGCGTTTAGACGCCATTTGCAGCCGTATCGTCTATCTGTGTATTGAGCTGTAGAAGTTTATAATAATGGAGACCATTGACTCGCCCACCCACTGTGAGATACGATCTGTAATTCGATTCTTGAGTGCAAAAAGTTTACGATGATAATGCTATGAGTACCAGTAAAGTTCCAAAGTGGGTGAGAATGTTCAAGGGCGGGCGAGTTAACGTGCATGATGACCTCCGCCCTGGCCGACCTTCTCTAATTTCTGAAGATTTGATTTCGAACCGACGATTCACGATTTCAAAGTTATCAAGTGAATTTCCACAGATTTCAAGGTCAGTTTTGTACACCACTGTTTCGGAAAAACTGAATTATCGAACATTATGTTCTTGGTGGATTCCAAAACTGCTTTCTGACGACCACACAACAAAGAGAATGGGGTGTGATTGAGGTGTGACAAAGAAATTGAGATGAAATCAGGAAGGAGATGAATTGTTAAACCACATCGTTACAGGAGATGAGACTTGGGTGTTTCACATGACTCCTGAGTCCAAGCAACAGTCAATGGAATGACGACACACATCCTAGCCAACCAGAGTGAAAGCCAAACAGACAATTTCAGCACGAAAGATCATCGCAACTGTCCTTTGGGACAGGAAAGGAATTTTGTTAGTGGATTTTATGCCGAGAAGGCACAATCAATTATGATGCGTATTGTATCACCTTGAGAAAACTCCGGCGTGCCATACAAAAAAATCGGCGTGGCCTTCTGTCTTCCGGTGTGATGTTGCTCCATGACAATGTAAGGCCACATGTTTCTGTACAAACACAAGGTCTAATCAGGTCTTTTGGATGGGAAGAACTGGATCATCCATCTTACAGTCCACCTTGCACCCAGTGATTTTCACTTGTTTCGGTACTTAAAGGAGTTGCTTGGTGGTCAACGATTCAACGATGACGAAGAAGTTAAAACTGTAGTCATAGATTAAGCTTCTTCACAGGCGACAGATTTTTTTAGCGTCGGAATTCAAAAACTTGTTGAGCGGTATGACAAATGTTTCAATAAAAATAGAAATTATATAGAATAATGATATTCATAGTATTTTTCTTCTTACTAAAAAACAGACCTTATTTCAAAAATATACCTCGTATATAATAAACCCTAACGGCATCCCTATTTTATCAGATATAAAGCAATCATTCTGAACCTAAACTTATATATTTATAGATTTATTATCAGGGAATCAACATTTATATATACATAAATTTAAGAAATAAAGAATTCACCGAATCTGAACATTTAATAAGTTTAGCTATAATGAAATCAAAGGAGAAACTGAGAGAAAAAAAAGAAACTTTTTTTTGTATGTCAGAGAGCGTTGACTAGAAAGCTATTTAAGAGTATCAGCCGGGTTGTCGCTTTTTGTCCGATGGCACTGCTCTTTGGCTAACTAAATTATAGCCCTTTCGCTAAAAGTTTTGCGATTTCCTTCTACGACCCAACCCTAACTGAAATGGGTAGCGTATATTTTAATTTCTGTCCTATTTTTTTCCAATCCCACTTGGAATGCGATAAAATGTTTGATTTTTAGTTGTCTTCTGTGAATTGTTAAACATATTTTTAATAATTACTTCTGTAATTACTCGCTGAAAGAATTGGTCGACATCCGCTCCGAACACAGAAGATCATGATCCGACAGATGAAAATACTTGACCTAGGGCTTAGAGCTATCATTTTCACGAATGAAAAGATTTTTACTGTTGATGAGAAATTCAACCGTTAAAATAATAGGGTTTACGTTCATAGCTCTCGAGAAGCTGCTGAAAAATGGAAAAGAGGAAAGAGGTGATCATCCGGCTTTAGTCATGGTGTGGTGGGGAGTGTCGTACATCACTCAACTACATTTTAGCGAGCAAGGAATTAAAACGCGTTCAGCAAACTACCAAAGCGATGTCTTGGAGAAGGTAGTAAAGCCGCTTAATAACATTTTATTTAAAGGAAATCATTGGATCTTCTTGGCACTTGGAGGCCATTGATTCAATCTGATTGAATCATCTCCTGATAATGCTAACATGGTTAGCGAAATTAACATCGAAAAGTTCTTCGAGTTTAAATTATTATTTTATCACTTACAAATTACAAACTACAAATTTCACCGAATTTGATTGTTTAAGAGTCTAAAATTAACGCAATCAAAAAAGAAACTGCAAAAAAAAGAATTGTTGTATGTCAAAGAGCGTTGACTAGAAAGCTATTTAAGAGTATCAACCGGGTTGTCGCTTTTTGTCCGATGGCACTGCTCTTTGGCTAACTAAATTATAGCCCTTTCGCTAAAAGTTTTGCGATTTCCTTCTACGACCCAACCCTAACTGAAATGGGTAGCGTATATTTTAACTTCTATCCTATTTTTTTCCAATCCCACTTGGAATGCGATAAAATATTTGATTTTTAGTTGTCTTCTTTGAATTGTTAAACATATTTTTAATAATTACTTCTGTAATTACTCGCTGAAAGAATTGGTCGACATCCGCTCCGAACACTGAAGATCATGATCCGACAGATGAAAATACTTGACCTAGGGCTTAGAGCTATCATTTTCACGAATGAAAAGATTTTTACTGTTGATGAGAAATTCAACCATTAAAATAATAGGGTTTACGTTCATAGCTCTCGAGAAGCTGCTGAAAAATAGAACAGGGGGAAGAGGTGATCATCCGGCTTTAGTCATGGTGTATTGGGGAGTGTCGTACATCACTCAACTACATTTTAGCGAGCAAGGAATTAAAACGCGTTCAGCAAACTACTAAAGCGATGTCTTGGAGAAGGTAGTAAAGCCGCTTAATAACATTTTATTTAAAGGAAATCATTGCATCTTCTTGGCACTTGGAGGCCATTGATTCAGATTGAATCATCTCCTGATAATGCTAACATGGTTAGCGAAATGCACGTCGAAAAGTTCTTCGAGTTTAAATTATTATTTTATCACTTACAAATTACAAACTACAAATTTCATCGAATTTAATTGTTTAAGAGTCTAAAATTAACGCAATCAAAAAAGAAACTGCAAAAAAAAGAATTGTTGAATGTCAAAGAGCGTTGACTAGAAAGCTATTTAAGAGTATCAGCCGGGTTGTCGTTTTTTGTCCGATGGCACAGATCTTTGGCTAATTAAATTATTGCCCCTTCGGTAAAAGTTTTGCGATTTCCTTCTACGATCCAACCCGAACTGAAATGGATAACGTATATTTTAATTTTTATCTTTTTTGTGGTGTCACTTAGGAAATTGTAAAGTATTTCCTTCCTTACAATCTTCTTTGAAACTGATAAGATGACATAATCACTTAAAATGTGTCAGTGTTGGCATTCTCAATGCTTGTCTGAAGACGCACATCGCCTAAACACGCACATCGCAATCAATTCAAAAACTTCGGGTAGCATAGAGAGGAAAAATGTATGCTTGGCATTATAAGATAAGACAGAAAGCCCTGCACATGGATCAACAAACGAAGGTATGTGACATCATTGGAAGCGTTAAGGAATTGAAATGGAGATGGACAAGCCATATAGCGAAGCGATGGGACGACAGATAGATTAAGACAATTCTGAGGTGGAGTCCGCTGGATCGCAAACATCCGTGAAGAAGGACCCGGGAGGTATTAGACCCGAGTGGCAGAGGAAAGCCCAGGACCGTGAAAGTTGAAGGCATGCTGAGGAAGCCTTCATCCTACAGTGGATCGACACGGGCTGATGATGAAGATGAGAAGAAGAGATGAAGAAGATGAGAAAGATGTAGAAGGAACTCCGTATAATTTTGATAACGTCATAAAAAATATAAAGCATTCTGTCATTGATATGAATGTCTTTCTAGGCAGCCATTTTATTCATGTTTGGAAAGAGAAAAAGCCTGAAGGGGGCAAGTTTGGAGAATAGGGTGTATGCGATGAATTTGTGACAGAAATTGACCAATTTCACTGTTGCAATGGCAGACGAATTAGCGGGTGAATTATCGTGGTGAAACAGCCCTTATTTCTTTGCCAAATGAGGGCGGCTTTTGTTTAACCCATTGTGAAATGTTACCAATAATGCAGCAAAATACCCCCATGTGATGGTCCTTCCCTTTTCCAAATACTTGATAAAGATAATGCTTTTCGACAGTAGCCATGACCTTTCCGGCCTTTGGAAGCATTTTGACTGTTATATGACTGTTCCAATTCAATCCAAGTTTGATCAACAGTCACAAGTCGTCATAATAACTCCTTCGGATCGTGCTTATACACATCTAAACACCACGGTGAAATGGTCACTCATTCCGTCGTTGGTCCGCAGTAAACAGAAACGGCACCATTTTAGGACATACTCTTCTTCTTCTTCTTGTCCTGGAGGTTAAGTTGACCCGAAGGCCCTGACTTGTATTCACTGATTTTTTCGAACGTCACGACAATGTCGCTTGTTCGAAGGGTTTTAGCTGCCGTCCTTTAGGCATGGTTTAGGACATACTGTGTACGTTCGTTTTAACGTACATTTATTCATATAATGTACTGATTTTAATGTCCCGACAGATACGTTATAACCAAACTATAATGCATTTAATTTAAAAAATCTTGTACTCTTTATATTTTTGTATAACATCCTGTATAAAGGAAAAGAAAGTTGTTTCTTACAAGAAAGTCTTTTAAATAAAATCGGAATATTATTGTATTTGTTCCAACAAATGATATTTTATGTAAAAGCCCTTGTAAAAATATTGCGTTAAGAAATCAATTTAGATCGGATTCGGGGTTCCAAAAAATATACAAAGTTATTGAAGCTCTAAATTTGCTCGTGGGTCCTTAATCTTGCGACATTTCCCAATATGAAATTCGAGTCCTCTTTAGGTCTCATATATGTGTAGCTGATTTAGAAAAGTCAAAGTTTGAACTTATTAGAACAACAGCTGCGGCCAGGCCACATCCTTAACTTTCCGAAGAATCAAAAGGAGGCATCCCTCCATCCACTCTGACACGTTTATATAATTTGTTTGCCTCTGTTTATTTCATTGATGGTGATTCGGACGGATATTGGCTCGGTTTTGTTTATTTATATGCGATTTCTATTCATATTTTCATATTTGAACCAACGAGGATTTCATATACACGGTGATTTAGGTTAAAAGAAGGTTTGTTTTTTTTTAGGTTCGTTTCTCTGAATGAAAATATATATGCCTGTTTGATAATAGAAGATATCAGATATAAAATAGAATATTACGATTTATACATACAAAATTTTTATGTTTTTTTTTTTATCTCAGTATTTAAGGTACACCGAATAAAACTTTAATGTACAATGTTTAAATTTATAAAACTAAATAATACCAAAAAGATTTACCACTAAACACCAACTCTATTGATGATTATAATATGGTTAGCGAAACGCGCGTAAGGAACTTATAAGCAAGTGATTTGGTGTTTAGTGGTACATCTTTTCGAGCTTAGTGCTGCACATCAAAGGTTAAAATAGAAAAAATTATTACCGAGGTCGCTCAAAAAGTTTTCGACCTGACGGAAATGTCAAGTCAACATTTATGCACAGGCATTCACATTACATAATATAAGAATAAAAAGAAGAAAAGGACAACCCCATCCCATACCCCACCCCACCCACACAACCCTACCTACCCCACAACCCCATCCCGTATATTAAAGATCAAGAACAAGGGAAATCAATTCAGCCATGTTGACAAACACCGACCTGAACGAGGCGCGCACAATTCCTTTATATTTTACTTAAATATTAGATCAAATCGCTTTGAATATTTTGCAGGACTTTTAATTTTGTATCACCTGCGTATAGCAGGGCTGTGTCATCAGCAAATGTAAAAATGTGGCCCTTTATCCTTAAGGAACTTAGGTCATTTATATAAATTAGTTCTTCGTTCTGGGTTATTCCAGATAAATAACTATGGAACCATTTACAGATAGTTCCCCTTAACCCTAATGTTTTCAGCTTTTTTAATAAAATAGAATGCGATACAGTATCAAACGTCTTACTAATATCCAAAAATAATCCACTTACATATATTTCCCTTGATTGAGGTTTTTATACAAGTAACTGGTAAGCCGAAACAACGCTGGATTCGTTCACAGGTCCTTCCTAAAGCCGTATTGAGTTGCAAGAAACTTTATTTTGTCTAAATAATTAGTAAACTGTTGTACCATTAATTTTTCAAAAACTTTTGATATCACCGGCAACATCGCAATAGGCCGATAACTATCACAGATCGAACTTTTACTGCCTTTAAAAATTGGCCCAAGCTCAGCTTTTTTAAATTGATTGTGATATTCTACTGTTGAAATTGATATATTAAACATATAAGCCACTAATGGAGCAATCTCCAACGGAGTTCCAAGCCATCATGCCCCGTACTCTAATTTGCATCTAATTGGCTGAGTGAACATGTTTGATGAACTGAGTGAACAGTAGTGTGATCAACAAGAGTGACTGCAAATGACTTCACCGTATGCAGCAGGGAAGATCTCTCGCATTTTATATATTGCTGCTCTTGATCGACCTGCTTTGCAACAGCCCCAGGTACACCATCAAAATATATAGAAAATGCTTTCGACACTTCTCCCCCCTAAGATGGTTATGCCCTAGGCCATCGCACAGAGTAATCTCCTTGCGCCTAGTCCGTTGTCGTTGACCCGCCATTTTTTGTTCATGTTACCATCACAGTTGGCAATTTGTCTTTCAAAGTATTTTATTTTCACCAGTTTCATTAGTTTGTCTAAATAATTTCTGTAACTTCTATAGTTATTTCAAAGTTTAATATTGCCTTTTTGATTAGTCCACTTTCGATATAATTGCTTTCTGGTTCTGATACTATTGACTAAGTTATTGGTTATCCATGGCTTCAATTTCCGTTCTTTTTTCATTTGGTTTATACTCCTGTGCGCAATCATCCACAATGTCATTATATATTGCCCAGTTACATCTGCTGCAGTTACATATACTGCCCAGTTCACATCACTATGTCAGTAAATGTTACTCCAATCTACCTAACGTAACCAATCACACATTTTCTTATAATTTATTTTGATGCATTCGGTAAACCTATATTTACCAGTTACTAATGTATATGTGATTAAGACAAGTGCCATACTCACCCGTTAAACCAGACGTAGTTATAGGGGGGGCGATTGTATAAAAGCCCCTCTCTGACATGATGCACCTGTATTCATCAATATCACAATCTTACCTAAACAGATCAATATTCAGATCTCCCATCAGATCCCAACTTTGACGTCATCGTTTGAGTAAATCGTCGTCCAGCGAACCGCCCATTCAAGTTAATGAAGAGAAAGTCAGTGCCATCACTGACAGTCAAACTCGGTAAAAAAGAACTTTCTTCAGTTGGTCCAGTACTGACGCATAATACTCCCAGGTGATAGTTCTGCATCTTCACAGGTACGCCTTCAAAACCGAAGGCGTAACTTTTCCTGCTTGTGAAACCATTTTCTATATCTTGGCACACTTTCTCGTGCTCCCACCCACTCTTTGAACTGCTGCTTCATCTCTGCCATGTAATGGAAGCCAATATTTCATCTACTATTTAGAACATCGACGAACATGAGCTGAATCATGTTTGAATATGTCTAAGTGCACTTGAAAAGTATTCATTCCAATATGTTTTTGACCAGCTGTTAATAATCCTAAAAGTCTTTTTTATGTTTTTTAAAGTTAAACCCTTGCTCTATTTTTCTTAAAAAGTAAAAAAAAATGCCCAAATATACTATGCAAGACTTCTAGACCCCATTTGCAGAAAAATAATAATTTTTCTTCAGAATAACAAGCACCGTATTCACGAGATTTGACCTCCCTCAAATTGCATTTATTTCTAAACCATAAAAATATCCATAGTAAGCGTTTTAAGTTGAACGAAGAACACAAAGCAATCGTATTAGGATGTTTACTTCCTGAAGCCCACTTTAAGAAAGGGATAGAATAATTAAAAAAGCACTGAACAAAATGTATTCAAGTTATGATAGATTATATTGAAAATTAAAAGTAACTTTAAAACCTGATATTTCATTGTTAAGCTAGAAACTTCTTGATCAATCCTTGTATGTCAAATATCGTTGACTAGAAAGCTATTTAAGTATATCAGTCAAGTTGTCGCTCTATGTCAGCGGGCAGTAACTAAATTATTGTTCTTTCGCTAAAAGTTTTCCTTTTTCATTTCACGACCCATAATTTTCTAGTGTAACTTAGAAAACTGTATGATGTGGGAGATTGTACAAAAATTCGTAATTTGTAATTCTCCATGAAGCGTATCAGCGTGCAACATAGCCACTTATGCATGTACGAGGTTTTTTCGCAAAGTTTGTCGTTCAATGTCGTATTAAATTATCACCAAATAGTTTGCTATCTCGATAAACCGTGTTTATTACATTTTACATGATGGGTGCCGCTTTGTTTATAGTGGACCAAAGAAACATTCCAATTAACACGTCTCAAGGCTGTTTACACTTACTTAAATGTGAGTTTACTGAGTTTCTTCAAGGATCTGCAACAGTAGATGAAATATGGATTCCAGTGGCGGCCCGTAGGTTTTTAAAGTGAGAGGGCGTAGAAAAAAATAGTGCTGCTGAAGATTTTTTTTGCTTTCCCCTTCCTCCTTTTTACTTTTTGTGCTATTGAAACCCATATAGTTTACTGTCAAATTTTCGCGTAAAACTTTGCCCTATTTTTACGTTATTTTCGAACTTGACTCAAATTCAACACGGGTTTGGTAAAACCTTTAGTTGTTAATTCAACGTTCTCCTCCAAACTTAAATTATTCATTATTAACTGTTTTAAATCAGACACCTTCATGTTTGCAATTAACAGTTGATTATTTTTATTTAAAAAGTACTACTCAGGTGTGTATACACGTAGCAAATCCCAAAACAAAACAAGTATTCGCGAGGCGAACAAAATACCCGACGCCAGAAATATCAAACGCTCCGTACCCTTCAAATCAGCGTTTAAATATAATTACCGATTCGCTCGGTCGCAGGGAATCTACGTCCAAATCACATGTTTTAGAAAGCAGATAAACCCCCGAATTCTGGCATCCAACAAAACATGTAACGCCAACGACGAGATAAGATGACGTGGCGCACGGTCGCTGGAGGTAAACGTCCGACCAACGACGTAAAAATTGTGGCGAGAGGATTGAATTTTTATCCGCATTATTTGGTGTGATGGGTCGACAGGCGTTCTTCTACATTTGGGGATTTTAATTTTAAATAATATCTTAAAATGAGTTAAAGGAAAGAAACTGAACGGAAATAAAATATGGTGTTTTGCTCTGAAAAATTGTTTACTGTGATAAATGCTGGAGGAGCAGCGCCCCAACGCCCTCCCTTGCGAGCCGCCACAGTTGGATTCATTATTACAAGCCAGAGATGAAACAGCAGTCCAGATAGTGGGGGAGGGAGCAGATGAAAGTGCACAAAAGAAAGCGAAAACGGTTCCATCTCCAGTAAAAGTCATAACTGCGGTATTCTCGTGGTGGTAAAGGGCAGAACCATCACTGGGTCATATTACGATCCACTGCTAAAGTAATTTAAAGTAAATTACTCTATTCTATTCTAGTCTATTCAAGGCAAATGTCCACATATGGAGAAAAAGAACGTGCGCTTTTACTACGATAATGCACCTGTACAAGTCTTTGGTTGTGGCTGCAAAATACATGTTCTTTATTCACTGGAATTGGCTCTCAGCGATTACTTCCCCTTTCCAAACCTGAAGAAACGAATCACTTCAGATCTTCCTAAATCATTCCAAGTGTCGATCCGTTCATTCTGAGAAGAGTCACGACATTTCGCCAAAATCTCATTTGGCATGTTCAAGTGTGGTCCACTTCTAGTGAAGAGTCCAACGGATTATTTAGTGAGTGTAATAAAGAATATTTTTACATATGGTGAAAATATTTCGTCGAAAAAATAATATTCTAATTACTAATAATTAACGTAAATGCAAATGCAAAAAATGCAAAAAACTTGCATGTAAGATAAAATTTATTTAAAAAAAAAACGAAAAACATAAAAAGCAATTTCCGGTGGTGAAAAATTACGACGGAAAAATGCGGAACGTGTTTTGAACGAGCGGACTTTTACCTAATTCAGAAACGGGATTATATAAATTATCAGTATATTTAGGGAATGTAAAAAAATAACTTTTAATGGCATTTTATAATGTTAACCAGGTGACGACTTAATATATTTTTATAGAATTCTTGTTGTATCTTATATTCATCAACATTTGAAAACACAACGCCTACTGCTGCGCACACCACTTCCAAGCCTTGGAAATCATCCAAATGCTTCAAGGTAACGACATTGTTGTGCTGAAAGAAATTGAAAAAATTTTAAAACGTTTTCAAAATGTCACCGAGGAAATGAGTACGGAAAAATATGTTACAGCTAATAAAACAATACCCATTATCAAATGTTTGAGAACCCTGTTAGACACAATAACACCAACGGGCGATCAACTGAAAAATTATTTGCAAACAGAATTAAACATCCAAATAGTGCATATTTTCTTGATTACAAGCTTTTTGGATCCTAGATTCAAAAAGATCCATTTGGATGAGGCATTAGCCTTGTCGAAAACAATTAATTATATAAACAAATGTTTAAACACCGAAAACGATAATGTTCCAGTTCTGCCAGCTCATGCGGTCAGTTCTAAACCATCTCCTTCATCAGCAGCGGCTGTTAATGAACAAGATATATGGCAGGCTTACCATGAAAATATAATAGCAGCTAGCATGGCAACGGTCGAAAATGCAGAATTATATCTTTATAGTGCGGGTCCGTTATCAAGTCTAAAAGCAGATTATGGAAGAACTATGTAGGAGCTTTTCCGAAGTTATCCGAATTGGCTCTAAAGCACCTACCACCGGTGAAGGCCTCTACTGGGCTGTTTTCCAAAGCAGGGAATATTGTTAGGAAAACTCAAAACCGTATCTTAGGGAAGATATTACCAAAATTATTATTTTTAAACTCTCCTACGGAAAATGTATGGCAATAATTCTTTTTAGTTTTTTTATTGTTTAAATTTTGAAAACACAAGTTTGTTTTGTAAAATTTTACTTTTAGTTTTGAGAACAGAAGTTTGTTTTTTTTTTATTTTGATTTTAATAAAGTATTAATATAATTTATATGTCGTCTATTTCTTAAAACTAACGTTTATATAACACGACGGCTGAAGCTGATGGGGTTTATTTGCCAGTAATCTGTGAGTGCTTCTTTGTCCTGGAAAGGAAAGGATTTACGGTTAGAGACGCATCAGCACTACAAGACTATATAGCAACTGGACCTACAGTTTAACGTGGGTTCTGAACCACGGTCAACAGCCACCGACACTTGGCACTTGGAAAAATTCTAGCGTGCCTTCACAGTTAGGAAGATAATTAATCGATTCATCTTGAAATGCAAAAAAATGAATGCATTTTTTAGAATGTTCCAGAGTAAAATTTTATATTTCAAGCTTTCTAATAAAAATAAATATATATTTATCGAAAACGAAATAACAGATGACATATCTATGAAATATTTTAAAAAGAGAATAAAAATCAAAAAGTTTTGTGTGGAATAAGTCGAAGTCGACACATTATTTACGTTCATTCCTTTCTACCGTTTTTAATCAGAGGGCAACACAAAGGCTCGCTTGTCAATAATTTCTTATAGGGAGTTAACTGTTCAATGAAGTCACCCTCCATTTGAACAGATTTATAGTGATGAAATCTTGAACAAAATTAAAATTCTTTGCTTTTTTCGTATCATCACTCTCATCGAGTTCAATTGCCGAGACTGAAAAACATTCCCCAATCTATATTAGAAATTTTCTTACTTTACGATCGAAAAAATTATTAAGAGATACATAGGTAAAAGCCCAAAGAGCCGCAGAAAAAAAGAAGAAAACGAAAAGATTTAGTCGAGGAACAATGTTCCATTTACTAATTATTAACATAGCGACGCAAAATAATTTCATATACGTTAAAACAAAAGAAAATATCAATATATTTAAGGATTATTAAAAAAACTCACCCTATATTTTAGTATCACTTCTAACGGTAGCCGGGTGATCTCGGATCAACTTTCGAAATTCAGATGTAATGAAAGATTACTTAAAACTTAAAAACCGCCCCGGGCAAATAAATTTTCAGGTCTAAAATTTATCATTGGACTAATTTTTGTTCTACCTCCTTTAAACGTTCTTCTTCGTTCTTTGAAATTATTAAGTTTTAAATATTTCGACGCAATGTACTAGTTATCTTATTTCTTTAGATATAAAAAAAAGTTTTAATAGAAAACTTAACCTTTTATAGAACTCTTTAATTTTTTGAGTAAAATATCTATTTTTTCTTCGCATTTTACATCGTGAAGTAAAAAGAATTGCGAAGTGGGTTGAGCGGTATAAGTTGTATAAAACCATCGATGACTACGACGACCGGGGCTCCAAGCGAGCAACCACAGAAAAACGGGATAAAGCGATAATCTATTCAAGAGAACTCCCAATCTGCGATTGCCTCAGGCGTTCAACATTCAGCAACAATTCAAATGCGTTTTCAAGAGGTAAACGTGAAAGACTGTCCCACGACCTTGAAACCGTTGCTCTTTCAAAGCCCAAGGCCTGGGCTGAGGAAAAAAAAAGATATGGATTGATAGATAAGATAATCCCCTTCTACCTTCTATTTTATCTTCTATGAGTAGTTGTAGGAATTGGTATTTCTGGCCTCGCATGATGTGACCGAGGTAGGCAGTTTTCCTTTTCTTTATGATGCTGAGGAGCTCGCGGCTTTTATTGATGCATTTAAGAACCTCTTTGTTTGTCACCCTAGCAGTTCATCGTATCTTAAGAATTCTGCGGTATATCCACATCTCAAAAGCCTCTAGGTTGTTCATAGCATTTGTCTTTAAGGTCCAACCCTCTACGCCGTAGAGAAGCACCGACCAAATGTAGTACCCTATTAATCTGAATCAAAAATCAAGGTCGAAGTCGCTACAATTTTTTGAATTTCAGGAAAGTACTTCGGGCTTGTTCGATACGGCATTTAATTTCATTGTCTCAGGACCATTCTTCATACAGCCGTGTACCTAGGTTTTTAAATTTTATTACCCGTTCTATCGGTTTCCCGGTGTAGGTTAGGCTGGAATCTCTGAATCTGTTTGTTTCCCTTATGACTACCATAAATTTAGTATTTTTAAATTTATGGTTAATCCCATGCTTCGACTGTTTTTTCTTATTATATTGATCAGTTGTTGTATATCTTCCTTGTTGTTTGCAATCAAAACTGTATCATCAGCATAACGTATGTTCTTTATCCAGACTCCATTGACCTTAATCCCAATCTCCTTGTTTTCAAGTACCTCCGGATGGTGCTTTAAATAATTGCGCAATGTCAATTGTGACGTATTTTTATATAAAAAAAAATTTCAAACTTCAAAAAAAAATTACGTAAAATTTCGTAATGGTTTTTGGTAAATTTTTCTAAAAAAAATGATAATTTTGAATGGTATATATTATTTTTACAAAATGTTTGTCCCTACATATTGAATGTTTTTTGTTTTGTTTATGTACTTTATATATTCAACATTTTGACTTTATTTTAGACATTATTGTATCCTGAACAAGTCAGAAAATTTCTGACAAAATATATTGAGATTTATTAAGAAATGAAATGTTAGTTTAATTCATACTAACAAACTGCATACCCGAGATTCCGCTCTTTCACTATTTACACGGTCGAGAAGAAACAGTTGATTGCTTTGGTCCATCTGTCGTCGCATTGTCTCGCTATATGACCTGCCCACTTCCATTTCAATTATTTTGCCTTTCCAATGATGTCACATACCTTCGTTTGTTGTCTGATCCATATGCAGGTTTTTCTGTCCCGCTTTGTAATGCCAAGCATACACCTTTCCATTCCTCTCTGTGCAACTCGAAGCTTTTGAACTGATTGTGATGTGAGTATCCATGTTTCACTTCCATATGTCAAAACAGGCAGCACGCACTGATTAAAAACCCTTCTCTTCTATATATATATATATATATATATATATATATATATATATATATATATATATATATATATATATATATATATATATATATATATATATATATATATATATATATATTTTGATTTCTTGTATTTTTAATCAGAGGATAATACGACAGATCGCTTATCAATAACTTATAGGGTGTTAACTGTTAAAGGAAGTTACCCTCCTTTTGAAACAGATTTATAGTGATGGAATTTTGGACAAAATTAAACTTCACTGCCTTTTTCGTATCATTACTCTTGTCAAGTTAACTTGGTGGGTGGAAAAGAAGCTTTCTTATTATCTTACCTGTGGTGAAATTATGTCATCGTAAAAAATTCGTTTTGAAGTTTTAGAATCAAGTGCATCAGGCATAACTTTAAATTTCTATTGCATATCAAATATTTTAAAAAATGCCCAGATATGTTATCTGCCTTATTCGCAGATACTACAGAGCCTGCGTTTCATCCCGAAATCCACGTGACTTATAAATATGGACAACCAACACGACTATTATTGTTGTGTTGGTTGTCCACCGCTAAATATTGACACGAAATCACAATTTTTTAAGCTACTCCGTATGTTAACTGTTTTTTTTTCAATATTTGTAAATAATCTTTTCTTTGAATTGTATACACAGTTTAGCATTAATAAGGAAAATAAACATAACATTTGGCCAGTTTTAAATTATTTTGAACCTAAAGTAAAAGAAAAATGTTCAAATAACTCCGTGGAGCAAATGCCACGGAAGGAAAAAAGACGAAGAGAAGGGAATATCAAACTACAGGAAGAAGCATATGATCCTGTAAGTGGGACCAGAATGGTAGCTACATATGGCCGAGTACTGTTTTCAGTTTGGCAGTGGCGTAGGGCAGTATGAATAAAAACAAGAAACTGATAAAAGTTTACAGCTGTTTAAAACAATAAATTATTGTATAATTATTGTTACTGTATTAAATTAATGAAGACTTACTAGATACAGCAGGGAAATGTAAAAATTTAAATTAATTAAAAAAAATATATTTTTTTCAAAGAGTAAAGTGTCTTTTATGTGGCCAATACGACAAAAAGTTATTAAGAAATTGGAATCTCTTGTCATAATATCATTTCCAAAAATTGGTTAGGTTTGGTTTGGCGCCGGCCCTCCAGCATTTATCACAGTAAACAATTTTTCACAGCAAAACACCGCAGGATTTTTGCACTCCTGTATAGGGTTTCAATAGCACGAAAAATAAAAAGGAGGAAGAGGAAAGCAAAACAAAAATCTTCAGCAGCACTATTTTCTTCTACGCCCTCCTACTTTAAAAACCCACGAGCCGCAACTGATCTGTGGTGTTTCAATATAGCCGTTTCCGTCTCCATTTATATGATTTATATGTGCATAAAGATAGGCAAGGCTCCTTCCTGTTAGTTTTGTATTCAAAGAAGTGTTTAGGGAAAATTTTGTTGGCGAAATTTAAACCACGAAAATTATTTCTTTTAAACAATCCAACAATTTTTAAAATAATTGTTCTTGCTCAGGAAGCATAACCACCATTGTTATTCAACATAAAAAGAAATTAAATTCCTCAATTTAAATAAATCACTAGCCACATTGGTTACAGGATTAAACGGAGGTTCTGTAGATACAGACCAAGTAGCAAAATGATATTGAAAAGGACGAAGATTATATTGTTAATGAAAAATTTAAAAATATTTCGTTTTAAATTACAAAAATAACCACGTTACTTTCCGGTCCACCTAATACTTACAGATAGAGTTAAAAGAGCAAAATGCAAAATATGAAAAGCAATTTCCGGCAGTGAAAAATTACGGTGGAAAAATGCGGAAAATATTGTGAACGACTGGACCTTTTCTAATTCAAAAACGATTTTGTATATTATCGATATATCTGACAATTGTCAAAAAAATTATCAGTAATTTTAATTGGTTTTACGAGGGATATTCGAAAAGTTCTCGGCATGGCGCAAAGATGGCGCAAGTATTGTAAAATTATTATGATAAAGGGTCTTTCAAATTGAGCGGTTTTTTAATTCTCGAATAAAACACAGAATTTGCGTTGATTTCAAAAAACTTTTTATTGGTAATTGAAGCATAGTGTATGACATTTAAACATCTGCTAAATGACCATCTTTTGCACCACCAGACCTGTGCCCTTTTGCATCTTTTGCACCACCTCCACAGACGTCCAATCTTTTGCCAAAATTTTGGATGGCATTTTAGCTCGATCTCACCAATAACTCGAATAATTTTATCCTTTAGTTCAAGAATCGATTGTAGATTATTCTTATAGAATCTGGCTTTTCACGTAACCTCAAAGAAAATAGTCCTACGGTGTCCAATCACATGATCTTGAACAACAAGAATGAACTGTAATGGTTGTCTGTCTGTCATTGTTCTTAGCCAGCTTATTCATAAGCAAATTTGAAGCCGAGCCGACGGATGAATTCAATTACTTTCCGAATGGTCGCTAAGATATGTGGATAATGTTTTTGCAATTTTCGATCCAGAAGATAGACGCTTAGAAGATTTTTCTAACAACTTAAATCGTAAATCGGGAAGCATAGCAAAGAATTTGACTTATTTCACATAAAACTTTTTAAATATAATTCTCTTGTTAAAATATTTCACTGATATGATGAAATATTTAGGACAAAAAAATCGGATTATAAAATTATTTCTTGAGGTATTCTTATAATTCAAAATAGTATATTGTTTAAGGAGATTGAAGCTCAGTTCTTCTATTGGAACCACCGGTGTGAAACATTAAACTCTTTTTTTTATTATTATCTTTGTTTAAAGGAAAATTAAGTAATATATCTACCATAAAAATTAAACTAACCATCTTATTATAGAAGCTATGAACTCGAAAGCAATAATAGATTACCATTTTTATGTTTCAGTGAATGGAGACAAACAAAATAGGTTATTTTTTATAGTTTTAGAAAAAACACGATCACTTTGAGAACGATTCGAATCATAGCTTCCATAATAAAATGACTACTTTAATTTTTATGATAGATATATTAGTTCATTTTCCTTTAAAGAAAGATAATATAAAAAAAAGAGTTTAATGTTTCACACCGGTGGTTCCAATAGAAGAACTGAGCTTCAATCTCCTTAAACAATATACTATTTTGTATCATAAGAATATCTCAAGAAAGAATTTTATAATCCGATTTTTTTTCCTAAATATGAATATTTCATAATATCAGTGAAATATTTTAAAAATAGAATAATATTTAAAAAGTTTTATGTGAAATAAGTCAAATTCGACACATTATTTACGTTCATTCCCTTCTACCTCTTTTAATCAGAGGCCAATACGATGGCTCGCTTGTCAATAATTTGTTATAGCGAGTTAACTGTTCAAGAAAGCCTGCTTCCATGGGAAACAGATTTATAGTGATGAAACCTCGGACAAAATTAAACTTCTTTGCCTTTTTTGGTATCATTACTTTTGTTGAGTTCAATTGGCGAGAGTGAAGAAAGTTCTCTTTCTCCATTACCAACCGTATTACCTTACCTATGGTGAAATATTTCATCGCAAAACATATTTCAGTCAATAATAAAATAGTTAATTTTACTCTGATGTATCACTGTAATATACTTGCATATAGAGTTAAAAAAGAAAAAATATGAAAAGCAATTTCCGGACCGGACTACCGGTAAACAACTACCGGACTTTTATCTAATTCAGAAACGGCATTTCAGGAATTTTTTAAAAAGAATGTCAGCCTATATTTTAACATATTATATAATGATAACCGGGGATCTCAAATTAACTTTCGATATTCAGATATACCTGAGCACTTGAAAACTACCCCGGGCAAATATTTTTTTAGGTCAAAAGTTTATCATTGGACCAATTTTGATACGATCTCCTTAAAGGTATTTAGTCTTTAAAAATTGTAAGGTTAAATTACATCAATCGAGTGTTCCAGTATATCCTTCGATAGATTCCATCGTATTTCCTTCGATATAAAAAAAGTTGTATTTATTCCTTTAAATAAAAAAAAACAAAGTCTAATTTTTTATAATAATATATTATTAATTCTGAGAATATCTATAATAACACATTCAGGTACTTTATAATTTTTTAACACAACATGTTTGAGTTCTTTCTCTTGCTGATCGTCAAACTTAATTGATATTTTACACGATAACGCTAATTAGACGCGCATGAAAACCATAATTAACTTTTATTATCGTACCATGAAGTTAGATGTCTAAGACCACTAATGACATCTATACGTACTACAATGAAGAACCCTAATCTTTATTAGTTTTATAAAAGAAACAACTACAAAAAAAACATGAAATTTACAGGATTTTTTATTTCAAAATTAAAACGCGCATCAAAATGAAGCGCTATGATTTCGGACATAAAAAAAATACAAAAAACACTTAAAATACTTTTAATGACTGACTTCAAAGTATAAATAAATCAAATTTCTTTATTTCTTTAATTGAATTGGTCCGAGAATTCAAAATAAATCTTAATTAAACTGCTTAATTTAAAATGATGAATGCACTAACCAACCTAAAGAGCCACCATTGGCGTAGAAAAGAAATATGGTTTTCAATTAAATAGGGAAAATATGTTTTGATTGATGATGTTCTTAAATAGAATAGATAAAACCTGGATAGCTTAATGTGTTTTAGGAATAAAAATGGATTTTTATAATTAAAAATTTTAGAAATACGTAACTGATAAGTTGACTTTCATAGTCCTATCAATTTTATTTATTTACAAGGATGAATATATACTACGTATTACAAAAAAAACAGTAATATAAGTATTATTGATTTAAATAGCTTGAATTAGCTGAACAACAGAATATATATCATAAAAAATTAAATTAGAATATGATAGGCGACCAGTAAAACACATTATAGATACTACAAGTATAAACACAAACTAGATTAGTTTGCTTATTTTTTATTCAGTGATATATTCCATATAAAAAAACTGGGGAATAACGTTTAAGTAAGCCAATATTCCTCTATACTATAATTTCTGTATTTCTTGTAATAAAACATTTCAATATTTAGAGATATTACTAGGGTCAAGATACACTAGGGTCAAGAATTAAACAATTAGATCTAAAACAGATAGTATATGAGTGTTATTATTTTAAATAATCTGAATTAAGCAACAAATATATATATAAAAAAAGCAAATTAAAATGTTATAGGCGACCAGTAAAACACGTATGTATATGTTAGATAACATAAACATTTAGTCCAAGGTTAGTTTGATCATTTTAAATTTAATAATATTTTCTATATAAACGAACTAGGGAATAAGGTTTAAATAAGACAATATTTCTCTAACCAATAGTTTCTTTATATTCTTCTATTCTATTTCTTATAATAATAAAACATAAATATTTATCAAATTTATAGACATCTAGTATTCTGTATAACCCTACAAAAACCTTTTCTGTAAATTAGTAACTGGATAGGCAACCAGTAAATTAGATAGGCGATCAAAAAAACACTTTTCTAGATGTTAGATGACTTAACATTACATTAGTTCGATCATTTTTTAATTTACCAATATTTTCAATATAAAAAAAATAGGCCATAAGATTTCAATAAGACAATATTCCTCTAAACAATAATTAATTTATTTCTTATAATAAAACATAAATATTTACAAATATTATGTATTCTTTATAACCTTTCAAAAATTGCACTGTGGCCAGGCAATAAAATAGTTAACAAAACGTATAAAATTGATACAGTAGAACATCTAAGTTCCGTCACCTTTATCGTTCGTTCTAAAACACCTAAGTTCCATCATCTTTGCTTTTAGTTTCATTATCTACCTCAGTTTCTGTTGAACTATAATTGCCACTTTCTTCATCTGAGTCTTCTTCCGTACTTTCATTTAAAAGTTTACTAAGTAAATTAGACTTCTGCTCAGCCTTAAAACACAACAAAAATGTATATATAAATAACTTTACACAACCAATGTTTACCCTCAATCTATCTTGCTGCTGTATCTGTAAATCAAGAGATGTTTGAAGATCAATCAATTTTACTTTATGTTCTGAATCGTTGGGTTTCACACCGACATTAAGTTTAAAACGTTCTTTCTGTGGGGACTTTTCAATTAAACATATCTTTGTTGAATGAGGCAGTTGTTGCTCAGAGTCTAATGACAAATTAGTCAAAAGTTTACTGGTTAGGTTTAAATTTTGACGAAAAACAATTTCTTTTTCAAATTTTTCCTTTGCCTCTCTGATATGTATTCCTTTATCGGGGAGATTATTAATTATGTTGCTAAAAAGCACAAACAAAATAAGAGTTTTACATGAATTTTGACTTAATGACAACTTACGATTTACAGAGTAATGCATTGATTCGATCTAGCGACTCACGTAATTCCATTAGATTCAGTTTTTTTATATTCTTATAATTCTCCATAATAAAATACCACAATTTTAAGAAACAATGTCTCTAAATGTATTCTTGGTTAGAAATCTGAAGTCAATGACGGAGAAAAATATGTTTCCCTAAATATTTTGAAGTTTATTATTTAAGGCAGTTATTTTTATAAACATATTTTTTTACTTTATTTTTATATTTTATAAATATAGAGAATAATCTAGGATAAAAAATAAATTATGTCTAAAATTGTTATTAATAATTAGTATTTGCAAAGTATTAGGTATCTACACCTATGAAGAACATTTATCCCCTCCCTTTCGGTATTCGTATTTTAAGTTGCCTACATAAATACAATTGTCTTGAAAGGTTAGAAATTAGATTATTCTGATTTGAGTCGGATTGTGGGGTAGTTGTGTTGGAAAGTTTATTTGTGCAAGTAAACAGAGATTCACTATGGCACCTTTTAAAATTGTAATGGTTCGTCATGGGGAATCTGAGTGGAACGAGAAAAATCTCTTCTGTGGCTGGTTTGATGCCAATTTAAGTCAAAAAGGTAATTTTTCATGATGACCTTTCTTTGACCTTCCCATGGTTTGAATTTGTATTTAAACTTTATACCCGGGTTTTCATAATAGAGTTGATTTTCAGGAAAACAAGAAGCTTTAAGTGCAGGTAAAGCATTGAAGGAAGCTGGATATCAATTTGATGTGGCCTACACCTCCGTTTTAACAAGGGCACAAAATACTCTTCAAGCAATCTTGAATGAAATAGGCGAAACAGACCTTCCTGTTGTTAAAACCTGGAGATTAAATGAAAGGCATTATGGTGGATTGACTGGCTTAAATAAAGCTGAAACAGCTGCCAAATATGGCGATGAACAAGTTGCCATTTGGCGTAGAAGCTTTGATATTCCACCTCCTCCTATGGAACCTGACCATCCCTATTATGATGTTATTGTCAAGGATGCCAGATATAGTGATGGACCTGCTCCAGATCAATTTCCCAAATTTGAGAGCCTTAAGTTGACTATTGAACGCACACTGCCATTTTGGAATGATACTATTGTGCCCGAAATTCAAGCTGGAAAGAAAATTCTAATTGCTGCTCATGGGAACAGTTTGAGAGGAATTGTTAAACATTTGGATGGTAAGTTCTTGTGTTTTATGGGTTAAATTTAATATAATCAAGGACAAAGGGGACACACATTTCAGTTTAATGTAACAATTTTATTAATTACATAATTTTATCATAAACATCCAAGATGAATCACTTTTATTTATGGAGCCTTTTTTTGTTTTAGAATTGACAGATGATCAAATTATGAAGCTTAATTTGCCAACTGGTATTCCTTTTGTTTATACCTTGGATGAAAACTTGAAACCAATAAAGAGTTTGGAATTTTTGGGAGATCCAGAAACCGTAAAGAAAGCAATGGAAGCTGTGGCTGCTCAGGGAAAAGCCAAGTAAATTATTTACTATTCAAACCAAAAAATGTTCCAGTTGCATAAAGAACTTTTAGCTGTCTTGTGAATGTTGATGTATTTAATTTTTAAATTTAATATAAGGTTATGTGAAAGTAAACAAAGCTAATGTTTAGGTACAATTTAATTTATTATTTTCATGTCAAATTACCATTATGTACAGAAATAGAAAATATATAACTTGAAGACTTTTGCCTTGTTTTTTTTTTTCGATTCAGAGATTTGTAATTAACTACAACACTGGTATGCATATCACATCCTATCTATTTCTTAAATCAATTTACATAAATAGAAAAATGACCGCATATTTTCACAAAGCATCTCAAAAATCACACAATTTCACAAAAAAAGCATAACCAGTAGTGCATATTAAATTGAAGTGTTTTTATCAAATATTTTTTTTAACCACTTAAGTTTTTTTGTTAAAGAAACACTATTTTGCCCGTTAATATATATGAATACCTATTTGATGAAACACTCCTAATTTCGAAAAAAAATGAATTTTATTCATATTTTTTTTAAAGCCATGCCTTAAGAATTAGTTATTATAGAACTTTTATCATAATAAATTACAAAGATATTTGGCACTAAACCCCCAAAACACCTGTTTTTAACTCCAACATCCCCTGATGATGCTAATATGGTTAGCGAAACGCGCATCGAAAAAATTAAAAACAAGTGCGTTGATGTTTACTGGTAAATCCCTTTGTAATACCCAACTCAAAGAGATTTATCACTAAACAGCAAATCACTTGTTTTTAACTTATCGGCGCACGTTTCGTTAACCACGTTACCGTTACGGGGAGATGATTCAATTTGCATCAGGATTCAGAAAACAAGATTCAATTCGTCATCGGACGATGACTTGCACCATCACCTGGCGATGATAACGTGGTTAGCGAAACGCGCATTGAGGAAATTGTGAAGAAGTTTTTTTTGTTTAGCGCTCTTTCAAGTATAATCTTTCACACCAAAGATTTCCATAAAAGAATTGATAATAAATACGTTCTTATAATAAAATGTATATACATTTTTTTACAGGACATTATACAGGGTATAACATCGACCTATTAACTTCTGCACGTCATTTCTTCTTTTGGACTATAGGCGACGTTAATAGTGAGGAAACACCCCATTTATTTGCCTTGTTACAGTCTCCTTTCTAAAGAGGATTTTTTAAAACGAAACGCGAGTTTCACATGAGACCAATGATTATGATAAAGATATTGAAAACAGGCAATTCATCATGTGAAACTCTCTGAAGGAACAAAGACCAGCCATTTTTTTTATAATATATATAAATTCAGTCCTATTTTTTGGTAAAATAAAAATCCTAACACAACAAAAACATGACCTATACCTAAAATATCATAATTTATTGTATTATCATTACTGAAAAGAAAACGAACCTTAAAACTATCTTGTATCACAGTTACAGTGTTCGCTGTTAAAAAAGTGTCAGCCAAAAAGAAAAATGGCACAGAGTTGTAACAGCAAAACAGTTAGACACGTTTTTTGTAATATTGAGCATCAAAGAAGAAAAAAAATGAGTCATGGCTTAAAAATTTATCTCCCCGCCCATCGTTCCCTGCCTTTAACTTAAGAAAAAAAATCTACTACAGCCTGGTCCCAAAAAAGTGCCTTAAAAAAAATTGTGTGCCTTTTCATTAGAAAGCAAACTCATTTATTCTATTCCCCTGGGGCCATCAATAGGCATAGTGTGTAGAACTTCATCCAATAGTTGAAGGGCTCTGTGCAAATGTACCTCAATCCAACATGGAGTCTCCTTAATTGATTGCCTGGGATAATCTGGGCCCCATCCCTTAACAAAACTTAACCTGAGAATGCAAAGACGACGTAGATCATCAACCCCTATGCCTGTTGCTGCTGACAAACCTATTAACATTTTAAAATAGACACAAGCTTAAAGCACACATATGGAAAATATACTTATTGCTGGTGCAATACCACCCACTGCATGAGGACCTGGGATATGTCCAGCAACTGCAGCTGCTTGAGCAGCTGCAGCAGCTTGTGCTGTTTGAGCTTGAGTGGTCATCTGATGATGACACTGTCTCAAATCAAAAACCTGCAAAACAGAAGATAATATCTTACTTTTTGAATGTAAATAAAAGCAACATACTTTAATATACGCTGCAGGATAAATTTTATGTACAGCATCTCCTGGTTGTCTTCCAGCTTCTCTGTCTAAGTAATAACTTTGTACAAAAACTGAATGATCACTGAGACAACGAAGCCAGACATCTCCCTCTCCTCTTAAATCAAGTTGGACACCTTTACCAATGTGCAGCCTATTAAAAAGTAAGTTTGTCTCATTCCTACATCAAATAAAATAATCACTGATTACCTTGCTTTTTCACTTTGATCAGTTCTGTGGACATTGCTTAGTGCCCCTAAACAAAATCTATTTCCCCCAGATGGATCAACATAGCCATCTATTGTGACATTAGGACAATTAGAAAGTACTTTGAATGTCTCTCCTACTTGTGTATCTAATTCAAAGTAAGCTACAGAACACCAATATTCTGGAGCAGGTTGTGTTGATAACAATCCTATAGTCACATCAGAACCTATTTGATTAGCTGAATTGTGGTTCCCTGAACAAAATACTACCATAAATACTGACTATAAAAAAATATGTTGAAGTTTTTGCATACAGTAAGAATTGTGGTGGTTTCTAGAGTCAGGTGGCTGCATATTTTGAGTATATGTCAATGTATTGGAACCAGTCCAAGTTCCTCCAGCGCCTGTATAACCTTGTCCAAGTGTTGTTGCAGGTTGTGCACTTGTTGCTACACTACTATTGGTTTGTACTGAATTATTAGTTCCATTAAAACCATTTTGTTGAAGATGTGGTGAAACAGGAGAGTTACTTCCTAAAATGAAGGGTTCCAGGTCTCTTTTATCTTACTCTAAATCAGTGTGGTTACAGAAAATTGATATTTTTTAAATGAATGATTTAATTACCCAAACTAACAAAATACTGTTTACTTTAAAAATATATATTTCCCGTTGACTCACCCAGTACAGCAATTATACATACCAATATTTTGGGTTATAGTTTCCTGTGATCTCTCAGAACTGGCAGTTGCCTGGGAATTACTATAAAATTGTCCAGAGTTAGTATGAACAGATGAACTATGTATTGTACCACTAGAACCAGAGGCTTGCTGGTTATTTATAACACTTCCTGACACTTGTGTTTGATTTGGATGACCTAAAACATGCAAATGCTGCAACTTTTGTTTAATATTAGCATTCATAACTCATTTGAAACAACACAAAAATAAAAAGCAAAAAAAACAAAAATTCTTACGATGCATATGCATGTGTGGTAACCAGTTAGACCGGGCATCAGGTCCCCCTTCAATTTTTGAAACCGGTGGACCCAAAACTCCCCTATTTGGAGAACTATACATTCCTGGATCACCTACCACAGTAATGAAAAGAAAAATCATGCATAACAAAAAAATTAAAACTAAAATATTTACCACAAAACTGAGAAAATTTAACCAAGAAGTATGAAATAAAATATCAGTTCTACATTAATGTTCAATATTAATTTTACTTACTTGTTGTTGACTGTAAACTAGTTAGATTAAAATTTTGTTGTGGAGGATGATGCTGAATAGTCTGAGAAACTGCTATTCCTAATTCTCCGTCAACATCCATAGAGGTAGTAGGAACAGCTCCAGCACTATATTCATCTTTCATTCTAGGAGCACCTGCTTGCAGTGTTAGACCTGAAAGATCTATTCCTGGAGATACCACTCTCTCATAATGGTAAGGATTTACACAAACGGAGTCACATTTTAGATCAAATGCAAACTGGCAATATTTTACATGTTTTAGTTCATTCTTATGCAAATCTGGCCACCTCCATATTCTAGCATAAATTACATGTGGAAATCCTTTGCGGCCAGCCACTTGGAGTCTTCCGTCCAAAGTTCTTTGAATAGTTACACACTTGCTTGGATGAGCTCCACTTGTAGTAATTGCAGTGATAAGGGAATCTAACTCATCCCTCTTCTCCTTTAATTTCTTAACTAGCGATTCAATAGCTCTTTTTGCAAAACCCTCACTCTCGCCTCCTTGTCTATGACACATTAAACTATGCACTATACTTAAACATGCATCGGCAGATGAAGGGGCACTTGTTGTTATTCCTGACATATTTTTGAACTGCTAAAAACATTACTGATAATAGAATATATATATATATATATATATATATATATATATATATATATATATATATATATATATATATATATATATATATATATATATATATATATATATATATATAAAGATTTGAAAAAGTTTTCAAGATTTGTCAAATTTTATTTATATCAAATTACAAGTATAAATACCAAAAAATATCTACCTTTCCAGATTTTTAATAAAAAATTACATAACCTCAGTCTTCTTTAACTAAAAATAATAAACTTTCAGTTGTTTTACCTAGCCCAGACAAACTATTTGAAACAGACCGATATTTATATCAGTTACAGACACAACCCTGAAGAAACTAATTCGCGATTAACGAACATACTGTCTTTACTTTTGACTATCCATCATAGAATCGATACTTTTATTTATTTTAGATAAATAACAAACAAGCGCGATGCTTGATTGTATAACTACGTTTCACTCTGAAATAAAACTGAGGCTTGAGGGTACAACTCGAAATAAATGGGCAATCTTCCACGGATTCACACAAAAGGAATTCATCGCATTTTTACTGCGACAATAACATCAGGAAAGAGGGATAAATGATTTATCTAAATATATGAAATCAATGTAACCCGAACATATAGCCCTTTTTTATAGAAAGAAAGAAAGAAAGAAAGAAAGAGAAAACCATTTTAGAGGTGTATTATTGGTTGCATATATTAATAAAAATTCAATACTAAAAATATGGAAATAAATATTATCAAATATATTTTATTTTATTTAAATACAATATGTATTAGTTAAGCAAAGTTGCAATTTAAACAATAAAACATATTCTAAGAAATAATAACGTTAAAAAATTAATATACACCTGTACATATTAATGCCTTGCTACATGAATATGCCCTGTACATATTAATGCCTTGAACATGAATATGCCTTTATATTCATGTGAACTCTACAATAATGCACATTGGCAACGTTGTACCAAATCGTACCGCGCAAGTTCAAAAGCTGACGGACGATTTGTTTTTGTTCCGACTGATTAACATCATTAGAAACATATTACAAGACAAAATGCATTTTTTTGTAACCTTGACGGCGTAGATAATGGATAAGAAAATATTTTTATATGTAATATTGTCAATTCAAATAATTTTAGTCTATGGTAAGGAAATTTGTAAACTTAGAAGTTATCTGTACTAAAATCGATTTTTTTGTAGGTTCTATACACAAAAATCTTAAATATTTTCAAATTATCCATGCAGATGAGTTGACTCATAAGATTGTTAAAAGGGGCCTTCAAGAGAGCTCCCATCCATTCAACAAAATAAAAGAGGTTCATCTTACAACTCATGGAAAAGATTTTCGTCTAATATTGTCCCCAAAAAGAAGTATTTTGCATTCCAAGTTTAAAGCTTATGCTGTTAATGGCGATGGAGAAGAAACTCATATTCCTATTGGTAAATTGGATTGATTTTATGTGTTAAGTAAATATAAAATTTGTTATTGTTAAAGATCATGATAGTTTCTTGGAAGGTAGAGTATTTGGAGAAACTGGTTCCCATGTAAATATGCACATAGATAATGGGGTTATGACAGGAAACATTCATATGCCAGATGATATATATCATATAGAAGTATGTTATAGTTTTTAAGATATAGTATTACTGACCTTTATGATTACACATATTTAAGCCTTCTTGGCGTCATATTCCTGGACATGATAATAGGACTATGATAACATATAAGCAGTCAGACATAAAATTTAGTTGGGATCCAGAAAATTTACCAGAAGACTTTGGTGCACCAAGAATGTGTGCATATGTTAAAGAAGGGGCTGAATTGGAAGACAATATGACAAATCATCACATAGAAAAAAGGCAGATTGATCAGTATGAATATAAACTAACTAAAACAAGATGTCCGTTGCTTCTTGTGGCTGACTATAGATTTTTTCAAGAAATGGGAGGAAGTAATACAAAAACAACCATAAATTATCTAGTGTGTTGTGTGTACTATAATTAGAAAATTGTTGATTCTAAAAAAGTTTATTTTCAGATAAGTTTAATAGATAGAGTTCATAAAATATATAATGACACAATATGGCAAGATAGACAAGAAGTTGATGGTTTTAAAGGTATGGGATTTGTTATTAAAAAAATTGTTGTTCATAATGAGCCAACAAGAATAAAAGTTCAAGAAGCACACTATAATATGAATAGGGAGAATTGGGATGTTAGGAACTTGTTAGAGGTCAGTAATGTTTCTTTTTAAGCCTTTGATCATTTTGAGATTTCAAGACATTTTGTAAATAAAGCTTGTTCCTTTTGTTTTCTTTTTGGCCTTGTAGTAAATTTGTTTTTTTCTCTTTGAAAGGCATTTGCTAGTGCTCCTCAGGATGCAACGTATTGTTTGGCACATCTTTTTACTCACCATACATTTAGGACTCCAAATTCAGTAGTGTTAGGACTTGCTTATATTGCCTCTCCCCGGGTAACCCAACAAGGAGGCATATGCAGTAATGGTTATTATTATTATTATATATTTATTTGCTTTCTTTAGAGCTTCATTAAATCATCATACAGGAAACCTATTTTGTTTTATGTCAATATAACAACAAAGGTTTTCTATCAGTACTAATTTTCATAATGTTACTAACAAAATTATTTTATCATGCTTAAAGGTATTTAGTAGAGAATTCACTCACAAGGATTTCTGCTTGGCCCATCTATTTACGGATTTAAAATTTGAAGGGGGCATTTTGGGTCTAGCTTATGTGGGTTCTCCTAGAAGAAATTCTGTTGGGGGTATATGTACACCAGGTATTAATAAACTTGTAATAAGTATAAGTGCGCTAGACAAAAATATATATGTTGACTTTTGTTGTAATGTAGAAAATATTAGCATGTTTATTGAGGTGTAGCTTTGCTATTTGTTTTAACGAATTTTATTGAGACACAAAAATAATAAAGATATGAACATCGTGTTGTAGAGTATTTTAAAAATGGATATACACTGTACCTTAATTCAGGATTGAGTTCAAGCAGAAATCATTATGGTCAAAGAGTCATTACTCGCGAGGCTGATTTGGTAACAGCACATGAATTTGGTCATAATTGGGGTTCAGAGCATGATCCTGATATTCCTGAATGTTCACCTAGTGCCAGTCAAGGAGGATCTTATTTAATGTATACTTACAGTGTCAGTGGTTATGATGTAAACAATAAGGTAAAACAGCTTTCAATTCTTCTATTAGAATCTGTGGTGTGATAGACTAAATTTGAAAAGATTTACAACTAAATACCAAATCACATTTTTAAACTTGTATGTTTTCTTAAAACATGTTAGCATCGTCAGCAGATGATTTAATCTCCCAGATTGAACAACCTAACTGATGATGCTAACATGGTTAGCGAAAGACGCCTCTAGACGTTTAAAACAAGTGATTTGCTGTTTAGTAACTAAATTTTCATTTCTTTAACATATTTGTAGAGGTTTTCACCATGTAGTTTAAGATCTATAAGGAAGGTATTGCAAGCCAAATCAGAAAAATGTTTCTCTGAGCCAGAAGAAAGTTTCTGTGGCAATTTGAGAGTAGAGGGAGACGAAGAATGTGATGCTGGCTTATTAGGAACTGAAGATAATGATGCCTGTTGCGATAAGGATTGTAAATTAAGACCTAAGGCTGTTTGCAGTGACAAGAATTCACCATGTTGCCAGAATTGTCAGTATATGCGCAGTGGGGTGAAATGCAGAGATGCCCAGTATGCTACCTGTGAAGAAGAATCTACTTGCACTGGACATTCATCTGATTGCCCCAAAAGCCCTCCCATGCAAGATGGTACTAAATGTCAAGAAAGAGGTAAATGTAATACTGGGAAATGTATACCATTCTGTGAGACCCAAGGATTACAAAGTTGTATGTGTGATATAAGTAAGTTAATTCTTTAATGCTGTGACAAAACAAAAAATTGTATTCCTCTTCAGTTGAAAATGCATGTAAGAGATGCTGCAAATCTAGTAGCAATGGAACTTGCTCTCCAGTTGATTCTGCTGATATTTTAGCAGATGGTACACCATGTATTCAAGGTTTTTGTAATAATGTAAGCCAGCTATTAGTTTATTTAATAAACAGTCTGTATTATATATTATCTTCCAGGGCAATTGTGAAAAAACTGTTCAGGATGTTGTAGAAAGATTCTGGGATATTATAGAAGACATAAATATTAACAAAGTTCTTCTGTTTCTTCGTGATAACATTGTTGGTACTGTAGTGTTAATAACAGCGTTTCTGTGGATCCCAGCAAGTTGCATCATCGGATATGTTGATAGAAAGAGAAGAAAAGAAGAGTTAAAAAGGTGGGAATGGAGAAATTCACAAGAACTAATTCATGGCTCAGAAAAGGTAAAGAATATTATCAAACTTAGGGTTCCAAATAAAGAAAATAGAAACCCACAACCGGAACAGATGTCTCCAACAAAAAATTCAGAATAACCGGTACTTTTTGTGATACTTTTAAATTTGTTACCATTTAGTACAGTATTGTTTATTTTTATTAAAAAAAATACGTACAAAGTAGTATTAAAATGTAAATATTTATGAGCACTTTGAGGTATTTAAAATGTTTAAGTCACAACTTGTGAGGTTTATATTAATATTGTCACGAAGGAGATAAACTCATAATTACAATATCAGAACTTCTAAATTCCTCATCGTGCTCTTCCAGTGGTATGAAATAACTTTTAAAATAATTATTAACAGTTTTCAAAAAATACCTCCAGCACTCTTGTTGCTTTTCACTTTCCCTAATTTCTTGACTTAAAAGAACTCTTGTTTTTCTTCCACAGAAACCAATCAATGTTTCAATAAGTGAGTCAATTGACTGAAAATTGTTTGGTTATTTTACTGATATACGTATAATTGTTGAACATGTTTATACCTCTTTGTAATATATACAATCAGCTAATAAAATGACATCTGGTTTTTCATTTACATTTCTTGAACCCCAAGGTAAAGATAACACTTTTACACTACCGTTATTCTTTTCAAAATGATCAATGTTAAGTCGTATATTCCTTTCTAATAATGGTGTAATTTTGGGTAAATCGGTTAAAACAACATTGGCACTATAAGGAAACAAAATAATAAAAAAAAAATATTATTCACACTGCAATACCCTAAACAAGCAGCAGTAATTCCTACACAACCTACGCCTGCCCCGAGCTCTAAAATCCATATATTCCTAAAATATAGAGGATCTTTTTTATAGAGAACTTCAAGATATTTGGCTAGCACTATAGAAGCATCCCAAACCACACATCCCACATCTCCTTCAAATTTTTGTTCCAATTTTAACGTTATATTCAATACATTTATGTCAAAATTTCTTATAAAATAATTATCGCACATTATTTGAAATGAAAATTAGGTTAGGTCATATTCATACCAGCGTCATTCAAAATTATAAGATATAAGCTTTGTTAAGTTTAGTATATATAGATGTCGCAACTATATCATTTAAAATTATCAATTCCCTTTTAGGTAATTATTTGTGTTATTTGAAATGATATAGTTTCGACTTCTATACGTGATAAACATAAAGTTTATTGCTCACATTTTTTGAATGATACGGGTATGAATATATAATCTAACTGAAAATATTTTAATGTTTTGTGTTCACAATGTACACAAGTGTGTATTCACAATGCACAAAGTAATCATAGATAAAAATTGAATAGAACACATTTTTTGCTTTGTTATCTATCACTTATTTTATTTTTAACTTTATATCACTATAGTTTCATAAAGAATGTTACATTATCAAACACGACTTTAAAACTTTTAATCATAGATTAATTTATAAACTATGAAGATATCTTTATCTAACAAAAATTTTATTACAAAAAATTGAATTGTTTTGACAATTTCTATGTCGGTATATTTGCAAACTATAATTTCAAATTTATGTCGAGTGTAACATAAAAATCACAGATGACGCCACCATAATCGCAATTATTCTAGAATAATCATATCTAGTTCGGCAAAATTCAAGAAGAGTTGTTAGATACGAAGTGAAAGGTGATGGAAATATTACTTCTATTCTAAATTTCATAAATGGTCCTGTTATTTTTGAAAAAATGAATAGAGACCTGTTGATTATAAAAGCCGCATAGATAAAGATAGCAATATGTATTTATTTCTTTTATGCCTCTAACAAAACGTCGAGAACCACGTAAATTTTTAAGTGTTGGAATACTTAAATGCGCAAGGTCAGAAAGATAACGTGTTTTGTTTTGTTGTAACATAGTTCCAGTTGATCCTATGTTTTTGTTTTATATATTTGTACAAAAATGTAGAAATGTGGTTTAAAGTAGTAATCGGTGTAGTGGCTATAAAAATGGTGTGTAGTTTTGCGAGTGCCGTTTCAGTGCAGGAGAATATAAAATCTTTGCCATTTTGTCCCAACAAGAGCGAGACGGGGTGAGTTTTTAAGACTTTTTTTACTGAAAAAGTACTAGAGCGCAAATTTTTAGCATGATATTAGTTAGTACATTAGATGGCAAGTTGTCTGCTTTAAATTCGTCGGGCCAATTAAAATGGAATATTGAAACAGGTCCAGGTCCATTATTGATCTCAAATATTCATAAATTAGAGGTAGTATATGAGCTCATACTGTATTGTACATGTAGACTAAAATATCACAAATTTTAGTTGACAAACAACGGGGAATGGATTAGAATTATTCCATCTTTAACAGGAACTTTATATAAATTTGATGGCAGTACTATAGATCCAATATCAATATCAGCTGAAACTTTATTAAAATCATCATTTAAATATTCAGATGATCTAGTAATTGCAGGTAAAATACAATAAAGTTTATTCTTGTTTTATCTCAACTTTATTGTAATCCATCTTGTTTAGGTGGACTAGAAGTTCGTACTTATGGTGTTGGATTTAATTCTGGTAAATTACTTTATGAATGTAGTCAGAGTAAATGTTCTCATCATGAAAAGGAAGAAATGGATGATGTTCTTGTCATTGAAAGAAGTACACAAACAGTTAGGGCTGTTGAACCAAGGAGTGGTTATGAAAGGTGTGATTCAATAGATTTCTTAGCTTAGCTGGTATTTCTACCATATTCCTTTATAGGTGGAATTTTAGTGTGGGTCTCCATAATATAAAAATACCTCAGGCTTCGTGCATACAAAATTATGAATTTAATCCCAATATAACTGCAGTTATTCCTGAAGGTATATTGTCGGTTTTTTGGGAAAATAATAATAATAAAACTTCTTGGCAGTATAAATTTAATACTCCTATTGTTAAAGTTTGGACATGGAATGGAACAGAACTGAAGGAAGTGAATTTATTTATTCCAAGAAATATGCCAGTTGTTCACTCAACAACTATATTTCCATCAATATACATTGGTATGCATAAAAAACAAGTAAGAATAGTGTTATTTTATGACAAACAATAGAACAATCAAACAATTGTTAATAAAATTTTAGCTGTATATTCATGAATCACATGAAATGCAAAATGTTTTACAGAATCATGTAAACACAGATATAGCTGCAACTGAAAGCACCAGTATCACAAAAATCCCTTGGAAACCTATACCAGCATCCTCTGAAACAACTGAAGATGATTCTACTGCTTTATCAGTGTTAAATAATTCAGAATATGTTAATGGAAATGGTTATTATTTATTTACAGAACATGATCTGAAGCAAAAAGAAAATCCACTTTGTGACAACAATCAAAGTCAACTTAATAATTCTCTTAATACAGAGGATATTGTCTATGATGATATGCTTTCCTATTTAGTCACATATTTTAGATATTAGTAAGAAGTCAATAGTAAAAGTAAAAGGAAATGCTTATTTTTGAAGTTTTAGTAAGGAATTTATGCTGTTGGTATTTACTGCAATTGTTGTTTTATATAAGGTCTGGATCAAAACCCAGCCAAAGAGCAATGAAGTAATTATTATTGAGAAACCAGTAAATATTACTACTCCTGTGGTGAAATCAGTTTCTGAGAGTACTGGGGGGGAATATACTTCGAGATTTGAGGAAGATTATGATACCATTCAGTGTCTTGGTAGAGGAGGATTTGGAGTTGTTTTTGAAGCCAAACAAAAATATGATGATTGTCATTATGCTATCAAAAGAATCACTTTGCCTAAAGAGTAAATTAAGAATATTTTTAACAGAAATTTTAGCTAATAGTTTGTTTTCAGAAAGGGGTCCAGAAACCGAGTTATGAGAGAGGTAAAGGCTTTAGCTAAATTGGATCATAGACATATTGTCAGGTATTTCACTTCTTGGATTGAAGAACCACCATTTGGCTGGGAAGAACAACATGATAAAAATTGGCTAGAGTAAGTCAGTTCTTGTTTTTTCCCCTTTTTTAGTTATGTTTATAACTTTTTAGACTGTCCCAATCAGAAAACCCTACTTCTATTGAAACTGTTACTAAAACATCACCAACTAAAAGAATCAAATCTCAATCAATCAGTATTCCTATTGAACCGTGTAGGGAGCCTAGTTTTGATAGCAGCAGTAGTGTTAATGAGAATCATGATGATGAAGATGATATTGTCGTTTTCGAGCCATATGATTCTAGCGAAGCTGAAAGCACTAAAGACCCTAGTGATAATGATTCATTTGTTGTATCTTTTCAAGAAAATTCAAATAGTGCCATTACTAATGCAGAAACATCAATTGATTCTGAAGCAGGATCAACATCTGCACACCTACAAAAGAAAATAAACTGGAAAAGACCAGGAAGAAAACATTATTCATGGGATATGTCACAAAGTCAAACAAACATTGTTTTGCCACCTAGAAAACCTCCTACTTATTTATACATTCAAATGCAACTATGCCAAAAGGATAGTCTTAAAGAATGGTTGCATTCTAATGCAGAACGTGAATATAACAAAATGTTGGATATATTTTTACAAATTTTAGAGGCAGTGGAATATGTGCATTTAAGAAAACTAATTCACAGAGATCTGAAGGTATTGTTTATATATGACTCATATAATCATTGTTATCTATAAGCAAAAATTAGTTGACCTTGATTTTATTTACAATGTAGCAAATAAAACAAAAGTTTTCATTTTCTATTTTAGCCTAGTAATATATTTTTTTCATTGGATGGTCAAATCAAAGTTGGGGACTTTGGCCTGGTAAAAGACATAGAGGAATCTATTGATATAGAATTCCCAAGAAGAAATCACGTTATTTCTTTAAGGGGTCACACTAAAGAAGTGGGAACTCAACTCTACATGAGTCCTGAACAACTCAAAGGCGAACCGTACAATTATAAAGTTGATATATATTCTTTGGGGATTATTCTGTTTGAATTACTAGTTCCTTTTGCTACTGGAATGGAAAGGGTTAAAACTTTAACTGATTTAAAAGAACAGAAGTATCCTGAAGGATTTATCAAGAAATATCCTGCAGAGGTAATTTTAAATACATAGTATGTTGGAAAAATAACGGTACATTTTAAATTAAAAAAAAACAATTAGTTATTTTGCCAAAATTGTTTCTTTTTATTCAGAATCATCAGATTCGCATCAATACATCGTGGACACGTTCAACTAATGCTAGCTTTGATTTTTGAAGTGAAAATTTATTTAGCCGCGTTGACCGATTTTCGGTAGGGGGAAAACTTATAAGTTCACGTCACCGACATGCTAGTGACGTGTTGCTCCAGACTGGCGACGCCAAGTGTGTTTTAATGTTATTTTAATTGTTTAATTGTAGAATCACTGTGCATTACAAGAGTGAGTAATTAATATGATAATATTATTTCCAAAGTTTCAAGTTTTCACTTATGTCTGCAGTCCCCATGACTGCCTACCTTTTTTTATGTCGCTATTGTTTTCAGAATCGCTTCAAGTACCCTCCTCATGGCTTCTTGGAGTTGTGTAACACTATCATAAAACGTTCCTTTCTTTGTCAATTTAAGTTTCGGAAACAGGAAATAGTCACACGGAGATAAATCGGGCGAATACAGGGGATGTTGAAGCACACAGACATGTTTTTTTCGCCAAAAATTCACGAACAGCGACGCTTCTGTGAGATGGACCTTTAAATCCCTTGGCAAAATTTGGTTAATCATATCTCGTCGCATTTAATTCCTCCGCTATCCATCTTCCAGTCGAATTCACATCATAGACGATCATTACACGCACTTTTTCCATCAAGTCATCGCGATTTTTGTTTTTTCGTCGGCCTGGGTTTTTATCGGCTTCCAAAACATCGCGGCCGCTCTGGAATCGCTAATATTACTCGACCACACGTATATGGGATAAAGTTTTACCGAACTTGAAGCAAAATTAAATATTAGGTCTTTGTTCCATCTGTTTTTGTGACGAGGTGACAAAAGGTATTGTCACTTTAAGCGGTATAACTTGACAATCCGTTGATTGGTTCTAATGATGACGGTCTCATTTTATAGAGGAAATATACAGGTTTCAGATTATATATTGTTTCAACAGATGGGGCTAGGAGTTTTCTTTACATTTAAAAAGTTCCGTTACTTTTCCGACATATGTAAATATTAGTTAGGTAATTTCAATTCATTTATTTTTAGTATTCTTTATTACAAATTATGCTTGATGAAAATCCCGACAAACGGTTGACTACAATCGGGATCAAAGCTAGAAAGCCATTTAATAGAGATCCCTCTAATTCATCTGTTGATGAACATTACAGTTTGAAGAATATACAATAAGCCTTTTTTTAATTATTTTATATATTTTCTATTAGACTTAGAGTACTTAACTTCTCATCATTGAAGTGAATAGTACTTCCATAGATTGTGAAGAATCTGTGATTGATTATTTACCAGTTTATGTCAACTGCAAATGTCTTTACTTTGCAGTGTAATCATTTACTTTATTATTTCTATTATTCATTTGACTGTTATTGATTTAGTATATGTAAGATTGTGATAATAAATGGGGCTCCATATTCTTCATATTCAGCTCCATATTCTTCTAAGTATTGAACGACTAGTTTTTAAGTCTTACTTTTAATTGTAATTAGTAATAATTATTCCATATGTATTTTATTTGAACAAGAATAAATTCTTTTTCTATTTTCGTATTTTTATTTCGCCTGTGTATTTAATAAAAGAGCCATTCAGTAATACTTTTCTTTGTCAACTTTTCAATTGAAGGGTGGTCGATAAAAATTAAATTGTTTCCGATGCCCCAAAAAAAAACCTTCCTTTTGATTTGAGAAAATATATATTTTTAACAAAAATTACACGTACCTTAAGACGATCTAAGTTCATACAATTCATCGAGATATTCTCGATAATAAATTCATTAACTCCATATAGCCAACATTTTAAGACCTACAAACATAATGGTTTCTGAAATATAAACAATTTCGTAAGACTATAATAAATTCTAGATATTTGAATAATATAATAATTTTAATATTTTTATATTAATATAATTTTTATTTATATTTTAATGTAGTTATTAACTAGATATCATTAAATAAATAATTGTAAATTCTACTTAAGTTACGAAATTGTTTATATTTCAGAAAAAATGACGTTTGTCGATCTTAAAATGTTTGCTAGCTGGAGTTAATGAATGTATTATCGAGAATATCTCCATAAATATGAATTTTATGAAGAAAATGGAGAGGGCATTTTTTGTAGAGAATTTAATTTCCTACAAAATTGTAAAGTAAAGTAAAGTGTTTGGGTTAGAGGCGCATCAGCAACTAGGCTATTTAGCGACTGGACCTACAGCTTAACGTGGGTTCCGAACCACGGTCATCAGCTTCCGACAAACCCAGGCCAGCGCCCCCCTCGGGCTATAATCCCTTGGTTATGTGCCTACCCATAAGTCTATCAGGAAACCTACCGACTGGCGAGTGACCAACGTAGAACACTTCTCAGAAGGCATCGGGCCTTACCCAGCCTTTAACTGGCGTGACTGAGGGGTAATTCATAGTCGGATTTTACACTCTTGCCTAGAAACAATCACAAACATTTAGGAAAGATAAACGGACAAAGAAAGAAAAATAACCATCCGAGCGCTGGAATCGAACCAGCTATCGCTCCAGCGCGGATTCGGCAAAGCAGGCGGTCTTACCGCCGCACCAACGCGACCGGCCTACAAAATTGCTCCTATATCTTTTTCTCAAGTCAGTATACTTATCAGTATACAGTATCAAAAAATGAACTTAGATAGTCTTGAGGCACGTGTTATTTCTGTTAAAAAAAAATCCCTCGTATTTTTTCGTCAAAAGGAAGGTTTTTTTGGGGCGTCGGAAAAAATTTGATTTTTAACGACCACCTTAATATATATGTATAATAAAATATATATAATCTCCACCTATCAGCACCAGAACCATAAGACAAAGTACAACAGAAGAACCTATACGGTAGAGTAGCCAGGAAAGGTTCGTTTTTAAGTAAATCGCATATAAAGCAGCAGTTAAAATTTACATTACTTAAAATGGATAGGCCATAAAAAAATGATTAAAGTTCAATCATTTATTTTTATCTCCGTAAAACATTTTTGCAATAATCAACACTCTGCATCTTTTCTGTTACTTCAAACACATCGAGTTTTATATTAATCTACAATTATTTTCTTGTTTTAGTTTTTATATTTTTTTATATTTCGCGGGGTGTAATTTATTTTATTGTATTTTTTATTCTGTAAAAAAATAACGACAGTGGTATTGTAGCTTAATATAAAATTCACCTATCTCATAAAAAGTATAAAAAATTATTCTAAAAGTCATTTAAAAAGTAATAGGAAGTTTACAAATTGTCTTAAATTCTTAAAGGTCAGGTAATAATCTGAGGAATTTTAACTTTAGTTCACTTGCGATATTCTAATTCAGTCAATAAAACAACTTTACATCACACGAGAGTTAAAAAAAAAACCAACCCTACATTCTATTTTATAATAGTATGTGTATAATATTATAGAGGGCTACAGATAAGAGCTGTAACGCAAATGGACGTAAATTATAAAAAAAAGCAAACCTTAATTTTGATTATACAATTCAAACCATTACTAAATATATTAAATAAATGTTATCGAGGAAAATTTATTGACAAAAAAAAATATATAGTACGAAGTGTGTAAATAAAGTAGTGAAACTTTGGCAAAACTTCAACAGGCCTATGGAAACGGTGTTTTGTCAAGGGCCCAGGTTTAAGGCATTCTCAGAAGGCCGAAACTCGATTGCAGATGAACACCTCGCAGTGGAAGGACTTCAGCTACAAGAACTAATGCAAATATACACAGAATCCGGGATTTTGTGCGTTCTGGTCGTCGGAGATCCAAAGAAAACTCTTGTTGTCACCCATTTTGAGAACTCACTAGGAAAGTGAGTGAATTTTCCTCCAAAGGAAAAGCCAACAGTGATGTCAGATCGGACGCCGCTCTACCAGTAGTATTACTTTATTTACACGCCTTGTATACTGCACTATACACAATCTTGAAACTTTATTTGTAGCATACTTTCTTTTTATTAATTTTGTTCTTCAAACTGTTTCTAAACCACGAGAATAATTTTAAAGTTTTCTAATTCAGTCGTTAAAACAATATAAACCTTAGTTAACACTCGTATATAAAAAAACTTAACAAAAACTATGTTTCTATTTTATAATAAATATTTTTTTGTATCCAAATCTTTAGTAGACCCTACTTGTATAGTTTAAGTAATGATATGCACCTAGAAGGTGAAAAAACGCTTTTAATTTTAATATTTTACGGTAAGATGTATATATATTAAAAGTTCTTTGGTATGCTTTGGCACTTAAGCGTTTTTTGGCACTTTGTTTTAAACTAGGTCCACTAAAAATTTAGCTAATACACAACCTACTGATGTTTGTTGTGTAAAAAACCAAATAATGTAGCATGAAGGTGAACATTTTGTAGCTTTCAAAACTTTACTGTAATTTCAAGTCCTTGTAATGGAATGTGTTTTCAGCGTAATAAATATTTTAATTCATCTTTACTGAAATCTTATTTTCTTCCATATGCTACACCTCTTGGTTATACGTATCGCACGACTCAAACCCAGTACTGATTTCTTCTGAGCATAATGCTTTTTGATGCTTGATCTGAAGCATTATCAACGCTGCTCCAATCGTCCGGTATTTCATCCCCTACCCCATAAGGATAACCCGCATGTGGCGAAGGAGCTTCAAACTCTGTGATACCCAATGGGGTTACTTTACATTGAGGTGGGACAACAGGAGGGGGTGTTAAACCTATGGACTTTACAGGCGATCCCAGTATACGATCTGGAGGTCTGGGTAGAGGTCCCAAGGGAACGTCTTCTTTTCGGGATGTCTCTCTATCCACTGCCTTGCATTTGATTATTATTATGACCACGATTGTTGTTATAACTATAGCTAGGACGATTGTTACTATAAACAAGGAAAAACTATAATTAATGATGAGTTTTGTGGGAGGAATAAATAAGATTAGTTTATACTGATTAGAAAGTTGTTTGATTTCACTGCATGCATTAATTTTTCTACAGTTTTATCATATAATGCACAAAAATTGTTTTTGTCAGAGTTATCTAGACAGTAGATATCTTTAATTTATTTTCTTATCTCAAAATCCATCGAGATGAATATTAAAATTTTAATTGTAAAATTTATCAGTGGATGTGGAAGGTTTTCTGGATTCCGACGCGAATATATTTGATGCATTATATGTATGATTTAGTACACATTACAACACCAATAAGTAGTATAAAAAATAATGCGTACCTATCACGTACATACCTATAAGGATATAGTCTCTTGCAACGTTTGGGGTTGTTAATAAAACATCACCCTCGTGACCCTCAGGGTCACTAGGTCCAGGCAGTAAAGTAAAAACATCATTTTTATCCGGACTGACAATTATCTTTAATTCTCCAACAGCCGGTTGGAATATATTAGCCATCAGGGTGAACACAATTTTGTCGTTGAGCCCCTTTGAGGGAACTTCTATATCTTTTACGTCTAAATAAATAAGTCCACTTTGAATTTCCTCATGAGTGAATTTGGACACTACCGTATCCAGTACATATCGTTTTTCACCTGAACTACGTATTACTTTTCGTACTTGACAAAAAGGTGGAATGTAGTGTAATATATACCTTGGATTAGTACCAGTCAATTTTGCCAGGGGAGTGGCATCAATGAAACTTTGAGTTAATTTCGTCATTTTTCCTGATCGTACAAGACAATCATGGATATGCATGAAAGGTATCACTTCAACATATAATTCAGTTTCCTGTTTAAACGTCAAATTTCCTATTGTGATTTGTCCAGTTAGTCCGAGACTATCATTAGAAGCTGTTGTGTCAAATTGTAAGTACATAACTTGATTTCTGAACAAATCTTCTTGAGAAAATTTAGTTGTTTGATTATTTTCTTTAAATATAACCCCATGTTTCGGTCCTTTAGTAACAACATAACCTATTTTATTCTCATCCGCATTCGTCTCGACGAATATATTCTGATTATTAAGGAATCCCACGTTAGTGCCTTGTCTAACTTGGATAGGAAGACCTGATTTAATAGTTACGTTTATCGGTATAACTACAATATTGAAAAAAGTAAATTCGGGTTTAAATTTCTCATCCCATATTCGTAAATGGAAAGAATCTTTCAAAATCGGAGTTTCGTGTATGTAAATGAGTCTGAGTTGATCAACGTCTGCTTGTGTGAAATGATTCACTGGCTCTAAGTTGGGAAGGAGTAGGAGTCGACCACTAGAAGGTCCATTAACCAAGTCGTACTTAATGTTTTTCGGAGGTGTATCAGCATCTTCAGTACACAATTCCTGACGGGTTATAGTGTGATTTTCCCCTTGTACCACCGAAAAACTCGGTGCAGGAGTGACCAGCTTGAATGGTTGGTCATTTACAGGATTTACCGTGATGTTTGCTGTTAAATTACACAACATGATGTATCCAGGAACAAGATATAACGAGAACTTCAACGTATCGTAGAGAGTATCGGAATTATCGTGTTCATAAAAAACTTGTCCTGATTCTAACTGATGCTGGGTGAAGGTCATGAGACCCCCTTCCTTGTTGTTCTGAAGAAACAATCGTCCATGTCGTGGATTTTCCACAGACACATGTATGACCGGCGCTCTTAGTCCAGCGTGCATCTCCAGAAACAAAACAACTTCAGAAATATTTAGCGGAACGTTCGTAGTGCCTCCTTCATCAACTACTATTTTTGGTATTTGGACATACGAGTCTAAACCACCTGAAGACACTGAGATATCAATTCTGAAAACCTAAAAAGATTCAATTAGAAAGAATTCTCAAATAAGTATCAGAGTGTCAGAACTTTGTAACGTAATAACGGCAACATTGTTTCAAATGTAAATGTCATGTAAATGAAAATCATCAAGTGAAATTACCCGGGAAAAAATAATCTACACAGATCTTAGATCTACGGAGATGTATTTTTTGCCGCAGTTACATCTACTTTGATCAGCAATGATCTTCGTACATCTCGCTCGATAAAATGATTTTTTTTGAGATCAAATGAGATGTATGACAAATGAGATGTAAAAAATCGACTTTTTTTTTCTTAACGATATCGAAAATATTGTTAGAAATGATAAAAAATATACTGTGAAAGTTAGAGCTTTATTTTTATATATATGTATTGGGTTTTTTCCGGGAGTACTTCCGGTTGTTGGGTTGGTCCCTGTCGGGAGCTTGCAGACGTTTCGCCAAAATCTCATTTGGCATCTTCGGTGCTTACTGTCGCGAGGTTCGTGACTGTCTGAGAGATATCGGTTCGCCATGTAATATTTATGTCTTCTGGCCTCGGTCTTAGTCGGTAGCGATTGACTGGCACTGGCACTAGCTCCGCCCCCTGAGGCGTTTGCAACGTCTTTGTTTCCAGTCGTGCTCTGGATGTTGTGCTGTCCGGGTCTGCTGGTCTAAGAACGCTTTTCCACGTTGGCGGCAAGTGTAGAGCGTCGTCCCTCTTGTTTAGGTTTCCCTGCTTTTCGATCTCTATGTCTTCTCTGACCAGACGTGTCCGAAAATGGTTTATGTTGGCTTTTTCGTTGCAATCATCAAAGTTAATTTTGTGGCCTGTTTCTAGTTGGTGTTGGAATAATGCCGATGTTGTTTGCTTGTTCCGTATGCTTACTTTATGTTCCTCTATTCTGGCAGATATTTTTCGGTTTGTTTGCTCGATGTAGATTTTGTTACAGCCTGAGCATGGGATGCGGTACACTCCTTGATTTTCTAGCCTGACCTTGTCTTTCGGGTTTCTCAAGGATGCGCCTATTGTTCGGTGAGGTTTGTATGCTGTCCTTATATTGTGTTTTCTTAAAAGTCTTCCGTTACGGTCCGTTGTTCCTTTGATGTATGGCAGTATTACGTTGAATGTCTCTTCGGCTTGTTCTGTCGTTTTTTGTGTTTGGTGTTGTTGTATTGCACGGTTGATTGTCTTTTTTGAGTAGCCGTTTTGTTTTAGAGTGTTCGTTATGTTGTTGAGTTCTGCCTGCTGTGCATCGTTGTCCGTAAGGCGGATGGATCTTGAGATTAGGGTGTTTGCTACTGCCTGGATTTGAGTGGGGTGGTGGTGTGATTGTGCGTTGAGATATCTGTTTGTGTGTGTTGGTTTTCTGTATACCCTGTGTCGTAGGCGCCCTTCTGTTGTTCTTGTGACTAGAACGTCCAGGAACGGTAGCTTGTTTTGTTCTTCAATTTCGAGTGTGAACTGTATTTTTGGGTGTTGGGAGTTCAGATGTTGTAAGAAGTTGTAGAGCTCCGTTTTTCCGAAAGGCCATATGACAAATATGTCATCGACGTATCTTAACCAGAGCTTTGGTTTGAGATGGGCCTTTTCAATGGCTTGCCTTTCAATATAGACCATGAATAGGTTTGCCACAGCGGGAGAGAGGGATGACCCCATTGCTGCGCCTTCAGTCCAAAATCCACGACAAAGTCCACGACTGGAAACAAAGACGTTGCAAACGCCTCAGGGGGCGGAGCTAGCACCAGTGCCAGCTAATCGCTACCGACTAAGACCGAGGCCAGAAGACATAAATATTACACGGCGAACCGATATCTCTCAGACAGTCACGAACCTCGCGACAGTAAGCACCGAAGATGCCAAATGAGATTTTGGCGAAACGTCTGCAAGCTCCCGACAGGGACATATATATTATTATTATTATTACCTCATTCTCCAATAATGGTGCTAAATAAGAGCTAACAGTAAAAGTAAAGGAATCATTAGCGTAAAGATCCAAAAAGGGATGTAAGTGCTCATAATAAATACTAGCGTTGTTAATATCGTCTTGGGTGAAATTTAATGCCACACTATTATATTCTCTATTTGATTTCTTCATTAGTCTACCCAAAGTAGGTGCCTTTGTTATTTCGTATAAAATCTTTCTTCCATCTGAATTTTTCGTGAGCAAATTATCTTTGGATATAACTTTCTTCTGTAGTGGAAATATGTGTAAAGGTTTATTTGTGAACAATTTAATTTGTACTTTTTTCGTTTTTATTTCAAAGAGGTAGTCTTTTGTTGTGTGCAATCCATCACTAACATTAAAAAGAAATCTAGCTCTGGAACCATCTAAAAAGCATTAAATCATTTGAAACTTACGTACTGTGAATGCTTTTTCTTGATACATACTGTGATGCCTGAAAATAACCAAACCATTATCGATAAATTCTTGAGTGAAATAATTTAAAGCCGTTTTGGTGTCTGTTATTAAAAAAACGTTGCCCCACCAACAACTTTGCACGTAATATTTTAATGTTTCTTTGGGCCGATCATCATCAGAAGTTGCTAAAATTCAAATACTCAGTGACTGGTTTATTATATATAAAGACCGGATTTTATGCATTTTACATATATATATATATATATGCAAATTCTGCATATTTTGTGATTTTAAAGGAAAAATGCATATTTTAGGAACTATTGCATATCTAAGCATGTTTTGGGATTTCTGTATTCTTTTCTTACGTTTTATGGTCGCACGGCGCCGTGTCTTGGCGGTCCCTGTCTGCAGATTGGGTTTTCCCTAATGAGGCATTAAACTAAAATAAGTACAAAAACTTCTATTTTTATTTATTTTCTCATATTTGTTACTGTTTGCAAAGTTTACAGACTGGTGCCAGTCTAAATTCGTTGCTCGAAGTACCGACGTCTAGTGACTTAACTTATATTTATTCTGTAAACTTTGCTGTTTGTCAGTATTATTCAGGTTGTCGTTTGTTATAGTCGCAGTTATTATTGTGCAGTTAGTAAGTGCCAACAAAGTGAAAGTGAAAGTGAAAGCAGTGATTATGTCGAAAATACTATGTACTTCTTGGATTAAGCCTTACCCCGAACTTGCTTTGAACGGCGACCAGCTTTTTTGCAAATCTTGTTCAAAAATTGTTTCCTGCTCAAAGAAATTTCAAATAGACCAACATATTAAGACGCCGTTTCACGTAGCTAAGGAACATGAAGAAGTCTGGGGCCATACAGTCAACGCTGAAGCAGTCATTTGAGATTTTTAAAAACGGAAACCATGACCAGTCAGAATTTAACATAGATCTATGTAAAACGTTCTTGGCTGCTAATATTCCTTTAAACAAGTTAACCAACCCGCAAGTTAAGGCCTTTCTGCAAAAATATACAAAATTTAATGCTCCAGATGAATCAACATTAAGAAAAAACGTCGTTGGAAAGATATTTGGTACCGTGATAGATGAAATAAAAAAAGAAATTGGAGGTAACTATATGTATATTGTTGTCGACGAAACAATTGATTCGTGTGGTCGTTACATAGTTAATTTAATGATCGGAAAACTCACAGAAGAAGAACCTGGAAAAGCTTACCTTATAGCCGTAAAAGAAGTGGAAAAAAACAAACAATCTTACAGTTACACGTTTTATTCAAGAAACCTTAACACATTTCTTTTTGCCGAACTCAGTTCCTGTAGATAAAATTTTTGTCCTGTTGTCCGATGCTGCGCCGTATATGATAAAGGCAGGAAAGAATTTAAAAATATTTTATGAAAATTTGATTCATGTAACTTGTCTAGCTCACGGATTAAATAGGGTTACGGAAACTATTAGAGTTTCTTTTCCGTTGGTCAATGACCTAATAGCAAATGTCAAAAAGATATTCATAAAGGCCCCATTGAGAGTGCAGTTTTACAAAGAGAATTTGCCCGGAGTACCATTACCACCTGAGCCTGTCGTGACCAGATGGGGCACCTGGATTCGTTCCGCATTATTTTATGCAGATAATTTTCAAAAATTGAAGGACTTAATCTCACAAATGTCTGGTGATGATTCACAGTGCATCCAAAAATCGAAAGAAATATTTCAAAGTACTGTAGTGGAACAACAGTTAATGCCATATTAAGTGTAACTATGTATTTATAGCAGACAGTATTTTGCAACTAGAGGAATCATGTACAAGTTTACCAGAGTCGATGGATATAATAGAGACATGTGTACAAAATTGCAAAAATATACGAGGTGAGGTAGGGAAAACAGTAGTGGCAAAATTAGAAAATTTGATAGAAAAAAACACAGGTTTCAAGATTTTAAGGCAGGTCGTAGACATAATGTCAGGGAAAACTGTAAATAATTTAGCTATTGAGCCTGCCTTAGTTCCGAAATTAAAATTTTGCCCTATAACATCAGTAGATGTAGAAAGATCGTTTTCTTTGTATAAACATTTCCTTAGTGATAGACGCCACAATTTTCTAGTTCAGAACCTTGAAGCACACATTATAACTAGTGCGTTTTATAATTTTTCGAGTTAATATTAATATTTAGTATAAGTTTCATATAAAACATTGTATTAGGTGTTAACTGAATTAATAACGTATATTATATTATAACTTGAATTTATCTTTATTCAATACTCAATCACCTAATTAAATGAAAATGTAATTTAGGAAATTAAAATTTAGTTGCATATTTAGGGATTTTTTGCATATATCCTGCATAAATTAAAAAAAATATGTGCATATATATGCGCATATTCTTAAGGTTTTTGGTTGCATATAATCCGGTCTTTAATTATATATATATATAATACTTATAGAACTATAGAAAGAAGGAAATATCGATATAACTTTCTATTAGATCCTCCTCATAATTCTTGACCCTTAAGTTTCATTCGTGTTATGTTCTGGAGGAAAAAAAAAACTTTTACTTTTTACTAGCAAAGGAAGAAGGGAAGTCATGTAACTTTAGGGAAACGTACTCTGGAAACTACCATCGAATGGCGCTATTGATTTTATCTCACCCGGTATATTCCCCAGACTTGGCCCATTCAGATACTTATCTCTTTCGATCCCTGAAACATCACTGGGTTGACAGTCGCATCACATCTGTTGACGAAGTCGAAAAAAGTCTCAGTGATTTTATCGTATCAAAACCACAACGTTTTTTCCGATCTGTTATTCGACAGGTACCGAAAGCGACGGACATTATTTCGAAGATTAAGTTTATATTAATTTTTTCATAAATAAATATCAAAGGTACTAAAAGGAGCCAAGAATTAAAGTGAGGCGCTAATGCTTGAAAGATTAATAATTTGAGAATGCTTACCTAACATACTATTGGTAATAACTGCCTCTCCACCTTCCCACATTTCTAATCCTGTGTTATTAACCAACTTAGGTACATGATCGTTAACTGGTACAACTTTTACTAATACTTTCACTGGTTCACTTTTCTTGTCAACAATATAAGCCATAAATGTTCCTGAATCTTTTTGATTTTCTGATCCGTCGTGAACATATTCCACAATGCCTGATGATAAGTCCGTGGTAGTAAAAGATCTTGATTTGGAGCACTGTTTATATATTTGAACACAACCGTGTTTAAAGTTGTCGATTATTTTAAACGTTACGTGCTTGGGTATGTAGTACTCCGTTTCGATATACAGATGTATTGGAGACAGTTGGATTGAACCCCCTTCACTCACTATTATGTCATTACTTCCCAAATACCATTTTTCAGGAATGATTAGTATTTCCAAATGAATGTTTGTGAACCAAACCAAACCATTCGTTACGTTGAACGTAATGGTATCTCTGGATTGGTTTACTCCAGCCTGGATATAAAGAACTCTATTCTCGTTTACTACATCTTGCGAAAATGATGCTACATTAATGATTTCACTGCCGTTTTTTGATTCAGATAAAATAGTAAGGTAACCATACTGGGGTCTATCTCGTATATGGAATGTGATTAAAGAGGCAGGTACATTTGATTGTGTAACCTAAAACAGTAAATGTTTTGAAGAAACAGGTGAAATTTCGACACAGATTTTTTCGAAAGGGCGTTTGTAAGCACTACACATGGAGTAAAGGGAAAGAAAGATGGAGAAAAGAAATTAAAGTCATCGAGAATATTGGATCAAATTATTTTGTACATCTGAAGAAAACATATTTACCTCTAAGTTATCCTTCGTAATTAAGGTGCTTGTTGACTCCTCCACTGTTAATTTCTTGAGACGTTTCAATTGTAGTGGATCCCAGTATGATGATGGTAAAATGAGAACAGCTATTTGAGCTACATTCACTGCATCTTTGCATCGAATCTTTAATCCAATTTCGTCAGCATTTCCAGAAGTAACATCATTGAGATATATTACTCTTCCTAAATTTACATCTTCTTGTGTAAAATGTTTTGCTGATTTACCTTTTACGTCAACTATTTTCCCAAAAGTTAAACCACCAACCACCTCATAAAAAACTTTAGAATCGGTCGTATATAAATTTGTGTCATAATAAAGATTTTCCTGAGATAGGGCTACTGACTTTCCAGTTTCAACGACGACTTTTTTGTTGACTTCTATATGAATGAACGGTCCAGATGCCTGAATTTCCAAAATGCCATTTACGTGAAATTGTCCGTCTGTAACCCATAGTCGAACTTTTCCATACTCAGGTCCTTTATGTTTAAACATAATCTGTTTTGTGTCTAAATCCTCCTGAGTGAATTCAGTAATATTTTTGTTTAAGTCTTTTAAATGAAAAACTTGTCCGTTAGGAATTTCTCTACACGTGTAAATAATCCCCGCCGTTGGAGTCCCTATATCCATATCAATATACTTTAAGTCTTTATCAGTAAGGAGTTTTTCACCACCCACAACAACTTGGAAGACTTTATCGATAACCCTAACAGGACTATGATCATTTTTGAGATGAACAATGATCAAAAACTGCCCGACATATTGAAAAGTTTCATCAGTATTTGAAAGCGCCATAAACTTAAAACGATCTTGAGTTGTTTCAGACCCATCGTGTAAATAAAAAATGTTATTGTCATTCAGTTCTTGAACAGTAAATGATCGAGTATGATTTTTAATTACATCAGCTCGAATCATTTGTAGAATACCGTTCTGAGGAGGAGTAGTGACGTTAAAGATCAAATCAGAAACAAAATTCGCGTGGATGTAGAGATGAGCTCTGTCGATAACCGCAGAAAGTCCTTCTTCGACATCTAGCTGCTTGATATTTACTTGTACTTTGAATTTATCTTCGTTTGATGGATAGTACTTGATAGTTACGTTAGCTGTAACGTTACCACAACCCGGAGACTTTCCAGATAACACGATTTGATCAGTCACGTCGGAAAAAGCTTTCTGATATAACCTGTATCGAATATTTTCAGATATAACATCTTCTTGGGTGAAGTTATCGAAACATTTTATTCGATACTTTGACACAGCCGAGAACAAGTATCCGTACTGTGGATACTTCACTACTTGATACACTATAGAAGCCGATGATTTCGTTGGCCTTGTTTCAAATAATAACGATTTGGTTGTTATCGGGGCTTCCCAGATGCTGTTCAGTTCAAGAACTTTAGAAGAAACCTGAAGCAGTTTACATTCGACGAAAGTAAGTCGAAACGTGTAGAGTTGACTTTTGTTCAGAGCTGTACGGAATTGAAATTCATCAAATTGAGGCTCTCCAGTTGAATGTTTATATCTGACTCGATGTTGTTTAAGATCGATGCTTGAAAACACATCTGTTGGTTCCCACATGTTTACGCTCCGTTCAACCTCCACATCACCGAAACTGGGTTTTTTCACTATTTTAAACAAAACTTTATATTCGGAATTCGGAACATTGGATGTATAACTTAAATTATGCGACGTAATAATTTGAAACGTTTGATGCAGTAACTGTAAACCGGTGTTCCGGTCTAATCTCCAGACCTGAGGAGTTACAGATATGCGAACTTTATAAATAGGGCTCACTTCAACCCCATCAGATACTTCCAAAGACACGTATGAATCCGATGAATCTGAGCTAGTATGAACGAAAATGATTTTCTTCTTGTTCACGTCTTCTTGTGTGAAGGAATCGATTTTTGCTCCGAGTTTACGGAGATGTTCGAAATATCCTACATCGCATTTCATTACACGGTAAACTAATTCGGAAGGGGCATTATCAGGATCTTGAGTCTTGAATAAGTCGGATGTAATCATCTTTTTTGCACCCTAAAAAAAGAATTACTTTGATGGACATGGCGTACAGTGAGTTAAAACGGTATTGGCACACTCAGTTATTTCCCTCAATTCTCAAAAAATTCGTTGTCCGGTGATGTATTAGGGTCATTGAAAAGTTCGCGGAACGGAAATGATAAAACAAGTTTATTAGTTTTTTCCAACGGTTCTCCAATTCATTTATTCAATCTTTGAAGTGATTTTCTGGGAGTCCTTCAAAATACTCATCTACGGGTGCTATGATTTCTTCATTTGATGAAAAAACGCTTGCCACGTAGGAATTTTTTGAGGTTTGGGAAGAATTAAAGTCAGAGGGGGCTAGATCTGGTGAATATGGTGAATGCTCCAACAATTCTGAGTGTAACTCCTTCAATTTGGCCATTACGGGAACACCTCTGTGAGCCAGAGCATTGTCTTGATAAAAATGATTTTTTCTTCGCTAAACCAGGTCTTTTTTCACGAGTTTTTGCCTTCAATTGATCCAAAAAGTTTGAGTAATACTGTCCTGTTATCGTTTTAGCGATTAATTAATTATTTGTTCAGTAGTTGCACTTTTGAGGATCATCATCCAGGCTAGTACGACCACGTTGAAACTCAGCTGCCCATTTACAAAACGGATATAAATCCAATTGAATATTTATAGTATTTGTTAGGCTTGGAAGTGAGAAAAAACAAAATTTTATCGAAAAATATATTTTAAAATATGTTGATTGAGAAGTGGGAAGGAATTGGGCCTTCGATGCATAGAAGATTACAAGCAATAATGAATGCTAATGGAATAATGGCAAAATATTAAAGAGTTTTCATTATTTAAACACTTAAAAATTAAAAAAAAAGCGACTATGCCAAGACTCATTTATATTATTTTTAAATAATATATGTGTGCTAATACTTTTTTGACCCACTGTATATGTATATCTTAACTGTCATAGAAATGTCAACATCGAGTAAATTCAGTGAAAAATAATTCAGTTCAGTCTGAATTCAATTCAATTCAGTTTTTACAGACATAACCAACGTGTGGATCAATATGCTATTTATTACTATTGACTAATCACAGTTTGAATTATCTGAAATGCTGATCGTGAAAAAATGAACAAAAATCAATATTTAAATCATGGTGTTTACATTTCTATGTCGGTTAACATATTTCTTCAAATTTAATATTGTGAATATTAAACACGGTAACATTAACTAGCCAGCCATTCAGGGAAATTAAATTAATTTAATACATTTCAATTGGTTCTGGGGCGTTACTAGATTTTAAAGCAAATACAGCGAAGCCACTGGCCAGAACCTGTTCGTATTACAAGTTCTACAGTTGTGGCGTAAACTATACCCCGCCCCCCATGAAAAATATTATATTTATTTATTTGAAATAATTTTGATTGGCCATGCAACCTAAACAATAAGGAAGGGAGATCAAGGTTTTCAAGTGACAAAGGATTCCCCGGTGGGGGGTAGTATGGACGCAACGCAACGGGTAATGTGATGGAACTCAGACTGTTTATTGATTTTAAACGCAGAGAATCGGCTGCTAGAATATCTATGTTCGTGAAGTCCACTAGAATCTTTCGTCGATCCATCGTGTCGGTGCCCTACTACTTTCACCAATATTATTCACGTTAGTATTCGACGATGTTATGAAGGCAGTTATAAATAACAAAGCAGGGGGTATAGAGATTCGAAGACTTAGGAGTCAAATCTGTTGAGAAAAATGTGAATAATGTAAACAGAAGGAAAAAGAGTAAGACTAAAAATGAACATAGAAAAAACGAAAGTAATATACTTAAACGTGGAAACAAATCCAGGAATGAAACTGGAAGGACGAGTGATGGAGGAAGTGAGGGAATTCAGCTACTTAGGAAATGTAATGGCAAGAACAATAAAGAATAAATAAAGCTAGAGCTGCCTTCTTGACAGTGAATATAACCAAAATATTTAACTCGATGGTAAAGCCGATCTTACTCTAGGGCTCAGTTGGACATTCAACTAACTAAACTAACAACGGATTCTCAACCAGCACCACCTTAAACTAAAATGTACCGATTTTTTATTGTTCTAAATTACTGGGTGTCTTTGATATTATTTTATGAGGATAAGTAATGAAGGTTTATGGCAACGAGCGGAGCAAGAACCACTAGGCAAGCAGATAAGAAGAAGGAAATTCGGATGGCTGTCCGCGGATGACGGTCTCCCGAGGGGAAAAGGAAATTTTGTTTTCCATGCCCCACGTAATAATTGCTCATTTCTTCAGTCACCCTCCAAGCGTCTCCCGAGACCGGTATCTGGCCTTAAATCGTCTTCAGTCCGGCTGATGACGTTCAACAAGTCACTTATCACGGAGATAAATATAAATTATATCTTTCAATTTGGTTTCACGATCTACAGATTAATTAGTTATTAATTTTCAGAAAGTGTGGAACAAAAATGCCTTGGATACGTAAAAAAAATACAACACCTAGTTATTTTTAAAATAAATACTGTTTGATATGTTTGAAAAACTTGTTTATACAAGGTGGGTTATAAGTACCTAACTATCAATTCAATGTATCTTATTTCTAGAACACAAATTCGTCATTCCCAAAACCAAATTGTGTAATATTCATATGGATGAGTTACTTATCGTCCACACTGTATAGAGTCTTTCAACAAGGAGTTTTTTTTGGAAAATATTTTTAATTAAAAAAAATGTTTTAAGATTTTTTTATTATTATTTAGATCGAATGTAGTAAGTGTACGCAGTTTCGTACTGTACCAGGGTTGTACGAAAAGTTGTCGGTCCAAATATGGCACAAGTCAAGTGGGATTTGTTAGATGGCATGCTGCAAAATTTAAGACGTTGCTTGTTTGTGGAGATCGAGAATAACAAAACAATTTTGATATTTTCTCATAAAGAGTACATTGTTTTAAAGGATTTAATCTCGACGGATATAGAGGGTGTCCCAATAAGTACTTCGGGATTTAAAGGGTGTTAAAAATAAGGGACGTCGTTGGTTTCAATAGCAAGGTGGAAAAAATCTTGTTTTTTCTCAAATATGTACTACACTGCATTTCTTGTTGAAACACCCTATACAATATCAGTTAATAAAAAGAAGATCATTATAAAAAATTGCTTTAAATTTATTATGGTACTGGTCATTCCACAAATAGCCATGCTTTAGTGCACTATTTTCCACACATTAATTTTTACCTGCACCACACGCAAAACTCTGGTTTCTGACGTATCGAAAATTGGGGCGTCATTTTTTGCCACCACATTTACCACCAAAGTAAATCTATAATAAATACAGTTACCCTGAAATTATCACAAATTAACAAAAACTGTACTTTACCTGAAATGTCCTTGTAAATATACAGGTAATGTAAAAGTATCTGCCGCAGAGAATCCTATTGAAAGGAATATACTATCCCTTCTTTCTTCCGATCCATCATGGACGTAATGGATTTTGTCTCTAGCCACATCCAGTAAAGAGAAACTCTGCTTTTGTGGCCATCCATCAACGGTAACGGCACCATGTTCTGGTCCCTGTTGTACTTCAAATATAACTCCTGAATCTCTGATTCCATATTTTCGATAGTCAAGGACTAAATGGAGATTTGTCGTAGTGATTATTTCACTTCCACCTTCTAATACCTATAAGCATTTTCTAACTAATCCAGTATATAATGGCGAAAAGAATACTCTCCACACAGGAATATGATCAAAAAATAACGTGACTTTTGTTTTATGCCTAAAATAACGATTTTTTTGTGCTATGCACTAAAAATGTTATGAAAGTGCTACGATCAGTGCCGGCTCGTGCTGGGAGGGCGTTGGGACGTCGCCCCTCCAGCATTTATTACGGTAAACAATTTTTCAGAGCAAAATACCAGAGGTTCACGTCCTGTATACGGTTTCAATAGCACGAAAAGTAAAAAGAAAGAAGGGGAAAGCAAAAAAAATCAGCTGCAGTATTTTCTTCTACGCCCTCCCACTTTAAAAATCCACGAGCCGCCACTGGTTACGACGATGTTTTTTTTATGGAGTCACCTTGTTTTTTGATTATAGTGGTATAACACGTACTTCCAAGGGTTCCACACTGAGCAGTTCTAATTCAGTTGCTAAACTACCTGATCTAGAAAAGACAGAGTAACCTTCAGTGTAGTTTCTCTGGACGCAAGTCATGTCAATGCCATTTTCACATCGACATTGAAAGGAATCTAATCCTCTTTGAATGCAAGTAGCTTTGTCCGCGCAGGGCTGTCCGAGGCATGGATAATTCCAGACACAACCAGGAAGAAGACCATCAGAAGACTATAAAGAATATAGGAATCTTAACGCTGTTAATAAAAATAGTGTAATAATCTTACTTGAGCATCTGGCCAGCCACGTCGCTGTTCAGCTACAATGATTCCCCGAATACAACCTTTGAAACCTACATCACAGGCTGTACCACATCCTTTTTGAGTAGCTCTGAATTTTCGGCTGGATTCCAAACCACCCACGTAAGAAACGTCAGCTAGCTCTATCAAAGAAGCATGAATATTCCTTTCGAATTCATGATGTTCGTTAACATATAACTCGATTGTAGTCGACGTCAAGCGAAAATTAATCTGAATAAAGCGTAACAGTGAGAAAGAATTCTTTGTATTCATTATGTGAACTTACCAGATTCCAGTTACCATCAGCAACCGCTCTTTGTTCAAAATTTAGTTTCAACGTTTTTTCGCCCACTTTCACTGTAGATGACAAAGTGTAATTTGTCACTTCCAAAAGCAAAAAGTCATGTCTAGCTGTACCGAAGTTATAATATATCAGTCCATCGCTAACCTAAGCAGCAAAAGAATCTCTAAATTTTGCGATTAAGGCGAAATCAAACCACCCACCATTGTTTTAATTTCCATTTTGACGGTGAGGTCTTTGAATCGCGTTTTTTGAGGTACGACAAGAAAAGCGTCATCTTCAACGAAGCTTATGGCTTGGTCTAGTGAAGCTTCAAATTCTGCTGCACAGTTCCACGTGATTGCTTCAACGATAGCTCTTGATTGACGTTGACGGGCTGTTTCCAATACTGCCACATCATTGTATCTTAACTAAAGGAATTTCATCGTTGAATATCTTCTAATTGTAAACTCAAAGAGATTTACCACTAAACACCAAATAACTTTTTTAATTTAAAGACGCGAGTTTCACTAACCGTGTTAGCATCGTCAGGAAATGATTGATTCTACAAATTGATTTATCTGAAGATGATTCAATCAGATGACCTACATATTTTACACTAAATCACTTGTTTTTAACTTCTCGAGGTACGTTTCGCTAAGCATGTTAGCATCATCAGGAGATAAACGGCGAACACACGTCGAGAAGATAAAAACAAGCGATTTGGTGTGTAGTGGTGAATTTCTTGAAAAAATTCTTTATTACAGAACTTCTTTATTACTATGATCAAAAAATAAGGTGACTATAAATTAAAACACAAAGTATTTATTTATTTATCCAAATTTATTTTATCCCCTTCAAAGTAATCTCCTCTCACTGCGATCACCAATCTTCGAAACAGTTTTTAAGTTTGATTTATAGTATTTTCTTCAAAGCGGCCGGCGAACTGTCTTGTATGGCTTCTCTGGACTGGAAATCGAATCCACAAATTGTTTTTTTTTTCAACCGAGGGAATAAGAAAAAGTCACATTATGCCAAATCTGGTGAATATGGTTCTTATGGAATGGTATTTAATTTGGTTGCCGTTTGGTTGATGTTGACGTTTATAATGGTTAACGTGTGAGGTCTTCCCGAATGGGGTTAATATTTAATTGCTTTTCTACCATCACTAAAATCCTTGTGTCACTTGTAAATATATATTTTTTTTGGTATAGCTTCATCGTCGTAACAGTTTCTTAACATTTTTATAGCATCAGTAGAAGAAATTTCGTTTTTTAGACAAAATTTAACGCAGATTGTTTGTTCGTTAAATTTATTTAAAAACTCCATTTTATAAACTAATCGACAACATTTTTTTATAATCTCAAAAAATGCTGTAATTTCTATCTTAACAAGTGAAATGTTATGAAACTTCGGTCAGATGTCAAGAACCGTCATACCAACTTAAAAATGAAATGATTGTACCGATATGTAAAGCGCGCGAATTTTAAAAACAAGTCACTTTATTCTTTGATCATATTAGTAAAATTAGAAAGATGTGTATTATATTAACCACACTATCTTTTTTGGTTGGTAATACTTTATTTAAAACTTACCCCAGACAAACAACCACGAAATGTTTTGATATGTCCAAAAAATAAATCAGAGTTATTTTTGTTTCTGTGATCTCCAACGAACAGTCCATAGTGAATGTCTAATTCGTAACGTTTTCCAGGAATTTTTATACTGAAACATTACAAATCAAAGTAAACATATTATATAATTAAATTGTAATGTCCTTCGTCCAGGGAAATGACTCAAATTGAAGAGTTTTGTATAATTTAAAAAAATGCATTTTTTTTCAGGCTCCAACCAAGGTTATTTTGAAAATAATTGTTTTAATAAGTGTAATTTAATGTCGTAATGATTGGTTCTATGGAATTTATTTTAACCTTGGTCATTTTTTTCCTAATTTATATTAATTCTTTATTATCCTATAAGCTGATAATTTTAATATATTTAAAAATGAGTTTATTCTTATTCTACAGCTTCGATAACATCTTTATATATTTTTAAATATTTAACTAGCAATGGAAATTCAGTAAATTATATTGTCACTTGGATGGAGTTAATACATCCACCATACAGCCCAGAGTTTGTACTGTTAAATCATCATCTGCCAAAAAATCACTTTCACATCAAAAAACTTGAACTTTATCACATTAAAACAACTAAACTCGAAGAGATCTGCCACTAAACACCAAATCACTATTTTAAACTTCACGACGCGCGTTTCGCTAACCATTTAGCATCATCAGGAGATGCTTTCATCTGTAGATCATCTGATTCAATCATCACGACATCGTGATCATTCTGTAGAAGTTCCTGAATCATTCTGTAGATTAAATCACGTCCTGATAATGCTAACATGGTTAGCAAAACGCGCTTCGGGAAGCTAAAAAAGTGATTTCATATTTAGTAATAAATCTCTTTGAGTTCAGTGTTTCACACCGAACGTTTGGTTTAAAGAAATAACATTAAAACCACTAATTTTGGATTTGTATAGAAAGTGTATAGAAAGGAAGGGAGTTTACATAGAGATGATTATGTTTGTATCACTTTTTTCACAAATAAGTGCTAACAGCAGTAAAAAGGGGCCTTGATGATTTAATACACCATTACCTTGAGGACCTAATACACAATTATGTCCAAAGGACAGGACAACATAGCAGGACATGGCTTTATTTTTCATAACACACTATATAATATCAATGATTAGTTTTTATGCAGGTTCATTACAGAATGCATAATCAATTAAATCAAAGTAGTTTAGAGTGTCACAAAAAATTTCACCATTATATTAAATGTTATTAAATTAAGACAGTTTCAATTTATAAATATATTTCAAATAAACTCGATAATAAACCGAGAACTCTGTTTCTCCATTAGAAAACTGTATTAATAATAAAACTTAAGGAGAAGGAGGAAATAGATTTTTAGAATATCCTCCAGGATGGAGTTAAATAAATCACTAAATAAATAGTCTATAAAATTGAGTATAGTGGGTTTTAAATCTAGATTTATGAAGGCGTTTCTGGGTGACAAATTTATATATTTTTTCGCCAGGAAGTTGACGATATAAATAAGCAACTTGGGATTTAGAAAAAAATCGAGAATATTGGAGTTTACACTGATGCTCAAAAAAATTGGGATCACTTTACAAAATTTCACTTAAAGCTTGTTTTTTTATATTCACAGTTAGTTTTAGGAGCGGGCCATTTAACAACTTTCTGTAAAATCTTAAACAATCTCCTCTTCAGTAAACTCAAAGAGATTTACCACTAAATCAAACTTTTTACACTAAAATTGAATAGGTCCAGTCAACTTTTTGATTTATTAATTTAATGCTTGTTTACCTTCACGGTTCATGATTTTTACACGCTTGATTTAGTTTGTGTGTCATATAAATGACATAGTGTAGTTTTAGAATTACATTGAATAACCTCCTGATGATAGTAACATGCTTTGCGAAACGCGCGCCGAGAGGTTAAGACAAGTGATTTGCTGTTTTGCTGTGAATCTCCTTGTACAAATTACATCAAATTAAATATCGTTTACAATTATATTATGTCTTCTTGCTTCCCACACTCTTTTGACTGGTCTATCTGTTTCCTTCTTGTAAGATGTCTGAACGACCTCAGCTGACCATCTTCTATTCTTTTAAGTAATGGCTGGTCTTCTAATTGTTCCCGGATTGGTGTCTTTCTTACCTTATATTTTCTTGTAATGCCTAGGACTTTGCGCAGGTACTTTATTTCTGTATTTTGTAATTTTGATGTGATACTTTTTGTCAGGGTCCATCGTTCGCAGCCAAATGTAAGAACCGGAACAAAGATGATTTTAAAGACACTCATTTCGATTTTTATCGAAATTTCTTCCTTGCTGATGTTGCATTCGTACCTAGCATTTATTTCAGTGTCATGATATCCATTATTATGTTCATTATTATCCATGTTTACTCCGACATATTTAATGTTAATTACTTGTTCGATGTTTTCGTTGAAGATGAATATTTGTCAGATATACATCGCATTATATTGAGGGTATTATAAAAAAAATGGAACGTCCTTGATCTGGACAATTTCAGAAATCTTGTGTTTTCATTTTTATGTCGAGAACTCGTGTCAATTGCAGAAAATAAGTAAAAACTTTAACGTAAATATTTTTATGTGAAACTAATAGAAAATAAAAATAATAAATGATCTAGAAATGATAAAAAAATATTTTTATTTATGTAAATACCACTAAACACCAAATCACTGTTTTAAAGTTTTCCACGCGCGTTTCGCTAACTATGTTAGCATCATCAGGTGATTTAATCTTAAATCATCTCCTGATGATGTAAACATGTCTAGCGAAACGCGCGTCGAAAATTTAAATAAAAACTGATTTGGTGTTTAGTAGTAAATCTTTTCGAATTTAATAATAATAATAATAATGTTGTTAAAAAAAGCAACATGTTTAATCAGAATGAATTGAAGCTTCATAGGAACACAAAGAGCCATGGTTTTTTGTGGGCGAAGGCATATAAAGCAAATAATTTCTTTAAATTTGAATGTGTACAGCTGATAAAAGTTCATCATAATAGTTGAGGAACAAAGAAGGAATATTTGATGTATTTTTTGTGAAGTGATTGATGAGCATGAGTTATTTACGTGGTAACTTACTGTATTTTTCTAGCTTTGTCAATGAGCATTGATAAATTGCCATCTTTCCGTGTGATTGTAACATCATGCCATTTAAAATCGTTTAATTTAGTGGAACTATGGGAAATTAGTTCCGCTTCTCCCGATCCTAAATTAACCACAACGCGTACCTTCCCATTTTCCAAGTCAACTTTGCAATAGTCACTTATACCGGCCACTAACAAAATCAAAGCATCAGCCAATCTAGTCCTAAATTTAAAATAAATATCCGTGGTAGTTTTCGACTCGTCAAAAGGAATTGATATATAACTGTTTCCATAAAACGATGCTGAAATACAAAAAAATTATGCTCGCGTAAATTTTGCTGAAAATATTTCAGTTTTAAAATAAATCGTACAAGATAAAGAGGTTCTAAATATGAATAATGCTTTCGAAAATAAAGTAAAATTATAAATATACCTTGCTCCGCTTTCAGAACTGTTGGAAATAGATATAGAAACAAAGATATCAAAAATATTCCTGTGCCCATTGCAAAAATTGTTCACTATCACATTTTTCGGTAGCACATGATTATGAAAACAATAACAAATATATTATATCTGTACCCTTCATGGTCTTAGAGTAAACAGTGAACTGAAATGACTGAAAAGAAAACACTGTATCCTAAAAATTGACTGTAAACGGCTGAAAGCGATGTTGCCAGTGCTTATTTCAAAAAAGCTCCATGAGCTTTTTCTGAAACTTATTTTTCATATTCTACTCATTTTTTTTTATCGCAAGTTATTAATCGTCTTTATAAATTAAGAAACTGTATTAATTTACTTGAATATAACAATATTCTATGAATAAAACTGGATATATTTTAGAGATTTTTGAAGCTTCTGACAATAGTGCTTTAAGACATCATTCGAACGTTCTGAAGTTAGATTAAAATCCTCTTGTGCTTTTAAGAAGCCCAAAAGATTTATTCTTGATCGTTTCGGAATTTTGAAAAATTATTTTTATATATTTTTTATTTTAGGAGTTAATATCTAGTGAATAATAAGAGATATTTAATTTGTTTTTGCAAAGTCTGCTATCTTATCAGATCGGGTGAATATAATTTAATAGTAAACTGAAGAGATTTACCACCAAATTACTTTATTTAACTGTCCGACGCGCGTTTCGTTAGACATGTTAGTATCATCAGGTAATGATCCAGCCCTGATTATGCTAACGTGGTCAGCGAAACTCACGCCAAAAAGTTTAGTGATTAATTTCTTCGAGTTTAGGGTTTCACACCGAAGGTTCCAATAGAAGATCAATGCATGAACACCCTCAGTTTCTTCAATAATTTTTCCATTTTCGCCTCAAATAGCCCATTGTGTTCTAATTCTTCTCTTCAAATTCACATTTCCGTTCTATAACAAAGCGATGTCTCACCCATGGCCTTTCCTGTTCTGTTAATGAAACATTTCAATTCAAAAGTGAGCTTAAATATTTTATAATTTGTATGTAACGTGTTTAAAAGTTGAAACTTGCTTTATATCAACGTCGTCATTAATTCAGTACTTAGATTATTGCATCTTTTTTAGCATGATTTCAAGAGTCCTCTTCTTACATACTTTAAATAACCTCACGATCATAAATTTCAAATCTAACTTACAGATCGCAGTGTTAGAAAGTGCATTTTATTTTATTATAAAATTAATTTATAAAATGAAGGCTCGATTTCCTAAAGGGAAAAAAAGAATAGAGGAGATTAAACCAGTAAAGATCTTAAACTTACTTCGTGAATGTAGGAATTCCAGAAACATTATTAGCATGGCAAGCATGGCAAGCAACAAAACTGAAAAAAGCTATATATGTATGTTTCTTCGTCCTGCGGTGTTACAACCATCAGTAAACCCTGACCTTCTTCCTCCACCTCCATCCGGCAGGAGTATGAGCCGCCTTTTGCTGGAAATTTTTGATGTGCAGTAGTCCTTCAATATATCTTCTTACATTATGCTGCCACCAGAAGTTCTGCATAGCAGTAGATGATTTATAAAATACATTTAACAACCAAAATTTAAAATAAGAGATATAAACTTACCAGATTTAGTAAGCAAGTAAAAATGTCGCGAAATATATAATTTTATGTATAATTTTTTTAGGGGGTCTGCAGGAGTCGACAGCACTGTAACTCTTATATACCAGCCGCAACTGATAAGTGGCCGAATGAGCGTTTTATATATCTTAATATTCGCGTTTTGAACATGGTTGTGAGACATGGATGCTCACAAAGTGGGTGTGTCCGAAAAATATCACAAGAAACAACATAAAAATTTAAGTGAATTTGAATGATACGTAAAATAATTTGTCCAGAAAAAAATGAAAACCAAACAATTGCAGAGAACAACACTAGAGAAAAAGGTAGAAACTTGTAAAAAAAAAAGTAAAAAACGAACAGGGATACTTAACACTAAAAAAACCTGATCTAGTATAGCTGGACGAGGACTAAAATCAAACCTCGGAAGAACAATAGAACAATTATTTCTTTTTATTCAAAATACATCCCTTCCGCCTCAATACACAGCTAGACACGTTCAACCAATGCTAGCGTAGATATTTTTATATCGTTTTTTGGAATCCCCCTCGTCCCGGCTTCTTGGAATTTTGCAACACTGTCATAAAACGTTCCTATCATTGTCAGTTTGAGTTTCGGAAACAGGAAATAGTCACACGGAGATAAATCAAGCAAATACGGAGGATGTTGAAGCACACAAAAAAAATCACGAACAGTGTCGGTCCAAAAACCAAATTACAGGCCCTCGATCATTTAATTCCTTTGCTATTCGTCTCACAGTCAAATTCACATCGTAGGCAATCATTTCACGAACTTTTTCCACCAACTCAAAGCGATTTTTATTTTATGGCCTGCCTGGCTTCGGATCGTCGTCCAAAGCATCACGACACGGCAATGTTTACATTAAACAAGGGGGTTCAGCCGAGGATCAATCAATGCAAGCTTAAAAATCTAATTAGAATAAATCATCTCCTGATGATGGTTAGCGAAACGTGCGTCGAGCAGTTAAAAAAAAGGGATTTGATGTTTAGTACTAAAGCTCTTCAAGTTTAGTAATTCAAGCTTGTCTTTGGTGATTTGTCAGTCATTTGTTATCAGCCCATTTGTAGATATTACTACTGGTATAATGTCGACATCTCTGAGTTGGTACATGTTTGTTAGTTCTACAGCTAACGGTTGATATTTTCGTTTTTTCTCGGCAATAGGCTTGGTCAAATTGTGGTCCAACGGTACCGCCACATCGATAATTATTACTATTATTATTATTTTTTTACCCAGTTAGGTCTTCGCCCTCCGACAAGGGAACACGCGTTGGTAGAGCAGTTGGTGTTCCTGCTCGTTTTGCCATATGACAGCTCCTTGCAATCAGCGAGGTTAGCTATCATAAGATCGAGAATCGTGCGTTCCAAGCAGACGCAGCGACCCCAGGATTGCATTGCTGATTGACCCCCCATTGCTGCAGAAGTCTGTCAACAAACTATACTACAGTATAGTTTGTTGACAGACTTACTATACATACAAACAGACATACTATATTATCATATGCTACAGTATAGTTTGTATTTAAAAAAGGCACTGTTCGTCGAAACAATTGTACATATAATTTTAAATATAGTGGAAATTTTTAAATATTAATCTTTGCTTATTTATTTAAAATGAATTTCGATCAAGTATCGGCTACCTCAGTTAAAAAAAAACATTTTATCGACAAGTAGACGTAATTGCGCCAAAAAAATACATCTCCGTAGATCTAAGTAGATCTGTGTTGATGTATTTTATTTTTTCCCGGGCTGTCATTTCACGCACTATAACTTGACGATCCGTTGATCGAATCTAATTATGGCGGTTTTGTTTTATAGAGCAGATATTCAGCTTTCAGATTATAACGGGTATTCCATTAAGAGGTTTCGAATGTTGGTAACGAATAAAAGAAACGTTCCATAACATACCTGAAAGTTATTTATGGCAGTGCGAAGCTAGATAGTGTACAATTATACGTGGAATACAACATCTGTCAAATGATCGCCACGACTTATCTGGCAGCTCACAATTCTTTTGTTGAAATTCTCGATTACTGCTGAACACATTTGCGGAGTTATGTGACGAATTATTCGCCTAATTTCTTCTTTCAACTGTTGAACGGTTAGCGGATTATTTTCGTAAGCTTTGCTCTTCACATAGTCCCACAAAAAATAGTCTAGCGGCGTCAAGTCGCATGACCTTGGTGGCCAATTTACGTACCCATTCCGGGAGATCAGCCTCCCTCCAAACTGTGTACGCACAGGAACTAAAGCCAGCCGACCATGGGCAACGCCGTGCATTTGCCAATTGGATCCTACAGATGAAGGCAAATGACAATAATTTTTACGATAAAATCATTTTCAGTGACGAGGCTCATTTCCACTTAACCGGTTACGTAAATAAAAAAAATTGTCGCATCTGGGGCAACGAAAATCCACGAAATCCCGATGCATGCTCAACGTGTCACAGTTTGGTGCGGTTTTTGGGCTGAGGGTATCATTGGACCTTATTTTTTTGAAGATGAAGATGAACGAGCTGTTACAGTAAACGGAGAACGATACCGAACTATGATTGATGCTTTTTTATGGGATCAAATAATGGACATGGATTTAGAGAATACGTGGTTCCAACAAGATGGTGCGACATGTCATACAGCACGTGAAACATTGACTTTATTGCGTACACAGTTTGGAGGGAGGCTGATCTCCCGGAATGGGGACGTAAATTGGCCACCAAGGTCATGCGACTTGACGCCGCTAGACTATTTTTTGTGGGGCTATGTGAAGAGCAAAGCTTACGAAAATAATCCGCAAACCGTTCAACAGTTGACAGAAGAAATTAGGCGAATAATTCGTGACATAACTCTGCAAATGTGTTCAGCAGTAATCGAGAATTTCAACAAAAGAATTGTGAGCTGCCAGAGAAGTCGTGGCGGTCATTTGACAGATGTTGTATTCCACGTATAATTGTAAACTATCCAGCTTCGCACTGCCATAAATAACTTTCAGGTATGTTATGAAACGTTTCTTTTATTCGTTACCAACATTCGAAACCTCTTAATGGAATACCCTTTATATTATTTCAATAAATGGTGCTAATAGTTTTCTTTAAATTGTATGTGTATATAAAATCTGGCAGTTTATAAATAAAACGCATTATAAAACATACATAAGTATTATTTTATTATAATATTCTTAATATGTACATACAAAAAAGAATATAAATGTTACCGGAACAGAACTTAAATCTAAATCATACAAAAAAATTCTTCAACAAGTTAATTTAAGAAACAAAACATTTTTTAGGCGTAGTGTCGGGGCAAAATAGAAATTTAACTTAAACACACACAATTGTTTACTTAAATAATCAGATCTTTTATTTGCGCGACTCGAGATAATATTGACCAGCTATTTTGAATTATCTAAGTAAGCAACCGGACATGAAGGTATATATTTGCCAACGACTGGTGAAACCTAAAACTAAAGCTTATCACAATGCTATGTGTTACGAGTAAAAAAAAATACCCAAAACGAAAATATGTCCAGGTGCCCTCACTGAGGCCCCTGTTTTTTTTTTGGGACAATGTTAATACTTCGAACTTAAAGCCTACTAATACAATCACAAAAAAAACATTTAGATTTTTGGTAAAAAAAAAGATCATAAATAGGAAATAAATGGAGAGCGAAATATGATACATATTTCTTGAATGCTTTAAGAATGTCTAGACTTATTTATTGAATATCATGAAATCTTAAAATGGCTCTGCCGGGTATCTCTGAATGACAGAGCTTTTCTATTACTTTCGAAGCCTCATCAGCTGAAAATTCCGTATGTGGCGGTGCAACTATATCACCAACCGCAACATACTTAACTAACTCCTTCAACTGCTCAATGGAACCATTTGCAACCGGTTCGATTTTTTGATTTGTTTGATGTATAAGACGCGAGAATTTTGGCAGAAGACGTTCAGCCACCTCCTCGCTCACCAAAACAACACCACCCTGTTTACAAAAAAAAAACAATGTTAATACAACCTATCTTCAGTTTTTCTATTGGAACCTTCAAACTGAAACACTAAACTCGAAGAGATTTACAAATTATCGACTCACGTTTCGCTAACTGTGTTAGCATCATCGGGAGATGATTCAATTTAGTTTGGCTCACTCTCATCTCCTCACCAAATCACATTATTTAACTGCTCGATAACTAGGAGATTATTCAATCTAGATTGAATCACCAAGATATTTAAAATGTTTAATATTAACAAATTGAAATACAAAGTCAGGGAATTTCTTTTAGTTCAACAGCTATAATTGCTAATATATTTTATATTTTTTTTAAGATTATTGTTTCATGGGCATTTGACGTTCTGGCGGTGACCGGATGGTTGGGTAATAGTATTGTTTTTTAGACTATGTGTGTTAACTTCTCGACGCGCATTTTGTTAACCATGTAAACATCATCAGTATATGATTCAATCTGGATCACATTATTTAACTTCTCGATGTGCGTTTCGTAACCATGTGAGCATCATCAGGAGATGATTCAATCTAGATTGAATCATCTCAACTCACCAAATTTCTTACTCCTCGCCAAATCATATTATTTAAGTTCCCGACGCGCGTTTAGTTAACCATGTAAGCATCATCAGGAGATGATACAAAATAGATCGAGCATATTATTAGCTCATCATCGTCATCTTCAACCTAGATTGTATCATCTCCTGATCATCATTTCACTCCTCACCAAATCACATTATTTAACTTCTAGACACGCGTTTTGTTAACCATGTGAACAGCATCAGGATATGATTCAATCTAAATTGGAGCAGGGGATTGAATCATCTTCTAGTGATGCTAACATGGTTAGTGAAACGTGCATCGAGACGTTTAAATAAAGCGATTTGGTGTTTAGTGGTAAATCCCTTCCGAGTTTAGTAAAACTTATCTTAACAGATTAAAAGAAAAAAAACTTACGGAATTCAGACATTGGAGAGATCTGTGCAGGGACCTTGAAGTCGTTCCAAAATCAATAACAATATCGACCAAACCATTGCACGCGTTTTTGGTTCTTTCAATTAGCTGTTTCTCATATAAATCTTCATTCCACTGGACAATATTAACACTGTAACAAAAAATAGACTGTTATAGAAAAACACAGGTTGGTTGCGGAAACAATATCAACAATATACCTTTTAAGTTCAGCAGCAGCTCTCATAAATCCTTCGTCTTTCAAGGTGGCAACAGTGATTTTGACTCTGCTTCCATATTCTGGAGCGTTGAAGTGATGTTCGGCAATGCGCAAAGCCCACAATGCCAATCCTCCTGTGCCGACAATTAAGATACGCACAACGTGGTCAGCAGCTCTGTCTTGGAACAATTGAACAACGTGTTTGTGTGCAGTCACCACTGCGTTTTTAGCTAACAGAGCACCAGTTGGAAGCATGGCAGCCACTCCCAAAGGAAGATTGTCAGGTAGTGGCACTAGGAAATCCAAAGAGGGTACCACAATGTATTCCGCATAACCATGAGGAATACCATCATATGGATACAACACCACACGTGTTCCAACTTTGATTTCCTTCAAAAACAAACCCCAAATAATCACCATTATCAACAAATAAATAAATTTCGCTTACATCAGATGGCTTTAAATCCGATCCAAGAGCATCAACAACACCGGCCACTTCATAGCCAGGAAACAGGGCACCATCTCGAACTCCATGATGTGCAGGCGAATATCCCGAATCTTCAACTGAGGAAACACTGGAAGTTGATGGGCTGCGAGTTCTCATCCGATAACAAGCACCGGCACAAACCACCCTAATTCGGGCACCTTGAGCTGGAACATCAGGTACGGGTACTTCGAAGCTGAAGACGCAATCTTTGATGATGGGACCGGGGGACTCAATAGACACCTGACGACAAAGCTTGTTCATATTGCCAGAACTAAAAAAAGAGAAGACGAATTGTTATTATTTTTATACACGAACGTAAACATTCACTTGTTTTGTTTATAGTTGTATATGATAACTCGGCAATTACTAGTATATAATTTATATAAAAAGAGTAAATATTATCATTGGTAATTAATTAGATGTGAAATAAAAGAAACACTTAAATTGATTTATGTATGAGAATCTGATGAGAATATTAATGTAAAGCTGTATCCCACTTCCTCGTTGATTTCTTTGTTTCACTACACACTAATTAAATGCACAATTGCCTTTCGAGTAATAAATAAAAACAACAGAACAATGCAAAAACAGTAGTTAATACTAATAAAATAATAATAAAAGTTTATGAAAAACAAATAAGAATATGAGGTCAGTATAGCTGAGGACAAAAAAAAAAGAACCTTACCTGGTAAGAGGACTGCTGAAATTAATGGGTGAACTTTCTGTTAACATCATTTGAAACCAGAACAGGTAGAGAAAAAAAAAGATAATAAAAGAAATATGGTCTTTTCGAAAGGAAGAGACAATGTGACACAAAAAAATCAATTAGCAAAAACTGTATCTTTTCACTTTTGAAGCTTTCGTATTGGCGTTTTACGAAACACTAACCTGTGTATACAGTCGGCTTGCCTATTTACAGATGTTCTGTTTACAGCAAGCTACGCTCCAAAATGCTTTGCACGTGCATAAGTCGTGATAATTTTACTTTGTGCGGTAGCAACGTTGTCAAGTCATTGAGCTTTTTATACCCAAAAATTATTGTGGTCAAAAATGTTGTAGTAGTCTTTGATACAATAATTTATAGAGACGAGAATAAATAATGATAGAGTATTTAAATAATAAATTAACAATTCAACACATATTTACAATGGCTATTCAGAAAATTCATGTACAGAAAAGAATTTATTGAACTATTCGACTCTTTATTGATGACATGCATTTCCAGCCATTTCTGAATCGGGGCACTGATATTTTTTTTCTAAGATGAGTGTTTATAAACGCGAAAACCACATCAATGGTGGTAAATGTGGCAGGATTTGACGTTTTTAGGGTGAAAAGTAACCGGCGAAACCCCCAGATGTATCGCCGATAGATCATATATAAATAAATAAATAAATAAATACACACTTTATTTAGCACACACACACTTTTATGTGTTTTATTAACAAAACAAAATCAATATACAAAAAAAAAATAAAAGTAAGAAAAATTCTAAAAAATCTTAACAAAAGAAAATACAATCAAAAGGCAATAACCAACATTGTTCAAATGATTAAACACTTTATTGCTTCAAATAATAATTTAACAGTCTATTAAGTACATGCACATTAGGAGCGCTCCCTATGTGGGCGGGCAAAGCATTGAAGAGACAAACACCTTCCCAAAACAATGTCTTCTGGAGAGCAGTAGTTCTCACAATTGGTACATCATAATTGTTATTAGAACGGACATCGTAAGAATGCGTATTTACTCTTTGTACCAAAAAAGTATTCAAATAATGAGGCAACAAATTATGTTTTATTTTATATATCAATCGAATGTTAGCCCCTTCAATGGCCCGCGTAACTGAAAACCAATCCAATGACCGCAACATTACCTCTATCGGTGTATACCTATTACAGTTCAATAGTACACGCATAGCCTTGTTCTGCTGTATTTGAAGTCTACCAATACTCTCCTTATTACATGATATCAGCACAGACATACAGTAGGTAAAATGGGGTAAAACTATAGTATTATATACAAGCCTCTTGGACCATGGTGATAAATGTGACGATATACGACTAAAGAACCCTATTTTTTTCCCAATCTTTCTACATAGATAACTGACAGGATTATAAAATGTTAGCTGAGGATCCAACAGTACTCCTAAGTATTTAATTTCATTTACAATTTCAATATCACAATTAATTATATTTATTTTTAACCCTAACTCATTACATCTTTTGCAGTTTGCTTTAGACCCTATCACCATGCACCTTGTTTTCAGTTCGTTTAGTTTAAGTTTATTTTTGCATAGCCATCTAAATAGTATTGCCAGTTCACTATTCAATGTTTCAACCATCTCAGGCAAATTATACCCAGACACATATATGCGAGTATCATCTGCAAAAAGACTAATAAACATTTTTCCAATATTGTAGAAATATCATTGATATATATCAAAAACAGCAACGGGCCCAAAACACTACCCTGAGGAACTCCCCAAGCACTTTCCCTCTTTGCCGACACTTTTCCCTCAACCCTCGTCCTATGATGTCTGTCTATTAAGTAACTCTTGATCCATTTTAAGGCTTTCGATCTTACACCATAACTTAATAATTTTTTACACAGTATATCCCGGTCAATAGTTTCAAATGCTCGCTTTAAATCTATAAATACACTAAGCACAATTTTTCCGACCTTTATATCGCTCCTCCATGTTGCGATATGGGATAGCATTATTTGCCAGTAACTTTAAACACACTTAAAGCCTGGGATACCTTGTTACAAGAAGATATAGAAGATATTCTGCTTTATAATACCATACAATGTAAGACTTACTATCACCCAAGCAAAAAATAGAGAATTAGTCCGGGAAGTACTTCCTCATCCACCGTATTATCCTGATGCTACGCCGTCAGATTACCATCTTTTCAGATCAATGGAACATTTTCTTAAATAGAAAATTTGTCAGAGACAAAAGCGAAGATTATAAATTCTTAAATAAAATATAATATTGTACAGTATCAAAAAAAACGACATTATTATTGGGTACATCAAATATATTAAATACGGCAACGTTGTTAGCTTTACAAAACAATACACTCATAAAAGGCGAAACTTTTATATAAATATAGTTTTTCGAGATTTATTTAAATAAACTCTGTCAATATATAAATAAATCCTTTTTCATGATGATACTGTATAAATAACGAAAGTATTGATTTTTTCAAACACATGGCAACAACGAAAAGCTTACAGCTGTATACTGGATGGTTGGGTCACTGATGTAAAATTACAGGTTTACCCATCCGCTACTTTTGATCTTAAATAATATATATCCGTAGTTTCTTTTCAACATTAGTTTATCTTAAACGTTATAAATTTTTTCCCATTTATTTTGTTGATCATGAAAAAATAATCGATTATTCCGGGATTAAGATTTTCTCAGAAAATATACTTTTCTGAACAAAAAAAATTACTTGAAAACAAGATTTATTTGCATGAATGTTAAACAGACAAATTCTTCTCCTTACTAAAAAGACAAACATCTCATTCAAATTCGCTGACTTATCAGGTGACTGTGAGAAAAATAGACTAAAAGTTTATTGTTAATGCAAATATTTTCTTCTCGAACAAGCTAGTACGTAATTAACTAATTCTAGCTTGTCGAAAAACATATTATTAATGTTTTATTTATTATTTTTGGGAATCCGGTAGGTTTTTCTCGAAAACACAACTCAATTTCGATTTTATAACAATAACGAACTTTTTAGAAATTTAATTTATAGAAATAATATATATATATATATATATATATATATATATATATATATATATATATATATATATATATATATTGGCACATGTTTCGCCTGTTGGTGGTTAGACTCATCAAGGTACCGACATATGCTCTCTCGCCAAGAATAGGAAGTCCCTCTCGACAATCAAACAAAAGGAGAGGAGAGAAGAGGAGGAGAGAGAAGAGGAGAGGAGAGGGACTTATTCTTGGCGAGAGAGCATATGTCGGTACCCTGATGAGTCTAACCACCAACAGACGAAACATGTGCCCTCCAATGTAACTGATGGGTGGGGCTTCCTCCCAGTCAAGGTTGTTGTGTGTTCTACATGAGATTATGGAACCCAACGGCCGGGGGGTGTATAATGTATTGGGTTTTTTCCGGGGGTACATCCGGTTGTCGAGTATATACGAGCATATATATATATATATATGTGTGTGTGTATATACAGGCCTTGTAGGCTCTTAGTTTCTATTTTTCTTACAAATTGTTTCCTATTGGATATTCCCAGATCTTAAGGGCAAGAAGTTGGCGGAATCAAGAAGTTAGTAAGGATCTGATGTCCTATTGATGAATAATGAACATATTTTGTTCAAAATGCATAAAATATCATCGATATACAAAGATAAAAGATTCTTTATACATGTAAACATATTATTAGGGCCTAATTGTTTGGTTTACGACGAATATTTATGGATGATTTTGGAAACCAATTTTATCTCCCTCAAATATTGTTCAGTGATAATGGATAAACACTTTAAATTATGAATATTAAATGACATAAGATATCGTTGTTTACCGTGCAGAGTCATCATATTTCTGATCGATATTTATTTAGTTCATTTTTTCAGTCAAGACTGTTTAATCATGTAAATAAATGTTATTCAAACTTCAACTTCACTCAAATAAAACAACTTACGGATGCGAGATGTGGATCTTCACAAAGAAAACAGAAGAGACGCTGTCGAAGTGAAGTAATTATACAAAGAGCTGGATATTATAGAGTTTGTGAAGGCGACTCAGATTAGTAAGTCAAGTGTCGAAAATGTCAGAAAGCCGAATATCAAGAAGAATAATGGAGGGGCGAACAGGGGGTAGCAGAAAGTGAGGTAGACCAAGAGACTGTGGCAGGACAATATAAGAAGAGATGCTGAATCACTACTGCACATCAACAATTGGCAAAGGGCTGCTGGAGTGAAGGTCGAAGGAGGTCAAGGCTCACTGACAAGCTGTAGTGCCACAGGAAGAAAAATATCATGAATTATTTGACACCAGATGTATAATAAAAGGAAACCGCATAAAAGCAAAATTATACGAACAAAAATAATATTGTGCTGTCCAATCATTGTTCATATTCGCCTAGTTTAGCTCCATGTGACTTTTGACTATTTCTAGTACTGAAGCTGGTGTGGAGAGAACCGGAAATGGAGTTTATTCTGAATAAAAAATAATAAACATCATCAGACTGTTTATAAAAATTGGAAAGCAAAATAAACGAAACATTTATTATTTCAGTGTAAAAGTTATCGAGAACCTCGTATAAATAGAAATTGTAACGGATCATTCTACGGAATAAAAAATATCAACTAGAGAAAGTTTAAGTTTTCACAAGAACAATGTCTTGGAATAGTTGAACATTAAATATGTTTATTTTAAGAAAAACATGACGTAGAAATAAAAATCGAAAGGATCACTCATTTTAAAACTGATAAAATTGAAGTATACGTACGAAATTTCTCGTTTTTATCAATTCACTGGAATCAAGAAGTTCGAAGTGTTGCAAGCTCACGCGCAGTAAGCGTGACATCAAACAAATGATGTCAAACACACGTATGTAACTCCGTTCAGAGAGTAATTGTTTACGAGTTTTTATTTGTGTTAGAGACACTCTGCAACTGAGAGACAATTTAACTGTTGAGTATCTCGGTCAGACCTAATATCATTTTAATTACTTTTGTTGTAAACTTGTGGTAAAGTCACTTCCGTTCTACAGGAAAATCTATTTGACTTGGTTATATTTACAGAAATAAGCTTGTTTATTAAAATAATATTAAAAATATACATTCGGCTATGCCTACAAAAAAAGAGGCTTTGCACACAGGGAACAGGTTGTACAGTTTGTTCAACTTTATTTTGAAAATGAAGCAATTGATTTGTGGTAGACCAAATTTCCTGAGCGTATTCTCGTCTCCTGTAATTTGACACGGTTGGTCTGTTTTCTTTGGGGCAATGATAAAAAGAAAGGATTATCAAATCTTCTGTAATTCAGCAGCGTCATTTATTGCGGTTAGTATTTGGAGGGGGTGACCCCCCAAGGAAATACCCGGCTTGTCGTTACAGCTCACTATGGCACAGCAAAATTAATACATCTACTACAATATCGATATACAATGACACAATACATATATACATATACATACATATACATACACATACATATACATACACACAATACATATACAATACATATACAATGACACTACAAACATTCAACATGTTACAATTTGAAATAAAATTTTAAAAAAGCAATGAAAATATATGATTTATTGTAAAATGTTTAAAAAAACACCAAAAATGTGTAACATCAAAGCAACTAGTATTTTTTTTTCGTGTCACATGAAAATCACTTCTTTTGAAAATGTAAAGATCCAAATCGTATGTCCGTATTGAAAATATATTGAACTTTGGAATATTTTATTTTTTACAATTAAAAAAAACGTGTCCTATGAACATGCGTACTTATATTTTAATTTGATATTGTTTATTCGTTAAAAGTTTCTTTAAAAATACGTACATCGATCGAATTTTGATTTGTTTATACCTTAGCGAATGATTTGTAACAAATAACTCTGTCACCTTGATGTATTATAGACTCTTAAGATATCACTTTTAGATTATGTGGAAATAATAGTATTTAAATAAGGATTAATTTTTATCTGAATTTTTGGAATAACAGTTAATTTTAATAAATTTATTAAAAATCTCGAAAGGTAGATATTTTTTGGTATTTATACTTCTAATTAGATATAAATAAAATTTAATAAATCTTGCAAACTTTTTCAAATCTTTATATATATATATATATATATATATATATATATATATATATATATATATATATATATATATATATATATATATATATATATATATATGTTTTGAAAGAATCATTATAACAAATTAATTTATATAATTTATATAATAATGATTTAAACAAATAAGAATTGTATTCCCAATGCGTGCCTGAAGATAGACTGTTTTCGTATTCTTTGCATGGACTTGGTCAAATGAATATGCAACTTTTCTACCTCGAGATCTCCAAGTACTTATTCTGACAGGATTTTCTTGTAAATAAATTTATGATAACAATAGCTCCGCAGTTTCTTCTTTTTATCATCGATTTTTATTCTCTGTAGATCTCTGATGATGAACATTTTTGTTAGGTGCTTGACCGGGAATGAGCCTCACCCATCCCTGCAATTGGAGGGCACATGTTTCGCCTCTCGATATTCAGGCTCGTCAGGTTAGGTTTACTACTGTTGTCTCATTGGACGTTGTCCAAAGAAATCTAACATTACACACACACACACACACACAGTTTTTCTTGACCTTTCTCCAGTTCTTTTAGTAATAGATTTTGTGAGCAACATTTTTTTGGTTTGTCTGTTTTCTCCCATCTTTAGTAGGTGTTCTTCTTTGTTGTTTTCCTTCATATGCCATTTCTTTAACTTTATTTATTTTTCTTTATATATTTCATACTTTTTATTGTTTTACATCACCCGACCACGTGTTGCGTAATACCCGAAGACGTAAAGGAAACACTGGAACTTCAATGAGATTTTTTGCCAAACCCAGTTTATTGTCCAAACTTAGCGCTATAGGAATACTACATCCGATCGATGTAACGCACTTTTCTTGAAACTTTTCTGTTCAACAATGAGTCAAATAGTGAATTGGAAGATAAGGAAAAATGAACTAATGATGAAAGACAACGTAAATTAAATTTAGGTCCAAGTATAATATAATTAGATAAAAATTAAAAGCAAAATTAGCATAATATCATTTGGAAACGATGAATATATTTTTACATCAGGTTTTATAAATGAAAAAGCTTTGTTTACAATAACAACTACATTGAATAAATTAAATTAGGTGTTGTGAACAGAATAGGAATGTCCGCGTGTATCCAATCCGGTCTTCTTGCTTAATAGTTAATTATAGTGCAGGAATATTTGTTATTTATAAAGTATATTGACCCAAAATCGATATAAACGTTGTTATAACAATGTTGAAACGCAGAGGTGTTTACGATAAAATGCCCTACTTGAATAGATTTGAAAAATATATGAAAACATTATTATCTCCACCTAATTCAACATTATAAATAAGCCAAGATAAGCCCCCAACAATCTAAAATATAAGTTTCGTTTTACGTATTGTTTATTTGTCAATTAACATGCTGGAATAACGTTATAAACAATTCAATGCCATTTGATGGATCAAAGTCCATCCATTAAACATTGTTTTAAGTACTGTACATTTTTCAGATGCATAAATTTCATCGTTTTCTGAGTCATATCTCAAAAGTCCACTAAAGTCTATACAAGTATCTACACATTTAACTTTACTGACCTTTTATTTATGCGAAATATAGACATTTCTTGGAAATACACATTAAATAATTAAAGTTGTCGTTTAAATATATATGGCGTGAAATGTAACGGTTGATTCGTGACTCTAAAAAATCTTACCCTATAACTTCATCTAATCTAAGCTGATTGAGAATCAAAAACAAACTACTTAAGCGTTATAAATTATAGAAAACAATAAGAAAGGTTGCTATAACAACGAAGTACATGTTCTTAATTGATTTTTTCCTAATTTTTCTGAATTATTTTATCTTTTTTTCTAAAGGGCATTTCTAGTTTTTTTTTACCAAAAATAAACAACTTTTTACACATGTTAAAGATTAAACGATAACATTGATGTTATCATTATTCTCACCGATGATATATCATTCAATTTTACATCGAATCTTTTTATAATTTTTAATTATATCTCAATGGACTGAGTAATCGAGAAAAAAAATAAAATTATCTCAAAATCAGATGTATACCCACAATTGAGAAATAGTTATTTTTATTCTTGAAATAGAATCCTTGCTGAATTAAAAGATCATTGATGATATAAAATGTATTATTATATCAAGGTGATTCAAGTGTGTACGTTATTTCTTGTAAGGTATTTTCAGATTAATGCTTGGATGCTTGTGTTATATGCCAATTTGTAGCTCATAAATTTCTACATTCTTTACATGTCTTCTTTTTTAGCTTGATGCAAAAATTTGTCCGATTTTTTTAGAAAAATTGAAGAAAAATCATATTTACTAAAAATTAATTTAATCAGTGTTGACCTTTCTGAGTGATGACCTTTCTCCATCTCTCCGGTAGCTACATAATCGCTCGCTCATTAGATTTCTGGCTAAAGAGTTCTTTAGCCAGTTGATCCAGTGTGCCCCAGATCCTTCAGTTGATCCAGGTGATTTTTCAAGCATTCCAAGATTTTGGAATGATTTTTCGGCCTTCCCCTTTTATTCGTTTCCATCGCTCTAGCTTCCCAAACTCTCTTGGCTTTTCTGTCTTCTATTAGATGACAGTGATGACCTTTCTCCATCTCTCCGGTAGGTACATAATCGCTCGCTCATTAGATTTCTGGCTAAAGAGTTCTTTAGCCAGTTGATCCAGTGTGCCCCAGATCCTTCAGTTGATCCAGGTGATTTTTCAAGTATTCCAAGATTTTGGAATGATTTTTCGGCCTTCCCCTTTTATTCGTTTCCATCGCTTTAGCTTCCCAAACTCTCTTGGCTTTTCTGTCTTCTATTAGGTGACAGTGATGACCTTTCTCCATCTCTCCGGTAGGTACATAATCGCTCGCTCATTAGATTTCTGGCTAAAAAGTTCTTTAGCCAGTTGATCCAGTGTGCCCCAGATCCTTCAGTTGATCCAGGTGATTTTTCAAGCATTCCAAGATTTTGGAATGATTTTTCGGCCTTCCCCTTTTATTCGTTTCCATCGCTCTAGCTTCCCAAACTCTCTTGGCTTTTCTGTCTTCTATTAGGTGACAGTGATGACCTTTCTCCATCTCTCCGGTAGGTACATAATCGCTCGCTCATTAGATTTCTGGCTAAAGAGTTCTTTAGCCAGTTGATCCAGTGTGCCCCAGATCCTTCAGTTGATCCAGGTGATTTTTCAAGTATTCCAAGATTTTGGAATGATTTTTCGGCCTTCCCCTTTTATTCGTTTCCATCGCTTTAGCTTCCCAAACTCTCTTGGCTTTTCTGTCTTCTATTAGGTGACAGTGATGACCTTTCTCCATCTCTCCGGTAGGTACATAATCGCTCGCTCATTAGATTTCTGGCTAAAGAGTTCTTTAGCCAGTTGATCCAGTGTGCCCCAGATCCTTTAGTTGATCCAGGTGATTTTTCAAGTATTCCAAGATTTTGGAATGATTTTTCGGCCTTCCGCTTTTATTCGTTTCCATCGCTCTAGCTTCCCAAACTCTCTTGGCTTTTCTGTCTTCTATTAGGTGACAGTGATGACCTTTCTCCATCTCTCCGGTAGGTACATAATCGCTCGCTCATTAGATTTCTGGCTAAAGAGTTCTTTAGCCAGTTGATCCAGTGTGCCCCAGATCCTTCAGTTGATCCAGGTGATTTTTCAAGTATTCCAAGATTTTGGAATGATTTTTCGGCCTTCCCCTTTTATTCGTTTCCATCGCTTTAGCTTCCCAAACTCTCTTGGCTTTTCTGTCTTCTATTAGATGACAGTGATGACCTTTCTCCATCTCTCCGGTAGGTACATAATCGCTCGCTCATTATATTTCTGGCTAAAGAGTTCTTTAGCTAATTGATCCAGTGTGATCCAGATCCTTCAGTTGATCCAGGTGATTTTTCAAGCATTCCAAGATTTTTTTTTCGGCCTTCCCCTTTTATTCTTTTCCATCCCTCTAGCTTCCCAAACTATCTTGGTTTTTCTGTCTCCTGTTAGATGACCGAACCATCTAAATAGAATGGAGCAAGACAATCTTAGTTTTTTCTCTTCTATTTTTGATATGAGTGCTGGTATTTTCAGGTTGTCTCCTGACTATGTTATTCCTCACCTGGTCTATTCTTTTTATTCTTTGTACCCTACAAAGGTATCTCATTTTTGCTGCTTGTATGTCGTTACTACTCTTTTATCGTTAATTCAAGACCCAATTTTATTAATTGTTATTATAATTTATTGTTATGAAAATAAACGCTCAGATTGTGCGAAAAAATCGACATTATTAGCCGAAACACCTATTGCAATTTATTTTCTGTTGACAAATTGGGACAGTATGGAAATTAATCTTCTGTAACTAACATTATACATCATATTATACTTCTAAAATAATTATAAAAAATATTACATTACATTGATTAAAGATCAGTGATAGTGGATTGACGTTATCATCATTTCAACAATGATACATAATTAAAATATACGTGCATCAAATCACTGCGTCATTTTTAATAATACCTTAATGAACTGATTAACTAGAAAATGTACTTTTTAACAGATAAGTTAAAAAAGTATTATCTTCGAATCAAAGTTACTTATCAAAGCATTACTTGAGAAATACTTATATTCATTACTGAATTTGCCAGGTTAATAATGTTATTTTAACATACCGAAACTTACAACAATATCCTTATATGAAAACAACAATAGCAATTATTAAAACATTCAAAAGTTTATCTCAAATAAAGGAATAAAACAAAGGTATTCGTTCTACAAAGTTCTTTTTAATGATATAAGTATAGGTCCTTTTTAACGTGCTTGTTTAAAACATTAATAGAAGTACTATATAAATGCAGGAAAGACATTAATTGTTTATGGTTTTTTTTTCTATTGATAATCTTACAAATTATTGATATTTTGTAATTATCAACCTTGGACATCAGGCGAGAATTTATAGATCAACTATCAACAATATTATAGTGAACAAATTAAGGATTTCATTGCCATTATTTTAACAATGATATACCATTAAATATGTTTGCCCCGAATTGTATTTTAACTGAAGTTAAAATTGGGTAAGCGGAAAACTTTGGAAAAATTTTGTTCTCACACAACAGGAATAGTTATATTTATCCTTAAATTAAAATTTGAACAAATACAAGACCTATTTGTCTATTAAAGCCAACACACTACGTTGTATAATGTATCCTTGTAATTTTTACGCCTCCTCGGTGACCTCAATAATTTAAAATTTTATTTAAACTAACACGCAAATATTGTGTGATTAGATATTAAACTTCTTTTCTACTTCTCACACATTCAGGTAATTATAATTGGTTTTAACATTGATATTTCTTTGCAAACAAAACTATTTAAAATTATCAGCGTTTTATATTAAAACTTTTCTTTAGTACACTTTCGCTAACCATCTCCTGATGATGCTAACATGGTCAGCGAAACACCCGAACAAGTGATTTGGTGTCTTGCAATAAATCTCTTTCGATTTAAGTGTTTCACACCAGACGTTCCAATAAAAGAATTCAAAAGATTTGTGATCTAAGAGATTCAGACTGTTTAAAAAAAATACCACTTTAAACTGTATCAAAAATCGACACTACTATTTTATTATTTCTCCGTGGAATTCAACTTTTATCAGAAATATGAGAAGAAGTTATAGAAAAACAAAGAAAATTATTTTCTTGTCGAAATAAATGAATTTTTCACGAAAAAAAACACGACAGAAATCATGTTTAGCATCAGTGAACATCTATATGAAAATGAGATGAGAATTAAAATAGTTATTATTTATGTGAGGTGGGAGCTTAAAATTTTCTTTTTATCGATTAACGAAAATTGTGTAATAAAAGCTAATATTTTCTGGATCTAATAAAAAAAACCTCTACAAGCTTTCGGTATAACGTTAAATAATAATATTTGTACATACTCTCCTACATGTTTGTCTTGTAAACGAATGACGAAATAAATCACAGCTGAATAACTACATGCTAAAGATAAATAAATCGCTAGATTTAAAAGTAAAAATGAGTAACAATGAAATAATAAGGGGTGCAAAATGAAAAATATTTATTCGTGAGCTGAGTGAAGGAATACGAAATACATACAGCTGTTTTCCATGAAATGGGACAGGGAACGATATAAATTTTTGGGCTTTAACACTAGTTCTTCGTTTACATTGAAGGACTAACCAATGTCATAAGCGCGAGCATAGCACACCCTTTTTCTGGACATGCGTGCAACTTTCGCCAGAGGTTTTACAGTTGCCATAGAAACGAATTACGGCCAATGACATCTTCGTTAGATATACAGGGTGAGTTTATTAACCCGTAACCTATTAAAACATTCATTTTATATTATCCATAGATTATTCTTAGCTAGAAATTCGATAAAAAAAATAACGAAGTAATTCGCCAGCAATTTTTTTATTGTGTAATAAATATAACACCATTAAATCATAAAAAATCGCATGATTCCCGAAAAAAAATTACTCATTCTGTGATAAAGTCGTCTGTCTGGCAAAGCCGTGGCCATATCAATTAATTTAAACAATAATAAAATAATAAATATACCAGGGTATTTCTTTTTTGTGGTAATTTAATTTAGTATTGTTTTTGGAAAAGACAACACTGACTGGCGGAATCGATATTATATATATACATTATATATATACATTAACGATGTCATCAGTCCATCGTGCTTTTGGTCTTCTTCGCGGACGTTGACAATCAAGCGATATTTAATGCTCAAGCAGTCCATCTATCGTCCCATCGTCTCGATGTGTAGCCTGCCCATCTCCATTTCAATTGCTTTACTCTTCCAATGATATCACATACTTTCGTTTGTTCCCTGATCGATGTGCAGGGCTTTTTGTCTCGTCTTGTAATACCAAGCATACATCTTTTCGTTCTCTGTGCTACCCGAAGTTTTTGAATTGATTGCGATATGAGTTTCCAGGTTTCACTTCCGTATGCCATAACAGGTAGGACGAATTGATCGAAGACTTTTTTTCCATGCAAAGTGGGAGTTTGCTCTTAAACACTATGTTGAGTCTACCATATGCCTTTGAGCTACATTTAACACGCCGTTCAACCACCCGGGCAGTATTCCCCTCCATTGAAATCCTCTGAACAAGATATATGAAGTGGTCCACAATCTGCAAATCCCCTCTTAAAACTGAAATTCTTCTGTCCTCAGCAAATTTATTGAACATAACCTGACTCTTTTTCAGGTTGATTTTTAAGCCATATGGTTCGCCTGCTCTTTGTAACTCTTTTGATTTGAATAAAACAAATTATTTCACTTGGAGCTGCAGTTTAATGTGAGTTTCGAACGACGGTCATCGGCTATCGATTAACCCTGGTCAGCGACTCAGATGGGCGGGATACGTGGCTAGAATGCTAGAAAACCGAATTACCAAGGAAAATCATGGATGGGCGAATGGGGGTTAACAGAAAAAGAAATGTCAAAGATGCATTGGTAGGACAATGTAAGTAGAAATGCTGAAGAACTGCTGCACGTCAAAAACTGGCAAGGGTCTGCTGGAGGTTGAATGAGGTTCACTGACAGGTTTTAGCATCATAGGAAAAAGAAGCAACCCCTCGCGAACTTTGTAGATTGCTGAATAGATGATCCAATGATGTCCTGATGATGCTTATATAGTCTGAAGACTGAAAACAGCAATGGGAACTGAATCAATACGGGAAAATATGGATGAAGATAAAGTTTTCGCGTAGTATACCGTTAAAATTCACGATAGACAGTTTTCGGTATACCTTATATATGAATTAGCGTTTGAATTGCAAACATCCACTTTAAAAAAAGGGATACTTTTTTAAACATTTTTATTGCACCCCTTTTGATTGTGGTAATATTTTTCTTACTAGTTATGTGTTGGCAGTTTAGTCATTCTTTAATCGTATTTGAAACGTACAACTTCAAAGGGAATTTACCAGAAAATACAGGAAATATTTTGTGTTATCGTGAAGCAATGTCAGTAGAATTTTTCAGTATCAACAAGTTTATTCATAAAAGGTAGGTGCTAAAGTTAGTTTCCGTCACTTACATGTAAATGCATGTCTGATGCATGGACTTTAATATCCAAATCAGATAACTGAAAAAAGGGTTAGGATAAGGAACTGCAAGCAAGCAGATTTGAACTCAAATGGACAATTGTTTTTTTCTTCCTTTCCAATCGATTCAGATTAATAACTCATTTTTTATTACGTCATGACGCATATATTTTTACATCATGACTCAAATTTTACATCTTAGACGTTTCTTTCGTTGCGAAAAATATATCTTTTGCCGTCATTAATTTTTTTTATTAATCTGCCGTAATTAAATTTCGCGCTCCTTATAAAAAAATATGCATGCATGAAGAATTTTTGGGTACTTTCTGGTATTAAATTGGGCGGTATTAAATGGGCGACCAGTAAGCTGAATAATCTTTGTGGAATAGTTCAAAGATCATTCTGTCTCTGTCTAAATACAATTTTGTGTGGTTTGGCGCCATAACTGGAATTTACTTTTTGCGGATATCGAAGAACTTATTAAAAATTATTGGTTTGTTGAGAGATGGGTGTCATTCAAACCGGTCGTGGTGTCATTCAAATCTTTCTGGACTCACAAATAGACAAACTACGTGTTAGGGACACCTACATTATATATTTCGTTTTGCTATTATTGTTTTCAATTAATTTTTTGTTCTGATGTTTTCTTCCTTGTATATATATATATATATATATATATATATATATATATATATATATATATATATAAAAAAATAAAAAAAATATATAAAGGATATCAAAAAACCAAGGGCTGTAGTGCTAAATAATAAATAGAATATATAATAATAAAATACTGCATGAAATAAAAATATTTGAAATTTAATTCATATATTCATTGATCATGTTATATTTTAATTGTTTTTTTTATAAAATATTTATCTATTTTAATAAACGACATGTTACATTAACGCTTTTTAGCCAGACATCTGTCCGCCAAAGGTTATCTCCTGTCTGTATAAAGGAGCCAAAAATATCATTTTTTTGAAAGAATTGCATTAAGGAAGTAATGATTTTTAATTATGACTTCATTATAAATTATTGATAAGGTTTCTCTCGATTTGTGTGCTAATGTGCACGTTCCAACTCAATGAAAAAACGATTTGTACTTTGTAATTTTTTTATATAAAAAAATACATGTAATTATTTATATTTAACAGTAATTTATAATTATTTTCAATTTATATTATGTTCTGGTTTCACCTGATTTGTTGTATTGTTTATTTTTTATATAAAAATGAAAATCTATATGTAAGAACAATTTACAAAATATACAGATTTATCAGATAAGATATAAAATATTATTTAAAAAGAATTTTTTGCCGCTTTTGAATTGATATTGACGGTGATTTCTTCTTTTTCGGTTTACTTTCATTATCTTCAGTTGGTTTTAGCAATACCATGGGTACTTCTAATTTACTTTCCTCGCTATGGTTATTCTGACAGTCCAGTCGTATAGTTGGCAGTTCCACTGATGTTGAATGGAACGTGGTTGGTGGTAATTCTTTTAACGGGCTAGCTTGAAATGTTTCAATTTTCGAATTTCGAGAAAACGTTTCAAAATTCCCTGTTGATATCTCTGATTTAATTGTATTTCTTCTTGTTATCTTCATAAAGTTGCTGTTTTGAGTAACTTTTGGTTTTTCCGGAGGTGCTTTAGTTGGCGTTACGTAAAATTCCTCATAAACATTTTTCTGATCTGTTGGTATTTGTTCCTCTGTTGTCTCATTTGGTAACTGGGGTAAAGGAGGAGGAATTTTAGATTTTTTGTCTATTATATTAAGAATTGTTGGTGGGGCTTTTTTAACAGGAGTGGTTTTTTCATCTTTTTCGTCCTTCTTATTGATAATAACTTGATCAAGTTCATAGTAGTCTTCATTTTCAGACAAATCGTCTTTTTCAGGTTTAGTTCCAATTACCAGCTCGTTGTAAATTTCCGAATTTTGACTTGAACTACTTGATCGTTGAGACAATGGTTTTAAATGGGGCGGCTTGGCGGGCAAAGCAGGACGCTCATCTTTAGTTATTTGCCTTTTAAGCAAACGTTCAGGGTCACGACATCTAAAAATTAAAGTTATTTACAATTCTAAACATGATATTGGGTTATCTGGAAAATTTGTAGGAATTTCCCATTAGTTGCTCTTTTAACACTTCTAAGCAAAAATCTGCGTTGTATTCAGTGGTGGCTCGTGGGTTTCTAAAGTGGAAAGACGTAGAAGAAAATAGTGCTGCTGAAGATTTTTTTTGCATTCTCCTTCCTCCTTTTTACTTTTCGTTCTACTGAAACCCTATACAGGAGGTGAATCAGGAAAATTAGTTAAAGGAAAGAAACTAAACCGAGTCAGAACTGAGTCAGAGGTTGGGATTTTTTGCCCCATCCTTCTCCAAAATTGTTTAAATTGGATTGTTAGAATGGGATCCAAAGTGTTTATAAATAATAGTGGTAATTACATAATAGAGTAAATAAATATGTACATAAACTATTTGCGTTCTCTTTCTCTTAAAAAAAAATCCCTGCGAATTTTCCAGGTTACCCGATATGATCACATACGCAATAACATCATCATAAATATTTTCTCCATCATCTGTTAAGTCATTGTTGGCAGATTTATTTTCCGAACTTGTATTGGTGTCAGTTGGAATTGCGGTTTGATGTTCTTTTTTTATATTAAACACCCATTGAAGCATATCTTTATATGTGTTGGCTGTAAACTGCAAAAAAAATAAATAAAAAATAATGACGATTATACTTTCTCTTCGAGTCATCTTACACTGTACTTTTTCTCTTTGTTTATGGTGTTGAATACTTTAAACGAAGATTTCTTTTTTTTGGGATTTAAGTTGAACGTATCGGTCCTTTGAATATCGAGTTCGTTTATATCAGATTCATCCTCTTGGGCATCATATTGTTTGAGATGTAAAGCATAAAATGGTTTAGTGTGTCTTGTTGACCAATAGAGCAACAACCACCCTTCGTGAATTGCAGCATATATTTTTCTAGAATGTCCAAAAATATTAAACATTTTTCGATGAAAAATAAGGGTGCCACATTTAATTTCGTTCGATGCATCTTTTGCAGACAAATCTGGAACATCGACATTGTTTATTCACCAAATATTACAACTTATCAGTTAAACAACAATTATACTGACCTTTAAAGGGATAATTGGTTTGTTCGTTTTCGATTATTTGTGGCGATGATACATTTTCTAAAAATTATTTAATATTGTTATGTTTTATTTAAAATTCTAGTAAAACTAAAAGGTATACAGCCTTGCTCCTGCCGTTATTTTTTCAAAATTCAAGGCTTTATTGTAAAAAACTGGTTATACATTTATGATTCTTCATCGTTGGCCACTACATTCTCCCATCTTTCAGGCAGCATTCGAATCCCGCGTTGAAAGACCTGGTCATCTTTTAAAGCGATCCACGAATCGATCCAATTTTTGCCTTCTTCATAAGACCGGAAGTGTTGGTCAGCTAGGCCGTGTGTCACCGATCGAAACAGGTGATAGTCAGAAGGAACAACGTCCGGAGAATACTGCGAATACGGTTTTGACCACTTTCGCAACATGATGCCGAGCAAAATCAAAAAGAATCAAAAACGTTTGCTCTTTCACTGCTACGCCGCCCTTCGACGTGAAAATCGCCGCTCTTGAAGCGTTGAAACCACTCACGACACGTTCTTTCACTCATAGCGACCTCACCATAAGTGTCTGAGAGCATTCGGCGAACCTCAGCTGCAGATTTCTTCATATTAAATAAATTAATTAATACCTCCCGCAAATGTGAGACTATATGATGTAAAAAAAATCGGCTACTGGTGCTATGTTTATAAGATGACCAAAGGAACTGCATGCCGTCTATGATATTTATTTCGATTTATCGACTTATATCTGACTACTTACCGCTAACGCCATCTATAGGTAAACGGCGGGAGCAAAATTGTATACCTTTTATTATATTATTTTCGGTGAACAAATGCCAAAGCTGTATGATCGTGAAAAACAATGTATATACTGTGCATACAGAAAATTCTTAAAAAGAAATGTGTTTAACATTAATGGACAACAAATAAAACAAAATAACGAAAAACGGGAGATATTTTTGATGTGTTTCTAAAGCAGCAAACGCTTAGGCGACAGAATTAATGGTACTAAAAGCAGGCATAAGACGGAAACTATCTGAACCCATTTGACCGTCAACCGATGAACACAAACCATGAATCTTTCGCTGCGAGCTTCATCTTCGGTCTCGGCCTTCTAGAAATGCCTGAAAACTAAGGTCTTTGACAAAACATAGGCGTATGTTTTGTCACCTGTTAAAATATTGCAAAACTTGATAACGCACTTGATAACGTTGATGGAAATTGTTGTCACTCATTTTTCGAACGCACTATCCGGTTGCGCACTATCCGGTTCCGGTGAACCGGAAAAAATCCGGTTCACGAAAGTGACTATAGGACGTTCAAACTCGTATTGAATATGCATCAGATGTTGAGCTGTCTGCTCTTCTAAAGAGAAACCAACAGTGTTGCCATATCGAACACTATACCACCAGTCTCATTAATTTATGTGTACACCTTATAAACTGTTACCCAGATGGCGTAGTAATGATTACGAGTAGGTAGTGAAGATGATTTTCAAAGACCACTTCATGCTTTGAACCCAACAGCAAAGAAACACATAATGTAAAAAAAAATATCTAATAAAACTAAATGAATGGACAGCAGTGAAAGTTCACAATATTGTGGACGTGATATTTTGAAAGACGACTCAAATTCAGATCGGCCAAAAATACAAAAATCGCGATGAGTTGGTTGGGAAAAAGTGCGTGAAATGATCGCCTACAATGCGAATTCGACTGTGATGTGTATTTTAGAAATTTGGAAAAGGAAATTTTGACAAAGGCTTTAAAGAAAAGGATAGTCTGTGCCCGATTTGTTCCTCACGCCTTAAATGGCGATGAGGATTTTTGGCGAAAAAACAAGTGTGTGTGCTTTAACATCCTCCGTATTCGCCTGATTTATCTTTGTGTGACTATTTCCTGTTCCCGAAACTCAAGCTGGCCTTGAAAGGAACGTTTTATGGTAGTATTACATACAAAATCTATGTTAGCATTGATTGGACATGGCCAGCGGTATATTGATGTAGAAGGGATGCATTTTCAATAAAAAGAAATAATGTTGACAAAATTGTTTTTTGTTATTTAAAAAGTTCCCGTTATTTTTCCGACATACTGTGTATATGACAGAGAGTAAAAGGAAAATATTATAAAAATATCAGTGGAAACTACATTACATTGAAACTATAAAAAATGCCAGAAGTTAACTAAGTTAACTACATTAACTTAAATTACTAACCTATATTAGTTAAGTTACTAACCTGTATTAGTATAATCATTGGATGAATTTTTTATATTAGAAGCTAAAAGCAATTAAATGTATGTTTTAATTAAGGCGTAAGGTTGTTGTTATATTACCTATAGGAAGTGGTGCCGTTTTTGGAGAGTTCTTGGGCAACAGAGGGGGCGAAATATTCGCTTCTATAATAAACAGATATAATTAAGAAAAAGCATTACATTATTACCAAGATTTCAGTAAATATGAAAATTACCTGGTGTCATAACTACATAGTCCTCAGTGTTTTCGGAAATTATCTTGGTTAAAACCGTTAGCTGTTTTTTACTTTTTTCGATTAGATCTTGTGCTTGTTTCTTTTCACTGGAACTCAAATTGTCGCATACGTTATTTAAAAAGGTGCATATTTCTGCAATTCAATTCAAACTAACTAATAAAATTGTATTGGGATTACATGCTAATAAACAATTTAGAAATTAATTGAAACAAAGGTCATTGTTGTTGAAGCTATTAACAAAATAAAGTGTCATGATATTACCGAACAAAAGACTATTGATATCCGAGTAGAACTCTTCAGGATCTTTATCCATTTTCACTGTCATTTAAAAGAAACTTTTTTAAAAGGCAAAATACAAATAGATCATATGCCTACTGAACTACAAATTACACTGCCTGAAATAATGCCCCGCTGTGCACCTGTAGGTTGTCTCCTGCAGCGGTTTTAAACTATTTTTGTGCCGAACGCCTTGTTTTAATTGGCAATAAACGATGCCTTAATCAGACTTAATTTTCTTTTAGTCTAGCACTTATTTTGTGTGAAAATTGAGCGAAAAAAATTTAATAAGACACATAACGGGAATGAACAGATCTAATATTAAAAAAAAACTTAACAAACTACGGATGTGGTTTTTGCATATCTGGTTATAAATGTTTAAATTCCTGAATAATACTAAATATGATCTCAGTGGCGTACCAAACAACCCTAGATATCTAAAAATTGTTCCAGAAATGAAATGCACGCCTATGTATTCGTAAAATAATGAGAAGAAACTCTATTAAAATTTAAAAAAAAACTTTTCCGCTACTAAATAATCATGTATTTTTTTTGGTTAGTCATATGGTTATCCAGAACTTATTTCTCTATTTTTATCTACGTCTGTATCTAAATTTTCCAAAAATCTGTGCCATATGACCTTCCTTCAAAATATCTTTGATAATTATGAATAATATTAGTGAATGTAATAATGTAATAATTATGAATAATTATTAATAATAGTACCTAAGTAGTTATACTTTTGAGTGTGTTTGATTTCCATGCTGTTTAAGGTTATTGTTCTCTCCTTACAATGTTCTTGGTTATTTGTCAATATCATGATCTGTGTCTTATTTACATTGATGTGGAGACCAAACTTTTCAGTTGCTTCGTTCCATACTCCTATGTTGAATTTTAATTTTTCCTCAGATTCTGTCATGAGAACTATATCGTCAACAAATATACACATTTATACATTAACTGGTTTCATCTTTGTCCATCCCACGTAGTATTTCTTAAATTTATCCTTACATATTTTCCTTCCATTCCATACATATTTTCCATACACTACTTTCATTGTGGTAAAAGGAGCAGATACTCCTAGCGTAGTAAGGATGGGAAAAAACAGGCAGATCAAAAAACATATGGCTAATAGAACCTATTACTAAAAGAACTACAGGCAGACCAAGAAAAACTTGGAATGACGTGGTGTACAGTGCTTGAAGAAAAATGATAAAACCTGGATTGATATTGAAATTGAGAAAGAGAAAGAAGAGGGTGAAATTTATTTATAATAATTAAACTGTGGGAAAACTCCCTCCACACCTTTACCAACAATGTATAAAATTTTAATTCTTACCGTAAATTTAAGATTTCCTTATATTTTTATTTTTCTTTAATAAAAATGATGACATTCCGGAAGAATATTTCACACCTAGTCAAAACTAGGATAATAAACACTTACATTGCTGTGAAAAATATAAACTCTAAGGGATTAATTGAAATTTATATTTAAACATAAATAACGACATTAACAAATAGTACTCGCTCGTTTGGATCTGATGGAGTTCGTTATGTCAGACGTCCTGTTGGAAAAAAAATGCATCATAAATACACTGTTCCTACTGTTAAGCATGGAGGTGGATCTGTCATGGTCTGGGGTTGCTTCTCGGATTTTGGAGTAGGTCCGTTACACCGCATAGAAGGTATTATGAACATATTTATGTATCGCAATAAATTAGTGAACATAATGCTGCCTTATATAGAAGATGACATGCCTTTAAGATCTTCTTTTCAACAAGATAATGGCCCCAAGCATTCTTCAAAGCTAGTCAAGCAATTTTTTATAGTTGAACCCTATAGAAAACATGTGGGATCACATCGACAGATTAAAGATAAGAAACTCCACCTCTCCACGATCATAAAATAATTACGAAAAAAAATGCAGGTGGAAAGGTACATACATTAATTCAAGAATACATAATGTACCTGTACATTATTTTTTTGAGAAAGATAGTACTGCGTATTTCTTACACATTCTCTATTGATTGACTCACTATTTACAGGGAATTTTTCAAATTTCAGTATCACCAGGCAAATGCATATTGTTTTTTGTACACGCAGGATTTTATTTATTCAAATAAAATTGTTTTAAGTAGATGGCCCAAGAATTGCAGTAAGTAGATCGCGAACAAAATATTTGCACTATTGCAACAGAATGACGAAAGAAGCTAAACTAAAATAAAATTAATTGAAAGACAAAGGCTACATTATAATACTGATCGATACTTAATATTAAGTAGAATAATCAAAAAGTCCTTTTTTGAAAGTTTTTCCTAATAAATGAAATATTGAATTGATGAAAATGAATTGAAAAATATGAAATGTAAATATTTTAGGCCCATCGACAATATTTTTTTCGTCCCTGTCCTGTCCAAACTGTAACCTCTGCTCTAAATACCTCTTAAACTGCAGTTTTCTCATTATTTTTTTTTTATCGAACTTGGTCATCAGAGCTTAAGGTCATTTAAAATTAGTTAATCAAATAAGAACAATTTGGTTCTTAAGTATATTTTTTTACACCACTGTGTGTTAGAAAAGAACTGAATTCTGTTCAATTCGTTAAAATAAATCTTTTGATCAGTTGTATAGTGATATTTTTTTGGATTTGGGGTTAAAAATAACAAATAAAACACGATAAACTTTTCATATTTATTATCCATACAAAAAAGAAAACAATAATTAATAAACTCACATGTTCACAATGTTTCATCACATTACAGACATTCGCGGATTCATTCGGAAGGTCTAATAGTCTAATAAATCAATTTAAGTATATATTTTTAAGAGAATATTTTATAAATTAACGTCTTACTCTAGTTTTACGGTCCAAGATCATAAAATAATTACGAAAAAAAAATTTCAGGTGGAAAGGTACATACATTAATTCAAGAATACATAATGTACCTGTATATGTAATAGAATTATTTTTTTTTGAGAGAGAGATAGTACTCCGTATTTCTTACAAATTCTCTATTGCATGTATTTACAGGGAATTTTTCAAATTTCAGTATCGCCAGGCAAATTCATATTGTTTTTCGTACACGCAGGATTTTACTTATTCAAATAAAATTGTTTTAAGTAGATGGCCTAAAAATTGCAGTAAGTAGATCGCGAACAAAATATTTGCACTATTGCAACAGAATGACGAAAGAAGCTAAACTAAACTAAAATTAATTAAAAGACAAAGGCTATATTATAATACTGATCAATACTTAATATTAAGAATAATCAAAAACGCCTTTTTTTTAAGTTTTTCCTAATAACCGAAATGTAAATATGAATTTGCCCCTTCACTAAATGAAAATGTTAAAACATGCAAAGACACTACAATCATATAGTGATTTTATACCGGAATTTTCAGATAATTGCCTAAATTATGTACAATAAAACTTAAATTCTCATTAAATTTTAAGGCTCTACTTGAAAATCCTGGATTTTTTTGTCTTTAGTAGAGATGTCACATTTTACCCTATGCCAAAAATGAACAGAGTTAACATTCGTGTTAGGAAAAAGCTGTTATATTTCGCCTTTGTCGTTGACTGAACGATAAAAACGAAAGAAGCTGAACCTGATCATGTTGTGTAACGTTGAGAGCCTTCTGCGATCAGTCAGTATATGCTAAAAAGCAACAAACAAAGGTTTGTGTTGCGGAAGGTAAATAATTTAACATCTCTGTGGCCTATAATGAGTGTAGTAGGAGTACGACAGACACATGTCAGTTGGGGCGTCACGAAAGGTTCTGGGTGGGTCCAACCCTGCCTAGGCTGGTGGACAAATGCGAATAAAATCAGGACGAAGGAACTTGAGACGTGCGATGTGTCCTGTGCTCGCTGGGCTGACAGGCTCTGTCAGGTCAGAATCACAGGAATATCTGGAAACAAACAAATCAGTGATGACTAGTCTCGCGGCCTGAAGATGTCTTTGCTGAACACACCACCGCCCGTGTTAGTAGGTTAGGTCAAGGAAGAGGCAACGTCCACCAGCCTAATAAGGGCCAGCCGAGGCAAGTTATTGCATGAAATACTCAGGATGATCCGAGTCTTTCTCAAACCTCTTGGCCTCCTCTTGCATGCTCTCTTTTATTTTCAAAATAGCAGCCGATTCCGTTTGGTCCTGCAAGATAAGCGACCTTTAGTGGTTAAGGGTCAGTCTACTAAGCACAAGCACCAGCACCGATACTTACACACCCGACCTTTCTAATATGCAGTGACGTAGCCAGACAGTCAGTTGGACAAGTCACAACTGGGCATGCTCAATTCAAACTGCTATTTGTATTTTGTGTTAATTTTATACAGTATCACATCATCAAACAACTTTTCGTCGATCGAAATTTGAAGGCTCAGAAACTTTTACACTACTCAAATCAAAAAGTATCTGGAAAACACGATCAATGAACATTTCCGTCCAAAGGGTATAGCAGGATAAACAGGACGAATCTGCCCCCATGGCGTTTTCTATCGACAATTGGGGGATCATTTTGTTATCAAATAAAAAAAAATCACCCCAAGTTTCAACTCTTTCTCAAATTTTCCGAGTTACTTAAAAAAAATGTTTTGTTTTATAGTAAAAAAATGAGTATTTGGAAAAATTTTCCAAATACTAGGAAGTAAAAGACATAAAAATATTTAAAAGAAACCAAATTTTCTATAAACTAAAATATTTTTTTTAATCGTGTTAAAATGCAATCATCAAATTTTCACAGAAAACTTCTTTTATAGTTGTCTATACTCAGGAATGTTTTCAATTTTTTCAATTTGGTGTAACATTGTAAGAAAAATGATTTTTCTGGAAAATTTTCTATTTAGACGTTCATTTTATTAGTATATATAGTATTACACCACGAAGATGCCAATAAGATTAATAAATATATAAAACAAATTAAACAGAATTAGCCTTCATCACTATCCTCATTAATTACAACACGGTTTTCTATATTATTAAAAATACGATTCAAAATTTCTGAAAGTTTTACAATTTTTGACAAATATCTAGCATGTGATCCAGCAACCGATGTTTTGGGAAATTCGTAGAATAATATTTATCAAGACATTTTCGATTACTTTCTCTCTTTTGTTGAGTTTATACCAGAAACCGACTTTTTAGATGAAATTATTGCTTTTAACTCCTGATAGATGACCTTTGTCGTCAAAACTGCCATCAAATGTCGTTACGGATCGCCACCGGATAGTTTAAAATTTACCTCAAATATTGATTATCAATTTGTTTCAATATTTTCTTATAAAAAACTAAAAATTAAACCTGTAAATTGAAAGTTTTCCAAAAAAAGTCAGTTTTTAATTTTTTTCACAATATTGCACCAAATCGAAAAAATTCCTGAGTATAGAAGAGTATAAAGGACTTTTTTTTTTAAATAACTCAGAAAATATTTGCGATTAAAAGCTGAAACTTAGGATGATTTTTTTTATTTGGTACCATGATCCCCCAAGTGTCGATAGAAAACGTCGCGGGGGCAGATTCAGCATGCTCATCCGGCTATACCCTTTAATTCCTTCCTTCCTGTTGCAGCATATTTATTTTTGCTTTCCAATCATCAGGTGAACGCGACGTGCCTTATCTCGCTTTAAAATCGCCTATATCCTTGTTGCTCATCTGTTAACCTGGAAGATCTCGTGATCCCTGAATTTGATGCAAAGTCATTGCTCAACAAAACTTAACATGTTAAAAATTACCACAAGCACTTTCTTTCAGTCAACAATAGTAATTAGCCGGTAAAATTGTCAAAATTGGGTTATATAATAATCCGAATAATTTTTGATTTGAGTAGTAATCCTATACTAACCATCGGCTTTCGAGGAACATCCTGTACAATAACTAAACATCAAAATAACGGAATATGTAAATACTTGACTTAAGAAACGTTCAATTGCCTTTTTTGCCCCTTCCTTTCTCTGGCTACGCCCCTGTAAAGGTATCCCTTGTAAAAGCACAACAAAAAGGACTTGTACTCATTATTTATCCTTGTTCAGTACTTTTTTACAAGGATGGAATTTGCTACTATTTGAGTACAAACCCGTAAATGTTACTTATATCAAACCAAACTACTTATTAAAAAAGATCGGGTATGCATTAAAGGTACTGACTAAATAAGCGTGTACCGCCTCGATGTGTAATTCTTGAGCCACTTGGTATATTTAACCATCTAATATCAAAATCTAAACTGAATCAAATACAGAGAAAAACCGCACGAGTATAACGGTGACGAGAATCGATCTCTGGGAAAAATAAGCTTGGAAAATTTGATCTACTGTATTTACTCTATATCATGCTCACATGCAAAGGCTTTGTTTTATTTCTGCTGATACGTATGTGATGAAATTAGAGCAAACAAAACCTCTAAACCAAAAGTAAAGCTCAACTATTCTCTACTTTAAAGCGCACATTAAAACTTAAGATATGCGCGTTAATTCTTGAAATTGACCACAAAACTTACAACATTATCACTTTTTATATGGTTTCTCAGAACTATTTATTTATGAAAAAGAAAAGCTTCTTCTTAAATTATTTTTAATACACTCAGTACAAGTTAAAACACTGGAAAAGGGAAAAAAGTTTAATTGACTTTGATCAGATATAAAACAATTATTAGTAATTATTTATCTTTTTTGGGGCGTCATAATGTTAGACACACCGTGTGAAACACTAAACTCGAAGAGATTTTTGTTTATTTATTTGTTGGCATCATCAGGAGATGATTTAACCTGTTTAAATCAGATTCTGATGATGCTAACTAATAGAAATACTCAAAAGTTGCGTTACCAAAAAGCAAAAGTACGCGTTGAGTTACCTCTCAAGGTTATACAAATTTAGTAAAACGAAGGTTCTTTTAATGATATAAGTGAAGCTGCGCCAATGTTTCAACATAATAACGCCCTAGATTAGTTCCAACAATATAATATTTCAAAATTGGATTAGCCTGCTGTATCTCCAGATTTGAATATCATTAAAAATGTGTGTGGGATGCTTTCAAGACGAGTTTATAGTGAATCAAGGCAATTTATAAATATGAAAACATTGAACAGTCCTACTCAGGCTTCAGAGAGTGAAATTCCACATCAAACAATGAAACAATTGTATGATTTATTACCAAAAATTCTTTTTGATTATATTTTTTGTGTTTTGACATTTTTTTTGTTTGTTTGCTTAAAATTTTGACGCATCTAAAATCCATTCTTCTTAATCCTTCCTCTTAAAATCCGGGAGTGTCGAGGTGAAATTACATTTCATGTTTCATGTTAAGTTTCTCCATAATTTACGGTCCTTGGCCAGGTTAAATGCTTCCTGCCATGTTTTGCCTTTTCTTTGAATTGTTTCTGTGATATCCTTATTCCATGTCTTACACGGTCTTCCCCTTTTGTTCTTTCCCATCGCTCTAGACTCCCAAACTTCATTGGTTTGTCTGTCTTGATTCATTCTGTTTAGATGACTGAACCATCTCAGTTTTGCTCTTCTATTTTTGAATTGAGTGCTGGTATTTCCAAGTTGTCCCTGACTATGATATTCCTCACCTTGTCTATTTTTTTTATTCCCTGTACCTTACGAAGATATCTTCTCATTTCTGCCGCTTGTACTTTACTCTTTTGCCGTTCATTCAAGACCCGATTTTCGCATCCATATGTTAGTGTATATATATATATATATATATATATATATATATATATATATATATATATATATATATATATATATATATATATATATATATATATATATATATATATATATATATATATCGTTTAATATATTGTTAATTTCGTTTTTTTGGATATTTGTTTGTTGTTTACGAAGCCTCTGCTAAGCGACTGGAGTAATCTCCCTGCTTTAGCCAGTCTGTTGTTCAGTTCGTCGTCCTGGTTTCCCCTATTATTACTAATAGTACCTAATAGATATACTTTTCAGTGTGATTGATTTCCATGTTGTTTAAGGTTATTGTTCTCTTCTTACAATGTTCTTGGTTATTTGTCAATATCTAGATCTGTGTCTTATTTACATTGATGTGTAGTCCAAACTTTTCAGCTGCTTCGTTCCATACTCCTATGTTGAATTTTAATTTTTCCTCAGATTCTGCCATGAGAACTATATTGTCAGCAAATATACACATTTCTAGATTAACTGGTTTTATCTTTGTCCATCCCACGTAGTATTTCTTAAATTTATTCTTACATATTTTAATTATTTCATCTATTGTGTTTATAAACAGTATAACTTCCTCCTTGTCTCACTACTTCCATTGTGATGGAAGGAGCAGATACTCTATTGTGAGATCTAATTTAATTTGTTGTGGTTTGGTACTTGCTTTTAGTGGTTGCGATAAGATCCTTGTTTATATTTTTCTTCTCTAAGCTGTTCCAGGTGGTTTCTCTTCTTATCGAATCAAAAGCTTTTTCCTTGTCTATGAAGCATAAATTTGTTCTTCTCCACTCTCAATCTTCTCTCTAATATAATTTCATATATTTTTGCTATTATACATAGTAATGATATACCTCTGGAGTTTGTGCATTCTCTTTTGTTTCCTTTCTTGTGTATTGGTATGATCAAGATATTAATCCATTCTTTTGGTACTTTTTTGTTTTTCCACGCAAGTTAAACAGTTTCAAAAGTACATTTGTTGCATGTGGTCCCATGTATTTCAGCATTTCCGGAGTGATTTCGTCGTACCCAGGTGCTTTTCCCAGTTTAAGTTTTTCTGTGGTTTCTGTTAGTTCTTCCTCAGTTATTAAATTTTCACTTGTTTTTCCTGGATTATTTATTATCAAAAATAGTTTTTGATTATATTTTGTGTTTTGACATATTTTCTTTGTTTGTTTTCCTCTTTCCTGTAATATTGAGGGCGTGCCTAAAATTTTGACGCATCTAAAATCCATTAAAACATTTAAATTTGTTTTTCTTGAGAAACGTTTTTAGCTCAATGTAAATTGAGTACAAATTCATTTTACTGCAGTTCTGGTATTAATATAGTTATTTTGAAAAGTCTTAAAAAATAATTGTTGAAGTGTGTCTTAACATTTTGTCATTAAACACGATTATTTTTTAAATAAAGCAAAAATAAATAAAGTTTTCGCAATAGAATTCATAATGTAATAAAAACGATAATACCAATTTTATTTCAAGGATGTTAGGTTTCAACGTGGGCAGGAAGGCTCTACCGCCAAAACAATCCTAAAACGATTCAATAACTTAAAAGTGGTCATTATGAGGAAATTTATGAAAAATATATCGCAAAAGCAAAAATAGATTATAGATTTTTAGATAATATACTTTTTAAAGTATTAAAATATTAAGAATTGCTTTTATTTCATAATTAATTACTGTTAAAACTATGACTGAAGTCTTACTGCAGTGCTGTTAGGTTTGTGGTCAACTTTTGGGCTCAAAAGCGGTACACGCTCCAAACCTAGTACATATTTTTTAGTTTACTTACGTTCTCGCCAGGCCCGCCAAAGCCTCCAAGATTATAATCTCCCATACCGCTTCCACTATCTTCTCTAGGCGTTCCCGGTCCACCGTTTGCCGGTGAATTTTTCATACCATCCATTCCATCTCCATTCATTACAGGTCCCATGGAGTTAGGCCCCATGGGGCCCAAGGGACCTCCTGTATCCGGACCCCCTCCCATCTGAAAATCACCTGGCATATTGCCTCCTACTGCCGGTTTCATTAATGTGTACATGTTTTCGCCGCCTGAATTACTAGAATCTTGAGGACTTGGCATTATGGGCGTTCCAGGTCCTGCAGGGCCAGCTGATCCTGGAGGACCTCCGTAATTACCAGGAGATGATGAAGAATAATTCATTGGCTAAAAAATAGATGTGTACATGACTGTTTTTTTTGGTATTAGTAATTTTGACTTACTGTTGACGTGTTAGGTTGCCATTGCGGTCGTCCTCCAGGTCCACCCATAGTCATGGGCGGCATAGGTCCTCCAGGTCCTAAACTACTGTTAGGCGGTGGACCTCGAATACCTGGACCGTAAGTTCCGGGGCCCAAAGGCCCCATGGATGGCCCTCTGGGTGGATTCATTCTATTCATAGCTGCCGGAGGACCTAATTAACATGTACTTAAGTATACTTAAATAAAAGGGCGAAGTAATCGGATGAAATAGCAACGACACCGCATGCTGCCACCTTAAGAATTCATACAACAGTAAAATAAGACTTTCCTAATCAATTAACTAGATTTTTTTTAAGTTAAACCACAAACACTTATGTTACTGATGTAGATGAAGCATTAATAAGGGTCCCTTAATTTTCGGATGATGATATGTAATTTCTAGCACTAATAATATCTAATCTAATGGAAAAATAATGCCCGATATGCAAAATTTAAACAAAAGTAAAAAATAAACATCGAGCTGTGGTAAAATAATGACAAAATGGGACCCTTGAAATCCTAAATAAAGCAAAGCAAGCAAGAAGTGTACGCATATGATAGTGTGATGGTGAAGGAGCGCATTTGCCTACCTTGCCAACCTACAAATTCTCCGCCATCACCTGGAGACAGAAATAGATGCATTACATGAGGCAAACCATGAAATGGGCTTTCATGCGTATTGTGCAATTGGCTCTCTTTTCAAAATTAACTGTTACATTATCAGTTTCAAATATTACTTATTATTATTATTCAATATTAATCTCATAAAATTAATCACACCTTACAGCCAAAAAGTATCTAAGCATTAAAAAAAACTGGTAGAATTCAAATATGCAGAAAAACAAATATAGTCACTTCCTTCAACAAGAAGTCTTTTAATAGACTCTATTTAACACGCTTTTATTAGCTTCACCTGTATCTATCTATGTAACGTAATCGGTGAACGTCATTTTGATCCACTTCAAAACGTCAGCAGTTTTCTTTTTTAAAATCCTTTCAGTTTTCTCAAACGCCGCATAACGTTCAGATAATATTCTTTATTTACCGTCTGACCTTCTGGCAAGAATTCCGAGTGCACAACACCGCGATAATCAAAGAAAACAGTCAACCCTAACTTTTGATCGACTTTGACGTGGTTTTTTTCGGTTTCGGCTCTGTTGGAAGGCGCCATTCCATATACCCATGTCTCATCACCAGTTACAATTCGTTTTATGAATGTGGGGTCGGAATTGACTCGCTCTAGAATGTCTTCGGCGACCTTTCCGCGATTGAGTTTCTGAAGGAAATTCAGGTCTAGTCGAGCGGTAACGCGTTTCATGCCCAAACAATCGCTTAAAATAGTACCAATTGATTCGTGAGACATGGAAAGATCAGCGGCTATCTCTCTCAAACTTAAATGACGATTTTCAGATATCATTTCCTTTACTTTAGCGATGTTAACTTTAGTTGAAGACTTTGATGGCCGACCAGAGCGAGGCAAATCGTCCACCACATCTCGATCGCTTTTGAATGGACTGTACCACTCATATGCACCTGTTTTTGATAAAGTCGATTCACCGTAAGCCTTCTGCAAGCGTTTCAGTTACTCGACACACGAAATTCCATTTGTAATGTAAAATTTAAGACAAATTCTTTGTTCGAGCACTCCAAACAAACTAAACGACAGATGACGTTCAAACTCTGCGTCAGTATAAAGGACATTTGTGCCAATTTAGCGATAAAAATAATTTTGACAATCCCTTTAAGTGGACTTTTCAAATGATCAATTCCCGATACTTTTTTGACAGAATATATATTCGAGTGCAATCATTTTCAAACCCAAAATAAAAAACTGCATAACAAAAATATATAAACAACACTAAACACCAACCAACGCTAGCCATGTTAGCATCAGCAGATTGAATCATCTCCTGATGAGGCTAACATGGTTAACGAAAAGCGCGTCGAGAAATCAAAAATAAGTAATTCGGTGTTTAGTGGTAAATCTCACCATTAAAGAACTTCCTGTTGAAAGCACTAGTAGATAATATTCAAACAACAAACATTAAATATTCCAAAACGAGTATAAATATAAATCTTAAATTAATCATGGACAAACACAAGAAATTTCTACACACTGAATTCTACTTATATTAAATGTTGAGCGTTTAATTCAAGAACTACCGTTAGTAAAGTTCAAAAAGATAACTGTCTGTGGCTATAAGGTGTTATGTAAAGTTTTCGTTAGAAATATAAAAAATAAGTATATGTTAAAGGAAAAACTTCAAAAAATACCTTGTCTTGTTGGGTCCATGTTGTTCGGCATCAGTGGTTGTCCAGGAGGCTTTAAAATAAACAATATTTTAATTATATTTTAGTAAACAACTTTTTTATAGGCAGTGTCTTCAAGAAAATGTTGTGTGATTAAGTAATAACTGGGCACCTGCGGTTTTTCCTCAGGTTAGTGTAAGATCTTTACCCAATAGTTAAAGCACCTCCTTAGCACAATAAAAAGCACCACCAAATTTCACAAAAAAATTGTTAATAATGAACAAGGTTTTTAATTGTTTTCGATATGACTATTGAAATACGTACTCCATTAAAATCACTTCCTATTTGTGACATTCGTACACCAGGTCTTGGCCCGGCAGGATACCTCGGGTTCATGAAAGGTTGTGACGTCATAATGTTGGAGTGCGGGGGAGGTGGTTGTGAATGGGGTGACGGCTGACTTGATGGATGAGTTGGAGGTGAGGGACGTAACGTCGAGTTCTACGAGAAAAACATGTTTTTTTTGGAGTAACGATCAAAGCTCTAACTGTCGTTTTATGTAAACTTACGGGGAAGAATCCAGGAGGGATGGGTCCTCCCGGCATTCCATCAGTTGGGGGCATTTGACCCAAAGGACTGGGTGCTGGGCCTGTATTCTAAAAAATATCAAAACGATATAAGTTGTTTAAAAAAATATGCACAGTTACATAATAATATATCCCAATATCACAGCTTTATTAGATTATATTTATCCACAATTGTGGATACACATACTTGATAAGCATTGTCACTATTAAGATATAACATATTCATCCTTATAAGATTAAACAAAATATTAAACAAAACATTTCTGGCAACTGAAAGATTCCTGAGTCCAAAATCCAGCCTCTACTTTAAAAGTCTTCACACAATTCCTCTTTTGCAAATAGTGAGCAGTAATTAATACAAGTCAGGTTTGGCCATCTTCTAAGTTGGAACACTCTGCTTTGGCCGTAATTTTTTTTTCAATGTCACTGATGATTTGTTTGAGAAAGACTCATTTTCATTGTAATTAAGTAACGAATCGGAAACAGAAATATAGTTCAGTAAGGGTTGTATCACTCAAGTAGATGCTGAACCCAAATAAACCTAATCAGTAAAAGATTTCGACAAATATATCAATAGTAGTGACATTGAAAATGATGATATACAGTAATGGACAAAATTATATTGACGATGTAAATTTTTATAATTTCTAAGTTCTTATTTCTAACTATAAACGTTGTATAAATATAAAGTATTGATCTAAATATCCAAATAATATCGTGAAAAGAAATGAAAAAGTTGAATTCTTACAGGACACAAAGTATATAAACAAAACTAATATTACCAAGATCTATATTAAACAAAATTTCTCTATATAGATTTTCTTTGGTGGAGTAATTCTTATCGTTAATCTGTCGATTAACGCAATGGTTTCATCTATAAAGAATTGCTTGACCAGCTTTGAAGAATGCTTGGGGTTATTATCTTGTTGAAAAAAATAATCTTAAAAGCATGTTATCTTCCATATAAGGCAGCATTATGTTCACTAATATGTCGTGATACATAAATCTATCCATAATCCCTTCTATGCGGAGTAATGGGCCTACTCCAAACGCCGAAAAGCAACCCCAAACCATGACAGATCCATCTCCATGCTTAACAGTAGCAACTGTGTATTTATGATGCATTCTTTTTCCAACAGAGCGTCTAACATCAGATCCAAACATATTGCATTTTGATTCGTCGCTCTAACATACCCGTTTCCAATCATGTAAAGTCCAATGGAGATCAATTCTTCAATTGGAAACTTCGGTGTGAAACAATAAACTCGGAAGAGATTTACCACTAAACACCAAATCACTTTTTGAAACTTCTCGACGCACGTTTCGCTAACCATGTTAGCATCATCACGAGATGATTTAATCAGATTAAATGATCTCCTGATGGTGCAGGATCAGGTTAAATCATCTCCTGATGATGCTAACATGGTTAGCAAAACGTGTGTCGAGAAATTTCAGAAAGTGATTTGGTGTTTAATGGTAAATCTCTTCGAATTTAGTCCAATGGAGATGTCGACGAGCAAAACCTAAACGGTTCCTTCTGTTCTTCTTTGAAAGTAGGGGTTTCTTGATAAATCGAAGTGCAAACGACTCTTGTTCATTAAACCTTCTTTTAATGGTCTTTGTGGACACGTCTGCTAATCCTTGGTTTATTAAATCAGCTCTTATTTCGGTTGGAGTCTTGAATGGAGCCTTAGATGAAATATATTTAACTAATTTTACTGTTCTCTCACTAAGTTTTCTGGGACGACCGGATCTTGGTGATACTTCTATTGTTCCCCTTTGTTTAAATCTATTAAGTATTGCCGATCCCAACGTTGATGGGCATCCATCTATTGATGCATACGGTAACTGTATTAATTTTAATGTGAAATGGATGAAGTTAGTTTATGATATCTATACAGTCTATATATTTTTGTCTCTCAAAAAAATTGTTTGCTTAGTTTGCTTTTTTGGCTATAGTGTAAACAATAAAAAATCTACTGAATATTTTTCTTTCAGTGCCGTAGAATTTTATGTACGAAGTTATATTCGTTAGTGTTTCAGTTTAACTTGAAATGAGTAAAAATTAATTTCATATTAATATGATATTTTAAAAAGTCTTAAAAAATAATTCTAGCGTGTCTAACATTTTGACACTGAATGTATATGTTACAACCTAACAAAACTGTGTATTTTTAAACTTTTCAGCAATAGTGTATATTCTAACTAAAGTGAGATTAAACGTGGGATATAAAAATTACCATATATTAGATGAAGATCAAAGATCACTTACATGTGCAATTCCATTGACTCCATAGCCAGAATTTACAAAACCCTAAAATCCATTCATAACGTTATATATAAAAAACAAAGTTTTTCAGACAGATATGGCAACGCCGCTTTTATCTTCGACTTTTTTTCGAAGGAATGAGCTCCATTTTATTTTTGCGATCTTCCCCTTTAAGTACACCGTGGAAAATAAATTACCAGGCAACGAGGAAATTAATCACTGAGGAAAAAATATAATTGTGCAAGGCTAATTTATCAAATTTGGCACCTGCGCAAATTGTTACCAAGAATCTGGCGGTCTACAATGATGGTGAAAGGTAAAATATAATGTAACGGAATAGAAAGCAGAAGCTTTGGTTTTAACTCTGCAAATTTTATGAAATAATGAAGCATAACTTGCAAATCATTCAATAAAACAATTATTTTATATAGTTTAGCTTACGCGAATTTTTTATTTGTCATGTGAAAGATTTGACTTATAATTTACTTCCTGCATACTCTTACTTCCTGGTATACACTGCTAATATAAAAATATCTTCTTTAAATATTATATTCTGCAGATTGTCTTGCCTAATAAGCTTAATTATTCCAATTTATTTAAACTTGTTTACGAATCCAAGTGTATCATCTATATTTAGAATTCCTTATATAAATAAGGAACTGTAACATTCATAATAAGTTAAATTTTACTTTATTTCAGTGTTAGAAACAGTGTACTCTTCTGTAATTTATTATGACTGACCCTGTAAATTTATTAAAAACACTTTAGATTAGCGGTTCTTTCAACTGTAAATAAAGTAGGACTTCTAGAAGCTTTTTTTATCCAAGATATTGTTCTAGATTTTTGTACGCACTAATGGTATAATGGTGTCTAAAGCTTTTTTAACATAAACGTTGTATTATAGAGGTTTTTTTTTATTTTACAGATATTATCACGGTTTAATACTTATGATGATCAAAAAATAAGGAGTTTTTTAAAATATAAAACAAGTATTTATTCACTCAAATTTATTCTGTCTCCTCACTGCAACACTTTTCCAGTACTTGAAATAGTTTTTATATTTGAGTTCTGGTATTCCCTTCATAGCGGCCAGCGAACTCTCCTGAGTGGAGGCAAAACGGCGTTCACGAAGCGCCGTTCATCAAGGAACAGAAAAAAGTTACACGGTGCTATATCTGGTGAAAACGGTGCTTGTGCGTTATCGTGGTGCAAAAACCATGAATTATTTCGCGACAAACCTAAACTTTTTTTAGACTTAATTGACGATTACACTAGAAGGTCCTTGATTTTGGTAGTTTTTTTTTCAGGTGTTGAAGTGGAAGATCTTCCTGAACGAGGTTTATCTTCAACTGCTTCTCTACCATCACTAAAGTTCTTGTACATATTTTTTTTTACAAAGCTTCATCATCGTAACACTTCCTTAATATTTTTAATTTTCTATATATATATATATATATATATATATATATATATATATATATATATATATATATATATATATATATATATATATATATATATATATATAGAATATATATATATATATATATATATATATATATATATATATATATATATATATATAGAATATATATATATATATATATATATATATATATATATATATATATATATATATATATATATATATATATATATATACAGGGTGTCCCGAATTGTATGGTGTATCGAACAAAACTTTACCAGCGTGTTCTACGATTAAAAATTAATAATACGAATGGTACTTTATCATATAAATCTAAGTCGAATACTGCATCCTAATGGAGCTACGTCCCCCCTATATATATGGTAAGTATTGTAAACTTTAGGCGCCGAAACGAACTGTGTATATCAAATTTAATAATTTCAATCAGGGTCGTAGCATAATGAGGGGTCCAAGGTAATAATTGCCCAGTTTTTTTTAATTTTCATTCAAGGTTATGAAATCCCTGACTTTCTTTTACGTAAAAGAGGTACTCTTAGTTCGCCTCAATAAGATGCACTGTTTGCGAGTAAATCCCTTTCAAACTGTTCGCGAGCAACACTCGAAAAAAAAAAGACATTTAAAGAAAATGAATTAAGCAATTAAGAAGAATTACAAATTACAAGTATTGTTCAAACTACATTGCTTCAACTTCAACACACTTCTGAAATTTAAAAAAATAAATACGTACAAAAATTGGAACGATTTTTACATTGGACTCCTTATTATATCACGCCCCTGTATAAAATTTTAAACTTTCAAACTCACGGTTAGTTTCGACGCCCAAAATTTACAACAATCTCCAAATTCCATAAGGTTATTGCAAACAGTTTCAGAAATATTTATGAAAACCCATCTTCAGGGTTCCCCATTTGCATTACCTTTATTTTTAGCCTTAGAACATGGCTGGTAAAGTTTTGTCCATACAATGCCAGATACCCTATTCTGCTTAGAAGATTTTTTAAGTGTTTTAGATGTTTTTTTTTAATATATTGGTAAATTCGCCGAGATTCATCACAAAACACCAAATCACTTTTTGAAACTTCTCGACCCACGTTTCGCTAACCATGCCAGGATCATCAGGAGATAATTTAATCAACCAGAGAAGTCTAAGTTTGGATAATACGCAGAATGCGATAAAATCTCCGATCCCAACTCGGTGGCCCTTTCTGGGGTCCTTATTGCTGTATGTAGCGATGCATTGATCTGAAGCAAAATTATTTCTTTTCTTCCCTTGTTAGTATAGGGTCTTTTTTTAATTCGAAGCGTAACTAACAGGAATCAGTTGATACTGATAACGGTCAACAGTGAACGTTTGACCAACGTATATACAGCAACACCATTTCGGCGCGGTTTAGAAATGTTTTGTGGTGTTACTCCGAATTTCTGTCAGGGCTCTAGCTACTGCTGGACATTCTTGTATACTTAAGGATGTACTTCCAGCAGTGCTTCCAATTATTCATCCCACACTTTTTTCTTACTGTTCCACCATTTCACTTAAACATTCCCACTTCAGAATTGTTACAACGACTTCTTAAAAGTACTAGACGAAAAATCATTATCTTCCAAAGCCCTACAAATCCTATCCTGAACTTTTGCAGCACTTTTTGCTTTACTTTATTTTCAGTTGAAAGTGTGAAAAGGAGGCAATGCCTCAAATATTGCTTTTCTATGACACTAGGCTCGTACATTATACCTTGTTTTAAAGCTAAAAAATGGCGCTTAAAAATAACTAAACGACGGGAAAAAAATTGATTCGAAGAGGAAATTGATGATCTAATATACTACATTGAAAATGATGATTTCTGAAGCATTAAAAATCCAGTATCGATTAACTTTGAAGTGAGAATACGTTCAAAAATGCTGGTAGGTAACAAATTAATTGTTTTAGCACCTCTAGCAACTACAAACAATATTTAAAACCGGACTCCAAATCATAAACAGGTAGGGACTTTTTGAGGTTGTAACAGTGGCGGCTCGTGGGTTTTTAAAGTGGGAGAGCGTAGAAGAAAATAGTGCTGCTGAAGATTTTTTTGCTTTCCCCTTCCTCATTTTTACTTTTCGTGCTATTGAAATATATACAGGAAGTGAACCATGAAAATGAGTTAAAGGAAAGAAACTGAACGGAAATAAAATATGGTGTTTTGTTCTGAAAAACGGCGGCGCCCCAACGCCCTCCCTAATGAGCCGCCACTGGGTTGTAATAACATATGAATATGCGCCCCATTACTAAAGACAAGAAACATTTATCACATACATATTTTCAAAATAAAGTTCAATAAACTGGTAAACGTATATTGTCGTCTCTTATGTTTTTAATCTGCCTTTTTATATAAATTTAACAATTTATATTTATATTTTTCTGAAATAAACTTTGACTATTAAAGTTTCATTTAATTAAATTTAATCTCATTATTTTGACATTCCCCGTAGACATTATCTTATAAATAGATACTATCTGACTTGACTACTCAAAGTAATTTTAAAACTAGCAAAATTGAATTTTACCACAGAAATTCAGTCACCTGAATTTCAAAACTACGATATCGTTGCTTCAAAGTTGGTAGATAAAAACTCAAGGTCCTCAAGTTAGTCGTAAGAATGTCGGTCAAACAAATAACAGTCGTGGAAAATGAAGAAATTAATGTTATTTTTGAGTCAGTTAAATTGTGCATCGGTGAGTATGTCGAACGTTCATAAAGTAACAGGTAGAATGTACATATGCATCGGAAAAAGTCATAATAAAAAGTAACTCGGTTTGAACGAAATGCGAGATGATGAAAACTTAGCTGGCCGATTACACCTGGTCAAACGCGTATATTCTCGCAGCGTTGCCATACCTCCTACCAAGTATTGATCGGGCTAAAATACGAGGAGATGATACTCACGTAATCATGAAAAGCTTTTGCTTCCGAAGAATGCTCGCAAGTGTCCCTTCTTTCAGGGGCTGCACAATATAGATCCCAGAACACGCTAAAAATATAAAGTATATACATTTTCAATGAGGTTATCATTGAAAAAAATCGTAAACGTACCACCACCAAGAATGCAAAAATCCTGGAGGTTCCCCGAGAGTTATATTCTTTTCCCACCTTATCTACAAAGGCACAAATTATAATGAAAAATACATTTGTAATTCACTAAAAACGTCTTACCTCTGAGAGAAATGTTTGGGCTGCTTTTTGTGCGCCGACATGAAGTAAATATTCGTAAACGTATAAAGCCAACCTGTAGGTGAATTTTTTTTATTAAAAATAGAATTTAGAGTCTCATTAACACTAGAAAACTGTTTGTCAGACACGTTGCCGAATTTCCCCAAGGATACTCTAGATTTTAATGTAAACAATCAATGAATTCAGACTTCCCAATTTCAATTTTCATCCCTACTTTTAATATTTATTCAAGAAAAAGCATAATTTATATATAGTAAACTTTTTTATGGATAGTTGTACAGTTTAGGTGTGATTTTTCGTATAAGAAACGAAGTAAACATTAGTGCACAAATACCTGTAGGAAAATTTAACAAAATATACTTACTTTTCTCGGGCTTGTGCATCGGACGGCACTGATGATCCTTTTCCTTTTGCATACATTTTAAAAAATAAGGAATAAATTTGCTTGAGCGAACGTAACCTACATGCAGTTAGTTATATTTGATTATGGGAGATTATTTACACACTGGTCCTACATGATAAAAGTAGCGGTTCATCGTTATATATCACTCTCTCACAGTCAGCATAATTTCACAAACAGAATCATAGTTGAACGAGGTATCGTAACAACAGCGAAATAAACCCGATTCACTTAGAAAAGTCGACACAACACATCGAATTAAAATTCTTACTCGACGCCGCTACAAAATCATCACTAGGATACTGAGCACGGAGCATGCGTTGGACGTACGTCCCGTTACAAAATGACTTCGCTTCAGTGGCTCCTTTGTTGTCTTGAATGCCGAACAGATTCTATGATAATAACAATATTTTGACTAAAATTTTTATCTAAAACTTTACTCTGTCACCCAATTTGGTATAAGATCACTAATTGTTTAGAGAATTCTTGCTGTACTGACATACTATGGCAACGACCCTATTGTTGTCTGTTGTATCAAGTGACGGAGTGCGCAGGTTTGAGGGGGGTTAAGCCCAGCCAATCGAAACTCATATTGACGCTTTAATAGAAAAATATATTGCAGACTTTTTTTCCCATATGAATTTTCAAGAATGTAAATATATATTTTTTTATTTTTTTTCCTTGAAACTTAAATTCAGTTCAGAATGTTTTCCCAGAAAATAAATAGTTTTAAATTAGTTAATGTACATCACTTATTAATAAGAAATAAATGTCTCAAAAAGTTTTTTTACTATTATTTTAAGTAACTTCTAAAATGATTATTTCAATATATGAGCGACATCTATCGTCATTACTTCTACTTATTATTATTTTTCTTAAATGTACAAAATAATTAATAATATTAGTTCATCAAATTTAAATAAACAATAAAAAATCTTATATAGTAGTGTCTAATATTAAAATTATTTATTTATTGGCAAAGGGAATCAGTGCAAATATGACATTGATAAACAATATCCTAATATTTGTGTTAAAAGTTGAAAACAACACTATTTTCGACTAATTCCAATGAGTATAAAGTGAAAAACATGATATTTTCACACAATAACATAAACTTGTTTTTGTTAAAGCCTCTAATCTATTGATAAACAAATAAATTAATAAATTACTGAAAATAATATCTCACTAAAGAAGTAAAAAATAAACATATTTGTGTTATTATTTTATATTTGTTAATCCCAATATTTCTTTAAAATTTTACATATAACTACTAGACTATAGAAACATTGGTATTAAAAAAATATATATAAAATATAATAAGGCGTTAAAAATGAATAAAAAATAAGGAAACATGGCTATTTTACATAGGATATTAACTATCGAATAAAGAAAACAACAGAAAAACGCTTTAAAAATGTTTAATAACAAAGATATTAAACAAAATTGAAAAAAAAATGAGTCTTTGACATAATTTGAAACTTTTAGGATTAGTATGTGATTATGTGAGAAAGAGAAAGAAAACGAGATTATGTGAAAGGAAAAGAGAAATTGAGAAAAACAAATCACTATAAAATCTGATCTTCGAAACTTTTCAACTATTCTATATAATTGTCAATATATCCACCAGTTATGTATATATATATATATATATATATATATATATATATATATATATATATATATATATATATATATATATATATATATATATATATATATATATATATATATATATATATATACATATATATATATATATAGTATATATATATATATATATAGTATATATATATATATATATATACATATATATATATATATAGTATATATATATATATATATATATAGTATATATATATATATATATAGTATATAGTATATATATATATATATATATATATATATATATATATATATATATATATATATATATATATATATATATATATATATATATATATACATATATATATACATATATATATATATATATATATATATATATATATATATATATATATATATATATATATATATATCACTAAAGTGAGTAATCTTTATTTATATATATATATATATATATACATGGCTGAAAAAGTGTTTTGGATCATGGAAAGAATATATTTTTTCCTGCCAAGGATTTGACTGAAGTGCATAATGAGTAAGTAGGGAATATGGAAAAAAAACAATGTCTTTTTTGGGTGAGCTGGTATTAGTGATATATAACCACAAGAAAATCAAAGTCAGTGGGAGAACATCAAATAAAAATCAGCTTGTACACATGTATAACCTTTATTCCACAAAGTCCTAAATTGTATTTTACCAAAAATAAGATAACTAGATTAAAATATATTTGCATTTATATTGTTCACCTGGGATATTGTTTTATATTAATTATAAAGAATGGCAGTATCTCAAAAATGAGTAAACAAAGAACAAATAGTTATTTTATAAAATAATTTTAAGTGACCATATTTATGAAAATCTCACATTCACCAATAAAATTAATTCAATCTAGGGGATATTATGCGGCAGCTCTAATTTGTGGGCAGTTTGGAACATCACACCTATCTCTTGATTCATAATAGTTGAACAGAATGGGTTTCTGGCAGAATTTGCACTCCTGAAAAACCAAAATGATTAAGTAAAACACAACTGAGGATATTTATGATTAAGAGTACCTCTCCACATTGTAGGCCAGTGAAAGGTAAATTTAACTTTTCCCACAATTCCTTTAAATCAGAAATAAGTAAATCCATCATTTCTTTTGTATGATGTGGTGTAGGAGCTAAGCGCAATTTTTCTTGCCCTCTTGCTACTGTTGGGTAGTTGATGGCTTGAATGTAATGACCTTTTTCCCTTATAAGAGCATCACTTATGGCAGTACATTGCATTGGATCTCCGACTTTAATTGGAATGATATGACTGGGGGTATGTTCAACAGGGAAACCATTTTTCAACAATTGTTCTCTAAGATACTGAACATTCTCTTGATGTTTTTGACGTAGCATTTGTCCTTCATCCGATGCTAGAATTTCCACTGCTTTTTTTGCACCGGCCAGAACAGTAGGCGGCAACGAAGTTGTAAAAATAAATCCGGCACCATATGACCTGATGGTGTCAATAAGAGTGGAATTTCCAGCTGTAACAACATACTCAATTAAAATCACTGTTATGTTATAATCAATAAGTTTTCGGTACTCACCGACATATCCGCCGATATTTCCAAAAGCTTTTCCAAGAGTTCCAGAAATCATATCCATTTTGTGCATGACATGATCTCTCTGTCCAATACCTGCCCCGTGTTCTCCATAAAGACCTACTGCATGAACTTCATCAACATAGGTTAGAGCCCCATATTTATGAGCTATATCGCAGATTTCCTCAAGGGGGCATACTGCCCCGGTCATGGAATGAACTGTTTCAAATGCAACTATTTTAGGAACATTTTTGTCAACCTTCTTAAGTAATTCTTCTAAATGGCCAGGATCGTTGTGCTTGAAAATGTGCTTTGGAACTTGGCTATTTTTAATTCCCTGAATCATAGAAGCATGATTGCCAGCATCTGAAAATATGTGACATCCTGGCAAGGCCTTAGCTAAAGTGAATAATGTTGTGTCATTAGCTACAAAGCATGAAGTAAATAACAGAGCAGCATCTTTTTCATGGAGCTGTGCTAAAGTTTTCTCCAGTTCTTCATGTAAAGTTGAGTTTCCTGAAATGTTTCTAGTACCACCAGCACCACTTCCAAATCTCTCCAATGCATTCCTAAAACAATTCGTAATTTTTAAATTGATTGTATATAGGCTAGGTGGGGCAATAGCTTATGTAAATTTTAGGAGTCTATTTATAGATCATTACCTGACTTCATTTTTAACAATTGGATGACAAGACATGCCTAAATAATCATTAGAACACCATACAGTAATTGGTTTTTCACCAGTAGTGTACTCGAGGGCTTTAGGAAACTGCCCAGGACCAGCCAATCGGTTAACTTTTTTAAAAATCCTGTAGGAGTGCTCCTTCTTCTTCTTTATAATTTGTTGATGGAAAAAGTTATTATAAGGAAACATCTCTAAACAGAGAAAACTAATTTTTATTTAAATACGTACTTTAATTTTATAAATTACCATTTACTGTGGATTTTGATTCATAATTAACTTCAATAATGTCATCTTCTTTCAATTCCTTAACAGCACTGGTGACTTCTTTTAGAAAAGGGCATTTTGAAACGGCTGTAGATACATTATCTATATAAAATATATATATTTAATCAAATATTAATAAGACTAAACATTTTTTTTACCTTGTACTTCATTGCCACTGGAAATATTGTTAACTGACCTGGAAATGACTGGACATTGATTTCCATACATTTTAAGCAATAATGGTGCATAGTTCTTCACGTAACTTTGACTGAGTCTTGTTAAAAATGGGCAAGGCATCTTAGAATTAATTAGGGCACCTTAAAAATACCTTATGTAACCTCAATTTTTCAAAAACAATCAATTTTTTCTACCTTTCGAGCTGCGAACAATGGGAATACTGGCAATAAAACCTTTTAGATTAGTTAATGCTACCTGAAAGTAACCCACGTATAATTAAATATTTATCTGATTTCACAAAATTGAGTTACAATGCACGAACTTTCACTCGGACACTTGCAGTCACGCGACTGTAGGCAAAAACTGGTTGGCTTGGACGTAACTAACAAAACGACTTGGGATTTTTTTTATATATGTGAAGCCCTTGACATCAATGATTTTTATCCACACTTCAAAATAATTGCCTTTTTATTTATCTGGCTTATTTTGGTTGGTTTCATGAATTTTATCCGGTCATTTTATTTAATTATTGCTTATTAAGTATTTTTCCAAGTCATCATGAACATTTGTTACATGTATGTTATTGAACATGCACGTCATAATAAATTATAAACATCCAAGGCTATTGGCAAAAGTTAATTGCAGTTAAATTTGACCTAATATAATTTTCAATTATTATTCAACAAATTTCAAAAGATTAAGTAAATTTACCTTAGGCGACATTTTCACGCACACTTTGTATAGCTTATTAAAAGAGTAAAACGAATTCTCGAATTTTCGTTACAATAAAATCCTCAAAATAAACATTAATATGTATTAATGATTGTTTTCTTAAAAAAAAACATGCTAATTAGGGGTACTTACGTATTGTAGAAATTTCCATCAAGCTTTAATGAATATTTAAAGATACTTGTATAGGGCGTTTTAACGAAAAGAAGAAAAATCACTCTTCAGATATAGTCAGTTCGAATTTATATTGATTGGTGTTATTAGAATATACGCGAAATAATCCACGTAATCAATATAATTTGAATGTGTTTATGATTAAAAGGATAATTATAAATCTATCTATAGGAAATTCAGTAAATTTGTTCAATAATTTTCATGAAATATTGGTATTGAATACATAAACATATGTCTCAAAATAGCTATTAAGCTCTTTCATGGATAAGGTCTTTGATAAAATAAGATATGATCTTCAATAAGCCTTAACCTCCTTCAACTTCTTGGTCTTGCTACCCTGTCTTTAGTCTACCTCATTCTGTTTCCCTCTATTCTCGCCCATCTGAGTTGCTAAACCCTCATATAGTCTACAATAACTAGATCTTTGCATAACTGTTTAAGTTCAAAGTTATGTTGGTATTCCAAGATCCATTATTATTCACACCACCAAAAATTCTTCTGAGTACTGACTTCTTTCAAATATTACAAGCATGACCACCAAGGCTCCATTATTTAATGTATCTCGCTATTATGACGCAATACGAATAAAATGACCTTGATTTATTTGATTCAAGTTTGGCTACCTTCAGATGTATGATGCTATTTAGAACAAATTGAAGTGGTGCGTTGGGTTTGTCCTTCTAACGTTGGCATTGTTACTTTCGTTTCTGCTTACTTATTTGCAATTTTAGTTTTATTTTTTTTGGTAATTTAGTATGGCTCTTCCCTTCAAAGTTTCTTGAAGGGCTAGAATATTCACTTCATATTTATTTAATTCATCAGATAGATAAACCTCTTTCCTCATACATATTTTTCACAAATTTCTTCTTCCCAGCTGCTATGGTTTTCCAATTTGGCAGGCCGATGTTTGTGGCATCGCACTTGACACTGTCCTCCCATCCGGTCTTACAGTATTCTGCTAGGCATTCTATTAGCATCTATTCTGATACCATGCCCTGCCCATGTGAGCCCTGTGATCGGTATGTAGCGGCCTCTCCACACTCCATATTCGCAAACACCCCCAAATATATGCTCTTAGTAGTTTTCTCTGGAAGAGTGAAAGTAGATTTGCGTCGACCTTATTTAGCACCCATCTTTCTGAGGCGTATGTAAGAACCACCAAAATCAATGTTTTCTACAATCCGATTTTCGTACTGTTTTCGTAAGTGTTACACAAACGAAAATAACATGTTTGCCAATAAGATACGTCAATTGCTTTCACCACATTAGTTGTTTTCGAAGTTGATTGTAGATAAAAGGTAGGTTGAACTGATGAGAGGCTTCAAAGTCGTAGTCGTCTACTAAGAAGTTTTGGCTGATATTTCGAATGCGTTGTCTTGTCGAGGATACCATTAATTTGGTTTTGTTTTTATGGATGTTGAGACCTATAGTTTTCCCAGCTTCGGAGGCCAGGATCATCTACATACACAAGCAATTGAATCGATTTTTAAAATGTGGCGCCTGATATGTTTATATCTGATTTCCTTACTACCGATTCCAGTGTGTTATTAAAGAAGACAAGCCAGTTCATCACCCTGCCTTAGGCCAATTGTAGGTCTCGAATTTACCTGACATTATATTTTGAACTCTTATAACTTTCCTGGGAATTTCAAAGTTGTTCATGGTCTGATACAGTTCTATTCTAAGTATGAGGTCGTACGCTGCCTTGAAATTAATAAACATATTGTAGGTGTCAATATCAAATTCCAGAGTTTTCTTTAGGATGTCAGATGACAAATATGTGGTCAGTGATAGTCTCCAAGTTCTTTCTCAATGAACAGTAAAAGACGTTGGTATTGGATGCTCGACGCAATTTTGTAGGCCACATTTAGTATCACCTCTTTAATTTTTACAGTCCAGGTTGTCTAAATAAAAAACAACCCCTTCTGGGTGTAATTTCTAAGTCGATTCTTCCAATTTGATTTAAATTTGCCAATAATTTATCTAAAGTATAGTTCCGGTTCCATATCAACGTATATGAGACGTACTTGAAGAACGTTTCGATATGTATGTAAAGCATTTTCTGAAGCGGGTCTAAAACTGATGTCTCACGTTGTAAATGTTCAAAATATAATAATAAAACACTTGACTTTTAGAAACAAGTCCTTTATTTGACTTGTTTGTATTAAAATGACAAAATTATCACTGATACCTAGCATGTTAACAATATTACTAGCTTTTAATAAAATTAATACATTTCAATATGAAAATGTAACAAGTAACTATTAGTACATAATACATACTCGATTTTAGCATGTCAGAAAATACTCCAGTGTAAATGAAGAAAAATTCTAATTTAGAACAGATGTACATTGAAATACTCATGGACTAATATTCACTGGCCTGTGGTTGACAAAACAATTGTAAATTATATACCTTCAGTATCCATGAGATATTTCATAAAAGGCACGCTTGGGTTTTTTACAAAATTCCTCAAAATTACGATGTTTTAATACATTGCACATATATATAAATAACAATAAATCCGAAAAACAAATCTATGATCGTTTTCCATCTAAGAAACACTATCTGTGATGTAACCAACTGATTTCTTAACATAAAATACATAAAATTACATGTAGTTGTAAATGCTGAAAAAAATTACAATAAACATTTTGACTTAACAAACAATTTCTATATAAAACACAAAAAAATGTAAAAGCAAAACCTGCGAAGTGTTGGAACTTCCATTTTTCAGAAACCACATACAACTTTGATTTATACCTTTGTCCTCATCAAGCTCAGTTCTTACATTGGAACCTTTGGTGTGAAACACTAAACTCAAAGACACCACTAAACACCAAATCACTTTTTTTTAGCTTTTCGACGGGTGTTCGTCGTTCAGCCCCTGATGATGCTAACATGGTTAGCGAAACGCGCACCGAAAAGTTAAAAATAAGTGAATTGATGTTTCGTGTGAAATCTGTAGATTATCTCATTGAAACATCAGATGATTCCGTCTGTGGATTGAATCACTTCTTGATGATGGTAGCATGGTTAACGAAACGCGGGTTGAGTAGTTAAAAACAAGTGATTTGATGTTTAATGTGAAATCTATAGAACATCTCAATGAAACATCAGATGATTCAGCCTATGGATTGAATCATTTCTTGATGATGCTAACATGGTTGACGAAACGCGCGTCGAAAGTTAAAAACAGGTAATTTGATGTTTAGTGTGAAATCTGTAGCTCATCTGATTGAAACATAAAATTATTCAATCTGTGGATTGGATCATTTCTTGATGATGCTAACATGGTTAACGAAACGCGCATCGATAAGTTAAAATCAAGTGATTTGATGTTTAATGTGAAATCTGTAGCTCATCTGATTGAATCATCAGATGACTCAATCTGTAGATTGAATGATTTCTCGATGATAGTAACATAGTTAGCGAAACGCGCATCGAGAAATTGAAAATACATAATTTGATGTTTAGTGTGAAATATGTAGATCATCTCATTGAATCATGTCTTCATGATGGTAGCGACACGCGCGTCGATGTGATATCGTTCATCTCCTGATTATGCTAATATAATAATGAGTGAGAAATATGTATATCATCTGATTGAATCATCAGACGATTCAGTCTGTAGATTGAAGCATTTCTTGATGACGGTAATATGGTTAGCAAAACGCCCATCTACAAGTTAAAAGCAAGTGATTTGTTGCGAAACACGCGTCGAGAAATTATAAAAAGATTTGGTGTTTAGTGGTAAGTCATTTTGAGTTCTTATCATGTGTTTTAAGATAGTTTAAATGACGAAGCGGAATTGCATAATTTTGTTAAATCAAAGAGTTTTTCAGTACTTCTTTTTTTGTATATGCATGTCTAATTGAAAAGTGACTAATTGAAAAGTATATATTAAGTTGAATTGGATTTACTATTTATTAAGTCACTAATTAATTAAAAATAATAATAAATCAATTAATTTTGCTAAGCTTTTTTAGGAATTGCGATTTTTTTGCGGCGTTTATTTAACAGTGAATTATTAGATTTTTCCAAAGGTTTCATTTGAATTTGATCATAATCTACGCGCATCGTCGCCAATGATCTTGTCATTTCTTCTTGTACTTCTGGCCACATCTCCTCACTTTCCTTCAGCATTTTGTTTGTGTGCAAAGGTGTTTGAGGTACTGCTGTGTATTGCTAAAATATAGTTTAAAAATTACAAAATTGTTAAGAAATACATTTTATTAAGTTCTTACTGCTATCCATCTGTTCATCATTACTTGATCAATTGTTAATCTTTTTGTAGGATCAATATTTAACATTCCATTAATGAGATCTTTGGCATCTTGGCTAACATTCTGCCACTCTGGCAGTGGAAATGTAAATTGACCTGTTCTTATTCTTTTCTTCATACCTGGAGAAATGGCCAAACCATGGTTACTGTAAAATGGAGGAAAACCACACAATCTATAAAACAAATTAAATTATTTCCCAAGTGTGTAGTAGTTTGCTGGAAAACCTTACAAAATATACATAATAACACCTAGTGACCAAACATCACAGCTTTTGTCATACTTTTCTGGTCCCAGAACTTCAGGAGCTAAAATAAACCGGCTTAACCATATTTTCTCTATCATTTAACTCTGATGACTTACCAACATAATAAGGAGTATAACAAGGGGTCTGTAGTGTATCTTTATTAATTGTTTCTTTGGCAAAACCAAAATCTGTTAGTTTAAGTACACCATAAGTACCTTTTTTTGAGTACAGTAAATTTTCTGGCTTTAAATCTCTATGTGCTATGTTTATATCGTGTAAATATTTGACTGCTACACATATTTCATGCATCACTTGTGCAGCTTCTATAAAAACATATTTGATTTAAAATGACTGAATCTCATGTTATTATCTAATATTACCTCTTTCGGTAAATGCTCCCTCAGTTCTTTCTTGGATTCTCTGGAATAATTCCCCACCTTCCATGCTGAAATAATTACTACTTAACTATATGTTTACACTTAATGCCACAAACTTACCATTCCATAACCATTAGGAGACATGTGTTATTGTGGTATTTATTTTCATAAACATCAATTATATTAACAATATGACGACAACCACTAGCTCTGCAATGTAAATTGACTTCTCTTTTTGCTTTCTCACTCTCAACAAGGATCTTAAAATATAAACAATTGTTTATTTAACACTTAGGTTTATATATTAAAATTTACCTTTAGGGCATATTTTTCACCAGTTTTTTTTGAAAAACACTCCACCACTTTTCCATTAATTCCCAATCCTAAGACTTGTTTTGTAATGTCATAGTCTTCTGTAATAGGAGTTTTTTTTGGTACGACATTTCTTACTGGATGTAAAGGATTCATTTTTGAAATTTCAACAGCTTGTGTAATACAGGTGTAGTTAGTATTTTGATTTTTTTTGGTGATAACCTGTACCTAAAATGTGTCAATAATGTTGAGTCTGAAAATATAGGAAAAAACTTAAAATATTAATTAAGTACCAAATTAGTATTTTTCTAGCCTTGAATAATTAAGATGAGACAAAAACTACTATTAGTAGTACTACTAAAGTTGTTCCCTGGGAGATTGACTATGACTGGTCAATCAGGAAGATAAATTAATAATATTTTTATAATAACAATTTCCTTACTTGAGGCAAACATAGGATTCCAAAGAATTATTCCAATTATCAAAATTAAAACTCCAAAACTTCCTTGACTACCGAAAAATCTTTCCTATAACATCGGTGAACTGTCAAAAAAATATATTGATCAGTGAACTATTTGTCATTCTATTCTGTCGTTAAAGAGTTAATCATGTCATGTTTCGCTATGAAACAAAAGATGGCGCTATGAATCACAGGTTATTAAAAGTGTAATTTAAGTAAGTTTTACATTGAAAATATTGCCAATTATGAATATTTGATATGTATGATAGCGTTTTAGGATAATTCAAAGGTATTTTAAAATTAAACTATGTAAACTGATTGCTCACCTGATGACATTCCCAGGATTAGACGTCAACCAGTTAAAATTAGCTGCTAGTGATTCATGTATCACGTAAGCTAATTTCTGTTCAGGCAATATCCAAGAAAAAAAACCCATATCAAATTTATTTTTATTTTATAGGCAGTATATATATATATATATATATATATATATATATATATATATATATATATATATATATATATATATATATATATATATATATATATATATATATATATATATATATATATGTATAAAGGTATGGAACTTGTTAACCTGTCCTATATTGAAGTAACATAATCTTCAAAAGTGTAACAACACCCCTTTCAACAAGAGTTCGATTGTATGATTAACAATTTATAAACCACAAACGATTATATCGAATGTATATGCTTCAGTCCATTTTCAAATTTTATAGAACATGTACTACTGAAACGAAATTAAACGATACAATTTCCATTAAGAAACGATTGACTCGACACCTTATCCATCATAAACTCGCTGATACAAGTATAATCGTTTCAGTAGCACATGTTCTATATATATATATATATATATATATATATATATATATATATATATATATATATATATATATATATATATATATATATATATATGTATAAAGGTATGGAACTTGTTAACCTGTCCTATTTAGACTTCATCTACCTAAATCTGAATCTTTTTTTGTTCAAATGTAACCGTCACATTAGTTTTTTTCTGTATTCATCTTTATTCCGTACTTTTTCAATGTTTTATTGCATGTTGTGTTTTTCTTGTTTTCTTGTAAATTTATTTCGTTCTTTACCATGATGATTATATTACTGGCTAAGACGCATTCCCCGATTTGTATAATCTTCTATGTACAATGGTTTTGCCTTGCTGTTTACCTGTTTGATTATTTTACCCATACATATTATAAATAGTAGGGGCCTTAGCTTACCTCTCTGTCTTATTTCATATCATTACTATTCGATATTTTTATAAATTTTATAATGCGCTTCATTCTATAAACATTACATAAAGTGACATTTATACTATTTGTACTTAATGTCAAAAAGTTATGGAAAATCGAGAGGTGACATTTTTAAATTTTACAATAAATAATGTCCATAAATGTTATTCTGTCAATGTCATTTAACCTGATGCAAATTAAATTATTAACATTTGACATTAAAATATCTGACAGCAGCTGAATATATATAAGTGGACACATATTTTCGACTAATGTATTTAATAAGCAATTATTGAATGTCGTTATAAAAAAAAATAACAGTACAATCTATAAATGTTTCTCTAAACGACATTTAAACTGAAGTTAATTATTGGGACATAACGTCAAAACCGTTCAAGACTTTGACGTAAGTTAAATTGTGAAAGTATAATTAGGGACCTAAATTGACGTGTATTAAATTATTAGCTTTTAACAAAAAGCAGTTGGTCGTAAGACGTATTTTATTATGTCAATGCGTACGTAATACGTGGCGTATTAGTTTTTGTTTCGGGAATACCAAGTAAAAAAACAAGCATATATAACTTATTTTTTTATTTTGTAGAAAATAATAGAGAAATGTACAGTATGTCACAGAGTACAAAATAGAATTAAAAATATAAATAGTTAATAGGTACATTAATAATTTATTGTAGTTATTTTAATATAACCCACACGGGTAGAATTATCAGGAACTCAGATTCAGCCGTTACGATGTACAATTTTACCCAGAAACAATGACGATTGTGTCAAAAGAAAAAAAAAGGAATTCACAATACACTGTCATTTAATTATTTTCACTTACATAAACGCATTTTATAATATACAAATCTCAGATTACATTTTTGTTTCTTTTTGACCAGTATAAGAAGACATTTTCTTTTTTCAGTTGATAATCTACAGCACAACCTCTTTGATTTGGATGTAGTACAATTAGATTATGTTCTGATTCAAAAACTGTCAGCAGTTTGACGTTTTAAAAACATTTTGTTAACTGATGTTGGCAACTTATTACTGAATTATTTGAACTTAACGTAAAAAAAATTGTTGGTTAAGTTTGACGTAAATAAACATTGTCGAATGTCATTGTGACATCTAATTACTGAGTGACATATTTTTTGGAGGGTATAGCAAATGTCTGCATATATTTTAAAAACGTAATATGTTTTAAGTGACATTTAAATTGACGTTTATTATATTATTTTTTTATGTTAAAAAAACGTTTATTATGTTAAAAAATGACAGCTGTATGTCGTAATTCCCGTTTTGAAAAATATTGTGTTTAATACTGAACGATATATTTTTTTTCGAATGTTATAACAAATGTTATTCTATAAACGTAAGTTGATTTCTGAAAGCATTTAAGAGGTTATTCTGTCGATAATTTTTTTATACACTTAATAGTTATAAAACGAATAGATACATTATTATACTTACAGTAAAACTTTACACTTAGGCTTCGTAATGTTTTCGAAAAAAACCAAAAAACAGTTAGAAATAACTGAGCATATAATGTATAACAGTGCATATTTTTGATCGTTTTTTAAGATTTTTTTTCCAACATTTAATCTGACGAAGGGTCATTGATATCTTAGGTTAATGGCTAGTGTTAACAGCTAGATTACTTTGTATTGGATGCCACGATATATACTATTGGGTAAAGAGGGGAATTAACTTTTAACATGATATGCTAAAAAGATTTAAGTAATAATATAAAAAAAGTATAACGAAAAAAGCTGCACTGTATAGAAAATGCTCTTAAATCAAACGTTAAATTGTTTTGTAAAGCTTTCGCTAAATTTATACAATTCATTATAATTCAAAATATATTTGATAAACATTTTCTTACTATTTAAGAAAACAAAATAAATGATAATTATAATTTTCTAAACAGCGACATTTTACTCATCGCTATATAATCTTATTTTACTCTAAGTTCAATTACCCCTTTTAAATACAGATCTTTAATCTTCGTAAAAAAAGTTTCCTATCATCCCCAAATTTATAAGAAATTTATAGCGGGGATTATTTGGTGCTTTAACAAATTATATTTACTTAATCCTAGTAGGCCTCTCATCATTTATATTATTATTTACAACGAGCGTATAAATTTTGGGAATAACCCAAATAACAGTAAAAGGACTATTGATAGTGTAAACATAACAAAATTCGTGTTGCAGGCAACCATAAATTCATTTGACATATATCATTTTCTTAGATTAATTTATGCTATAAATAACATTTATTTGACATAGCGTTTAAGCATGCGTTAGAAATGTGTAATAATGAAATTTTTAATAGAACTCTAGTTTTTATACGCTCTTTGTGGAATAAAGCAATATACTATACGAATATCAGAGAAATTATTTTTGTTAGTAGGAATAGTTCCAGTTTAATAACTGTAAAATTCATTGTCAGATCGTGTACTGGAAATTAATAGAATTTTTTAATTAATTTTAACGAAGACTTTAATATTCCTATCTTTGGTAATTTTCTTTTTCTTTTGCTTAAAGCTAGTTTAAAAATATGCCATGCACAAAGGAAGAATACATAATAATACATAACTCCTCTTTACAATGAGATTTCCAGAGTATTATTTTACTTTTTCCGGGTATAAAAATTGTTTCGCTTTAAATCCGATAGGGGAGGGGGTGTTTAATCGTAAGAATCTACGGGAACACTTTAAAGGGGTTCTTAATCTTGTAATAAAATATAAAAAACTATGTACAAATAAAAGTGGAACGAAAGATATTTATGGCTAGAATACTTTCGCGCTAGAGCATTTTTTGAACACGTAGAAAACCAAATCGCAGATGAGTAATAGGTAAAAAAATATTCCTAAATCCCTATGTGTTTGCTTCAATTTTAGTTCAAGTTATGTGTGATGTAATTAAATTACATAAGCATACACCATATTCATTAGTTTATCTTATCTAAATCTGCTCATATTACAAATTAATTTTTATAGGGGTTAACACGACCAATAAAAATAACTAAAATTGATGTGTACTAGGATGTTAAAATAAAATGTACTACATTATTAAAGAGTATTGTTTTAAAAATCCATGGTTCATTTTCTGAGTATATTATAGTCCAGGTTGATTTTAACAAAATAACTAAACATAAAAGACTACGTAAGTCTAGCAATAAAATTAAATTATGGGGTGTGGTGGGGGAAAACTGGCATAAACATAAAAAATTATAGATGATTTATCAACAGTGTGTTCCAAAAGGTTAAAGGAATTATGAGAATGGCAATTTATGTAGCATTAATAAAATTACATATCTGTTTTAATCTGACAGAGGGACAGAAGATGATATTGCTGTGGTGATTCAAAATAAATATTCGGTTATTAAACGTGTTTAAAAAACGCCTAAAAGTCTTTTAATCTCACGCTTTAGCAATGTGACATTGCCTTACCGTTTTTGACGCGATTCCCCACATAACCATTGGCGGTCCTATCTTCAGAAATGCTGTAAAATCGCGGATTGGGGTCAAGATGGACGCTTTGAATACTGTCTGACCTTCCCGAAACCGATATCCCGTATCCACTCACTATACGCACATCGGGCGGAAGAGCGTTCAACGGTGTGGACGCATCAGCATCGTCTGCGTCACCGTCCACATCCCCATTGTCCGTACTAACTAACGATGATGCCCTAGCATTACGCGCTTCATTTCCCGCCGGACTGTTATAAAAAGACACTTTCAAAAAACGTTCGTTCGCATCCGGCAACAGGACCTGACACAATTTCATAAACGTGGGCCTACGACCTGGTTTCGAATCCCAACAATGCCGCATCAGCTCGTATAGTTTATCGGGACAGTTTTCTGGACGTTCCATTACACCACCATCGATAACGTATCGCAGAACTTGGTCATTGGCCAAGCCTTGGTATGGTTGAGATGCTAGAGTAGCCATTTCCCAGAGGACCACGCCGTAACTCCACACATCGCTGCTGCTGGAAAACACTCCGTCTTTCAAACTTTCCGGTGCCATCCAGCGAACAGGAAGTAGTCCTTTTGAACCTTTTCTGTAGTAATCTGTTTCATATATGTCTCTAGTCATTCCAAAATCTCCTATTTTTACGGTTAAATCGTCCGATACCATACAATTTCGCGCAGCTAAATCACGATGAACGAACTTTTTAGCTTCTAGGTATGCCATACCGTCAGATATTTCAATAGCCATCTGTAAAATTTGTTTCAGAGTTGGAGCTGACTTTCTGTCGTTATTTTCCGGTCGGTGGGATCGTAAGTAACTTTTTAAATCACCTTTTGCCATTAGTTCCATAATGACAAGGGTAGGCTGGCCTTGGGAAACTACTCCTAGCAATCGTACAACATGTGTAGTATCAAATCCTTTCATTACCGAAGCTTCGTTGAGGAAATCCGCTCGCTCCCTAAAAATGGAAAAATATTAATATACCTGTTTGTGGTGTGAGGGATAAATAATACCTATTTGTGGCGTGCTCATTTACTGTTTTCACTGCGCATTTAACAGAGGCTTGTCCACTAATATCATAAGCGATTCCTTCCCATACCATACCAAAACTTCCTTGTCCCAGTTCCTTTAATAGTTCGATTTTTTTACGGGGAACCTCCCACTCATCTGGTATATACACACTGGGTACATATTCAGGATTTACTGCTGGTATTAGTCTCATATTATTTTTTTCTTTTATAGCTTTTCTATAGAACCAATACACTCCTCCAACAAGACCCTTAAATCAGAACAGTTTACATATTTTAAAATTATACAATGCTGTGATCAAAAAGTAAGGTGATTTTTTTTAATAAAACATAAAGTATTTACTTATTTTATCTCCTTCAAAATAATTCCCCCTCACCGAAATACATGTATTCCAACGTCCTTTCTAGTATTTTGAACAGTTTCTTCAATTAAGGGAATAAAAAAAAAGTAACACGACGCCATTTTTGGTGAATATGGCGCTTGTTGCATGGGGTTTGCTTGATTTTAGCGAAAAATTAACAAATAATTATTGCAAAAACCGTGAAAGTCCAGAGTTAATATCTATAATGCCTCTAATACTTAATCATCAGTATAATATCCTTAATTGTGCTTATTTTCTTCATTGGGTTATGTGGAAAGTCTTATTGAACGATATTCATCTTCAGCTGCTCAATTGAAGAGCCTTTCTACCATTTTTTTGACAAGACTTCAGAGGCGAGCTTCGTGAGGAAGGGCGTTTGGGCGCGGCCCCTCCAGCATTTATCACACTAAACAATTTTTCAAAGCAAAACACCATATTTTATTTCCTTTCAGTTTCTTTCCTTTAACTCGTTTTCCCGGTTCACCTCTTGTATAGGGTTTCAATAGCACGAAAAGCAAAAAGTATTTTCTTCTACGCCCTCCCACTTTAAAAACCCACGAGCTTTATCACACACACACATTTAATGCAAATTCTTTGCTCAAAAAATTTATCTGTTTTAATAAATCGCCTACAAAAATTTATAAAGGCTTCTTTCTTCGAATGATTTCGCGTCAAGCCATCGCCATCGTGTAGAGAGGTACTGACGTACAGTGGCTGATTTTTGCTGGTGATGGCTTTGTTAGTCATTTATCTCCCCATATCAAAAGAGAACCAGCATGCGCAAGCGAGGTTCTTGGTGGCTGTCACCGTTGGTGCATGCGCCCACACAATGGCTCGCTGTTGTTTTCATTGTTAATAGCTACAACCGCAACCACCTCGACATAAATGTTTTTTTTTAAATAAATATCTTGAACAAAAAAAAATATAGAGCATGTCGCCTAGTCTCGCCCATTCACAGACCTGCGCATGAATGGGGACTATGGTCACTATTGATGGTGGTCATCATGGCGACCCATCATGGAACAGCGTGTAGAGGAGCCTTAATTCGTAAGTCTGTAATTTTTAACTTGACAACTGAATTCATCTGAATAAACAAAAACCACCTTACTTTTAAATCATAGTATTACTTTGCTTACCATGAGCAAAATTAACAATACCAAACAAGTTATTAACACAGCGTTTGATGTTTTTTCGGGAATAACAAAATTTATACAGTCACCGTTCTCTTTAACTTCAACGAAAGAAACAGCTTTCAGGCACAAGCTATGATTTCCGGGAAACAATTTTGTAATGGTATAATTAAACGTTTTGTTATCTTTGCTCATGCTGGGAAAATCTTGGAAGGGAATACATTCTGCAATATATTGAGCCTAAAAAATTAATATTTTGATAGATAGTAGATTGTCCAAGTGATTTTTTTTTAATCTCGTACGTTTTTATTTCCTTCTCGTTTATATAAAATATTTACTGATACTATCCCGCCGTTGGGATCACTTGGTAGGCTCCAGAGAACTGTGACGGTGTCAAAAGTAATATTTGACACGGTAAAGTTGGTTACCTTGTCTGCACCCACTAAAAACACAAGACGAATGATGATGAAGTGATAATTATTGGGAAAACAAATATAGGATTGTCCCGAAAGTTCGTAAGGATTTTCTTTAGTTATTTTTTTAACACTCGCAAACAAAAATTTGTTGGAATAGTAATATTTATTTACATATGAATTCCTGTGGTATTTAAAGTTTGCAGATTCGCTTTGATATGCCTGCAGTTAAAGTTGATTCAATTTGAAAATGTCGATCGAGAACGCTGTCAAAATATTTGTGCCGTTTATGGGGAGGGTTCTGTTGAGGGAGACCACGGTGCAAAAGTAGTTTGGTCGCTTCAGAGTCGGATATTTTGACCGGGAAGATCGGCATCTCTCTAGCTCCATCACCCTGGAACCCGCATTAAAGAATAGTCGATTTTTTTGCTTATTTTTGCCTACAAACGATACTAATAAATGTAGTATAGTTCATTTTTTTGTAATGTCAGTAATTATGCAGTAAACATAATAGATATTGTTCAAGGCAGTAAATATTGGTAATAATATGAAAAATAGGAATGAAATTAGTACTAAATTGTAGTAAATAGTTTATTGTAGTCACAAGGTTTTTTTTTAATCTATTCATGTAAATAAATATCGGATAAAATCGAAAATAACGAAGTCGGAAAAAACGACCGTAACCCAAAAACTACAAGTGATACTGTTGTTATATCTGCAAACAAAAGAATCAACTGATAAAAAAAGATTATGATTAAATAGATTAGGTACTAGTATATATATATATATATATATATATATATATATATATATATATATATATATATATATATATATATATATATATAAAATTTGAAGACTGTCAGAAGAATCTACGCTCGATATAATCGTTTGTAGTGAGCTTTTGAAACTTTATCAACTTCAGTGCTTTCCAGACATAATCAGAACTAAAACTATATTCTTGAACTAGTATACATGAGATTTTTGCGAAATTGCATTATTACCATCCGTGAAAATATTAGATGTAACATATATATATATATATATATATATATATAACTAAAAAACCCCAAGGACAAAGTTAGACTGGAAAATCATGGGGTGTATAGTATATATTGTTCCGACTATAACAGAGCATACATAGGACAAACAAACAGGCGAATATCGGCCAGAATACTAGAACATAAAAACGAACTAACTTAAAAAACAAACTAACCGCTTCCGCTCTGTTCCAGCACCATCTACATACAGGACATAAAATCAATTTTGAAGAAGCCAAAGAAATAGTGAATATTGAAAACTAGAAGGTCCGAACAATCAGAGAAGCTCTTGAAATAGAAGAAAGAGGTGAATACACGAAACGACGCTCGCAACATTCCAAAAGTATGGAAATCCCTTCTGAAAAAAGAACAAATGTGGCAACGTGGCCGCATAGAAAATTCTATAAACGGATGCCCGACAGCGTTGCCGAGCGCCGCAAATGCTCCCGAACTACCCCGATATAATCTGCGCAGTCGCTTTTGTGGCCGGCCGGCTATAAAAGCGAACACAACGATCCGTGCACGTCAGTTGGACTCTTCAGTCAAAGCGCACAATACTTGAAAATGCTAAATGCGATTTTGGCGAAACGTAGTGACTCTTCACAGAATCAACGGATCGACACTCGGAATGATTTAGAAACATTATCTACCATCCGTGAAAATATTAGATGTAACATATATATATATATATATATATATATATATATATATATATATATATATATATATATATATATATATATATATATATATACAACTACAAACATTTATATAATTTGTAGTTTCTGGGTTAGGGCCGTTTTATCCAACAACTTCGTTATTTTCGATTTTATCAGATATTTATATACATAGAGTAAAAAAAAAATTCTTGTGACTACAATAAACTACAAACAATTAACACTAATTTCATTCCTATTTTTCATATTATTATCAATATTTATTGCCTTGAACAATATCTATTGTTTTTCCTGCATAATTACTGACACTACAAAAAAATGAACTATACTAGATTTATTAGCATCGTTTGTAGGCAAAACTAAGCAAAAAAAACGAGTGTTCTTTCGTCGAAGAAATAAAGGCCGCAATAGCCGAAGATCTACGCACGCAATATAGCCAAATCGACTGTTTTTGACCATCTGAAAAAAAAATGCGTACGTTGACGATACGATGTGCGAGTCCCTCTCTAGACCAAACCTCTTCGTGGTATCTTTTGCCTGAAAAAATATCCGGGGCTCCCTCTCTGAAGTGGACGGTAACTAGTAATGAAACAATACACGACCACACGTTTCGGCAAAAATTGTTGAGCTTCAATTGGGATGTTTTGTCCCATCCACCTTACTTACCTGGTATCACACCTTCGGATTATGGGAAATCTTTTAAAACGGAAGAAGATATGAAAAAACAACCTGTTCATATTTTTGACAATAAAGATAGTCACTTTTGAGGAAAATAATAACGGTAATGTAACTAAACAACTATTTACATAAACTATCTGCGTTTCTCGTAAAAAAAAAAGATCCCTACGAACGTTCCGGATAATCTGATAAGTTTTCGCACCTTTTTTCATAGTTGTCCGAGCTTTACTATTTGCGTCGCTGCAATATTGTTCAGAATCATCAGCGACCCTTTCTCTGCAAGCTCTAACATTGATATTATAGTCAGTATAGTGATGCAAATTTCTCACATAAAATTCTTCCGTGTTTCCATACACATGGAAACTAAAAGACTTCCAAATATTCGTACCAAATTCCGTTGTGTTTTCTACATTGTTATCATTGAAGTTTTGTTCACTGCTTGGAGGCCCATCGAAAGATGGGGGATATGTATCTGAAGATGTCCTGTTAACACTATCTTTTTCATTGTTGTATTTTGTAGCTCGTTTGGTTCTTACACGAATATCTTTCGTTCTTTTTATATACACCCTGTTGTGGAGTTCATTCTCAAAAGAAATACGATTTATTTGTTCTTGTTCGTCATCAATAATCGGTTCTATTTTATCCGTCTCTTTTTCGCAAACCCCCTGACTTTTTGGTATAACTGGCGCTTGAGGAGTTGTTTTCTTCTGTTCAGGTATCTCGTCTTTACAATAATCTCTTTCCGGATGATAACTTTTTTCTTGTTTTATTCCAGATACAATATAGTGGGTTATTTTTCCATTAAGCTCTTTTGGAGGATGCCACTTTACAGTCAGGGAATCACTTGAGTTACTCGTAACAGTCAACTGTCTAGGCATCGAAGGCTGAGCAGGTAGTGTGGTGAAGTATTTAATTTTGCTTTGAGCACCATTCTGTTCTGAAGCCAGAGTATACGTTTTAATATAAAACGCATACCGCGTAAACGGTTTTAAGTTTGTTAGGACGTGCTCTATGGGACCCTTATCTTGAGTGTTCGCAACATCATCAACAGCCCAGTTATCCTGACCGCAGGCATCTCTTCCATCATAAAAATTAACCGTTTCTGTCGTAGCCTCTTTCCTGTAGATATTGTATCTCAACAGTTTTCGCGTATCATCTAACTCGAAAGGATGCCATTGTAAAATTACAGCTTTGCTGCGGATTTGTTTTATTTTCACTCGTAATTCAGATACGTTACAAGCAACTTTGTCCCCGTTTGATATTGTCGCAACTTCCATATCGGTGAATGGTTTCAAATCAGCTTTTTGCCTCAACGTTTCTATCTTGCTGATACACAATCTCGGATTGAAATGGAAAAATAAAGTACCATTATCGATCTTAAAGTCTTTATGAGTGTCCCAATCGAACAAATCTTCGAGGTTTTGATTGTCAAGAACGACCAGGCTGTATTTTTGACTTTCGAGGAATTTCCCGCGTATTCTCTTGAGGTTTTTAAAGAAATTTAAATTGACTAAAGAATACGACCTGACAACTTTTAAATATCCGTTTATTTCTTCTATCATGCCTAAGCTTTCTTCGAGGACATTTACGACTTTGTTACCTCCTCGAATTTGAATTTCTAGAGAACTCGTAATGTGAGTACATCCTCTTAGCTTGTATGCTAAGCTGATGCTGTCAATTCTGGCTCCTGGGCATTCTTTTTTGCAGGTGTGATCGCACTTTTTACAGGTGTTATTGTTGTAATCATCTACGTAGTTGGTGGGACATTTTAGGAGACAAGAGCCGTTGAATACTTTGTAGGGATGTTCTACCATATATTTCCCTGTCAGTTGGTATTCTATTGGTCTGAGCATATTAAGGCAATAATGTTTTGTAACACACCTTCGACCGAGAAAACCGTAATCATTTCTCGGGCAATTTGTAACGCATTTATCTGAAATATTGTCGTTACCTGAGAGAACATAGTTTCGACATAGAGTGCATTTGGTAATATCATCTCCGCAACCTCCGATGCAATGCTCACTGCAACATTTCCCTTTAGAGTTGCATGTACTATTTCCACATCCACTGCAGATTTTTTGACAGTGATCCCTGTCCCAACACATGAACTTGCTGTTGTCGTTTTCATGTCTTGGACATGATAGTCCCCTTACCGATGCCGGACATACCGGACATTCGTTTTCTGGTTTCAAACTCTTGATATAATTTTGACTGGCCTGATCATGAATAATTCTACTCCAATCTATTGTTTCAATAAAACACAGAGAAGGATTTTTATCAATGGTCACGCCTCCTTGCATGATATCGGTGAGGGAATGAAGGCCGACTTCTTGCAAAGAAGCCATTTCGAAAATAACCAAAGCTTTTGTTCCGAATACTAAATTTTGACCGCGAATCACTGACAAATTAGGAAACAGCTGACCGACAGTTTTCAGCCCATTGACTCTGAATAAAAGCAGAAAATCAGTGATCTCAACGAGTTCGGGAAATGTTATATTTTCAAACCCAGTCTCATTCGCATTATCGAAAAGAGTTATTTGTAAATATCCTTCGATAACTTGACAGCCATCTAATTGGTTGAATAAATCGAATCTGTTTCGTATGTCGATGCTTTTGCAAACTGAAATAATAAAGAAAATGAGATTGAATTGTTCATGGGAAACTTTACACCGGGATCTTGAATAACTGTTACTAAAAATTGTTTAGTATTAAATATATTATTAGTGTTATGAATAATTTAGTAAGAGTTATTGAACGCCCCGGTATATATACACTCAATGTCAAAATGCTAGACAACCGCTTGAACAATTATTTTTAAGACTTTTCAAAATAACTTACGAGAGTAATGTGAAAAGTTTCCAGCCTCAACACGAAGATGGCGTTACTCGTCAAATATATCCTGGTAATATAATTGCGCATGCGTTGAAATACAACCTTGAAAATTTCCGCCATATTCGATGCTCAGTTGTTGGAAGATGGAAAAAATCAAATATAATTTACTATCTCAAATTAACCTGAACACATTTCTCAAGGAAAATAAACTTTAATTATTTGATGGATTTTAGACAGCCGCGGTTCGTGGGGGAAAAACAGGTAGGGCACGGTGGTATAACCAAATTTTGGAATGGGGATAGAGAAATGCGTCGCAACCAAAAATTTTACATTTCTTAGTATCATACATACACTTTGCTCTGTAGAAATACGAGTGTAACTGATCAAATTTTCAAATAGGTACCTAGATAATTTTGCTAAACTCACCATAGAACCATGACCATTAATTCTGTTTGTAGGTGAAGTCCATCTTCCTAAATTTATGCGCAGCAAAGTGGGCGATGTCTTGATCATTAAAATTTGAAATTGACTTCACAAGTTTTTTTTTGCTAACGCGCACAGCCGGTCCAGCCCTACAGTGTTTCTTAAAAATGTTTTGATTCGTTTGGGGGTAGAGAAACATCTTTCGCTTTCCACGGTCGTCATAGGGATGGTACACAAAATAGTCAGCAATTCCACAGATTCACTAAACGGCGATGTTAAATTGTTTTGGATAAGCATTTGTAACAGCGCCACAGCCCCACTGTATTTCCTAAAATCGTCCCGTACATTAATTTACGTTTGCAAACAGGTTACATACAATTTTAATATCTTCATTTGGAAAGACGGCTCGATATTCACCAATTTTTTCAGTTTCAAATAAATTTGCAACAGTTAGGTATACATCGAAACTAAAACGTTCATGAACCTGTATGGTTAAGGTATCACAGATTTCCTTGCATATCCGGACATTCGGATTGGGGTACGAACTTGTCAGAAAATTTCCGTTTCTTTTTGCGATTCTCTATGATCATTGTAGATTCTTCACTAGTTAAGTTATCAAGTTCTTGATTAATTTGTATTTCTGTATTGTCTCTAATATTTTGAATGGCTGTTAAAAATGTTACCAAATTCTTCTTAACTTTAAGTGCATCTAATTGCCTGCTTTGCAGTAGATCAAAGAGAATGTCGCAGTGAGGCTTTATTTTATTGAAGAAAAACAACCAAAATTTAAAATTATCATCCACCAAATAATTTATTAACCATTCAGCTTGATTAATAGAATTTATATCCGACTCAGCGTCCATAATTTCAAGGCATGTTTGCAATTCTTCTTTGTAAATATAAACGTTATTCACACATAACGTTTATTTCATCTGGTAGGGGCAGCACGGAGTAGAAGTCTGTCCAGAACAGTTGTCCTTTTGGATGATCGAGAAAAGAAAGCGAGAAATGCAGACAGACCTTTCAATTATTAAATTTAATTGGTAATTTTTGATAACAATTCGGTCCTCAAATGTTAATGTGACATTATTTCTATTCATATATTGCACTGAATTCATCTTCGCTATTGTAATCGTTCAAAACATTCACATTGCAGCCACTCGAAAAGTCGAAAAGCGCGATGGCAAAAAACACCTCACTATTGAGAATTGGGCAGCGCCCAAGATATGCCATTATAAATGCATTATAACTTGTCTGTGCCCAAAGTACGTGTACTTTAATCGGTACGCTTCGGCAACCCACGATCTATTTCGTGAAAAAGAAGTCGCTAGAAGCGTGATCATAGACAGAACAGAAAATAAATTAATATAAAATCTGAAATTATTTTTTTCACTTCAGTTTTTAATTTTTTAGATAGGAATGGACCAACGGCCACCGATTTTAGATGCGTCAAAATGTTAGACACACCCCCAGTTTTATAGGAAAGAAGAAGAGGAAATGTTAAACAAACAACCTGTTGTCGAATTAAAAATTATATTTGGTAATAAATAACTGTTTTATAGTTGCGAAATTCTTTCCCGTGACGCCCGAATTTCAAATCTTCCATATCTGTAAATTGTCTTGATTCACTGTGAACTCATCTTGAAAGCATCTCTTAGACATTTTCAATGAGTTTCGTTTTTCTCAATTTACATATACATTGTTATTATTAAAAAAAACTCACATTGATGCTTTAGCACCTCGAACTTCAGCTGAATTGAACCGAATGTCATTTTTGAGAAAATCTGTGACCATAAAAATATCCACAGCAGGTATATTATCAGAATTCGCGTTTATGAACCCTTTGTCACACATTACTGAACTAAATTAGTAACAAACAATATTTTATTTTGCACTTAACCAACAGTAATGTTAACAGTATATATATACAGGTAGAAGCCGTTGACAATATTGACGTGAAAACACTTTACTATTATGACGTCACAAAAATGGCAGCCAATCGCGGTGCGTTCGTTTTTTTATAAATTTTGATTCATAATTAGTTATAAGAGATTTTTAAAAAGTTTTTCGCATCGATTATCAATATTATTTATGATAAAGTTTTTTTTTCATTATTTTTTATTCAAAAACCCAATTTGTGCGCCTAACATCGACTGACATAAATGCCTGTTAAACAACAGAGCATCCAATATGGCTAAAATTTTCAATACATGCGCAATTTTATTACAGTATCGGAATATTTTTGACGAGTAACGCCATCTTCATGTTGAGGTTGGAAACTTTTCAGACTACCCTGGTAGCTTCATCAGCAATTGCAGTCTTACAGGAATTCGATGGAGTTCTCAGAATGAGGCTTTTTTTTCTCTTCTTGGCAGAGGTGGCCTCCGAGTTCAACGATGAGTTCCTTATGTCTTGCAACTGGGCAACTGATGAAAAACTTCGTTTTAGTCGACGTCCTATGACCCCACAACTCAACCCATCTGTGTAACGAAAAAATTAATCGTCTTTCTTCTTCTGATAAACATTTATTTTTTCCTATAATGAATGATTAAACTGAGGAATAAGTGAACTAAATTGATAAATTGTGATAAAACTTCTAAATAATTAAAAAATCTTAAATATAAACAAGAGTGTGTCTAACATTATGACGACCAAAAAGAAAAATCTTTACGAATAATTGTTTTATATTCCGATCAAGGTCAACTAAACTTTTCCAATATTTTAACTGGCATAAAAAAAAACTAGCTAAAAAAGAGAATAAACTATGGAGTGGCTAACATTTTGTCACTGAGTGTATGTAAGACTTACTGGCTGTTTCTTTGACGGGGGTTATTAGTTCACTGGCGATAGAGGCGCTCAACCAACTTGAGAACAAAAGCAGCAGGAAGGAAAAGATGACGCAGCCCGGAGTGGCCCCCCGCGGCCGGGCCTGGACCGCGGTGGCCATCATTGGCGGCCCGCTAGGGGCCGACAACCTTCGGCTTTGATAACAACAGCACGCCCATGCATTTGGTTCTAGAATTAAATGAATTTATATACAGGCTGTCGGGGAAAGTATTTTCGTAAATTTAACCAACGATTCTTTATCGATGTTTAATGAAAGACTGTTTTGTCTATATTTCCACTATATTATAATATTTGACGCGTTTCGCTAACACTGTAGTTTCTTCAGAACTGGCTATTTTCGATGTTAAAATAGGTATAAATACAAAAAGTTTCTACAATAAAAATATACATTTTTTAGGAAATCCACACAGATGCTATTTATTGTTTGTACAAATTCAGTAAGGGGGACTGATTTGTTCAGGTCTATTTCGTTATTTAAAAGGGTTTTTGCATCTTTGAGATGGTTTATTTCTAAACTTTCTAAATGGTTTAGGTTTTTGCCTTTGTTATGTACATGTAATATTTTAAATTCACTTTTAAAAAGATGGTTCTCATTTAATAAATGTGAGGCATAGTTTTCGTGTTCTTTCATTCTTTTCTTAAAAGATCTGCCTGTTATGTAAGTTTTTGGATACGACCCACAATACAGTTGATATATACCTGATTTATCTTTTTTGTTTGTTTTTGCCCTGCAATTTTTGATATGTTTTCCAAGGCTGCTATTAGTTTTAAAGACTACTTTTGCATTGTTTTTATATAAGAATTTTTCAATTTTTTCCGACGATTTACCAAGGTATGTGATTAATTTGAATGAATGATATTTTTCAATCTTTTGTGAGTGTATTTCAGACACAGCGTTTTTGTACAATTTTCTTTTTAGAATGTTATCTATTATTCCCTCTAATATCCGTTGATTAGGGCAATTTGTTTGATGGTGTTTAGTTCGTTATTAAAATCTGCGTCTGATAAAGGAATATTGATCAGTCTATGTACAAGGCTATGATATGCTAATTTATGTTGTGGTGGATGTAATGATTTATTGTGTGTTGTTGTATGAATATCTTGAAACTATGTTTGCTTCGAGATTCGTGAAATGGTTAGATTCAGAAAGTTTCAAAGAATACACTTAGTTGTCTGTTGGTACCGACAAAGCATGCCAAAATGTCATTCACATATCTATACCAATATACAAATTGTTTACTTAGTCCACTTTGGTGAATTATCGTTTCAATATTGTCTATAAATATTTCCGCCAGTAAGCAGCTTAATTGACTGCCCAATATCAAACCCTCTTTACTATTGTAAAAGGTGTTATTAAATGAAAAGTAGTTTTGGGACATGCAAACCATTAGCAAATTTATTATTTCCATGCTTGTAACTGGGTTGACATTATTTTTAATTAATAATTTTTCTACTAATGTTATTTTGTCTTGAGGCGGAATGCTGGGGAATAAATTCTGGACATCAAATGATATTAATCTGGCCTACGATTACGATTTAATTATATCTATTAGGTATCTTGATACTTTGTAAACAGGTGCTGGCATATAAGAGACAACTGGCCTTATTGGGTTATTTAATTTATGATGTTTAATTAAGGAATAAAGTTGTGGGGATTGTGGATTCATGGAAGTTTTTTCTCGGGTATTATACTGGGTGATGTTTCAATTTGACGTTTGATGTTTGTCTAATACGCCTCTGTGGGATCTCTAGACAATGTTTGGTAGTTTCCTGTTTTTAGAAATTCTACTGTTTTTTCTATGTATATAACCTTTTTGATGACTATGACCGTATTCTATATAGATTCTCTATAGTTTCTTAAATAAGTTTTAATTTTCTCAACAATGGCAACGTCTACTTTCGTCTTGTTTATATCGATCAATGGGAATTCTGTTTTTGTTGCATTGACCTCTTAATGTATTATTTCAAAATAAAATAGAATATGTTTATAGAAAGATTTTTTATAGAAACACCGAATTTATTTTTGTGGCAATTTTGAAATAACAACCTTTGTTGTGGCGATATTGCGACGTTGTCATATCCTTCGGGGCTGATATAGGGCACGATTCTTAATACAAAAAAGTTTTAACTGTTGCTTAAAATGTTTATTCTTATAGCTTTTCGATTGGTGATAACTTTTCAATTCTTTTTCTCGAGAACCTGAGGTTTTTGACCTTTGTTTTGACCTCTGATCCTACCAAATACACAGCATGAGTTTTTTTCCATGAATAATTCGGTTTGGCTGTCGATGTTAAGGCATGGCTAGGTGGTCCCCATGATTTTCTCCTCTTTGGGTTATCGTAGTGGATCCATTTTTCATCGCCAGTGACTATACGATGTAAAAAACACTTTTTATGCCTGGCAAGCAGCATTTCACTCATGCAAAATCGGCGTTGAACGTCTCTCGGCTTCAGTTCATTTGGAACCCATTTTCCTTGTTTTGAATCATTCCCAGCGATTTTAAACGATGTGAAATTGCCTGTTGAGTCACTTCTAATGTAAGTTTTTTTTTGCATTTGGGACGAATCTTCCTCCAATAATACTTCGAATCCCGTGTCTTCGTACACTTTCGGCCTTCCACGTGGAAGACAAAAATTCCACGTCAAACTCGCTGTTTTTAAATTTTTGAAACCACTCACACTTCTTTCACTTAAAGCAGCCTCACCAGGTGCTTCTACAAGCAATCGATGCCCCTCAGCTGCAGATTTCTTCAAATTAAAGAAGTAAATCAAAAGTTCCCGCAAATGACGCTTATTCGGCACAAAACTTGACATTTTCGCACGAAAAAAATTATGTGGTGCTAATACGGAGTCACTAATACTTTAATGTTATGTTGTTAACAGATGACCAAACTTACGATACAAACTTACGTTTTACATTCTCACAATTTCAACATTCTGGTGGGGTCATTTTTTGTCAAACGGCGGAAACTTATGTGTACACATTTTATTATTTTCAAAAAAAAAATTAATTCTTTATCAGCTGAAGTGGAAGGTCTTCCAGAACGTGGATCTCCTTCAATAGATTCTCTGGTTTTTGGACTGTTCTATAATAATAATAATATTCAACTCTACAGGCCTAGTGGCCCTTGGCTTCGAGTTCTTTCACTCTTCTTTTCCAACTTTTTCTGTCCAAAGCATCAGTCTTCCAATCCCTCACTCCTACTTTCCTCAAATCATTTAGCACCTCATCCAGCCATTTCTTCCTCGGTCGCCCTCTTCTTCTCCTTCCCCCTTCGCCTCTCATTAGAATTCCTTTAACCCATCTCCCGCTGGACATCTCACCCATCTCACCACCTGAACAATGTTTGGTTTTTTGTACAGTTCTTCTATTTCTTTGTTTGTTCTTCTTCTAAATTCATTCAGAACTTTAACTCCTCCAAAAATTCTCCTTAATATTTTTCGTTCCCAGACTTCCAGCTTAGTTTCTTCCTTCTTCGTCATCGTCCATGTCTCGCACGCATAGGTAACCGTGGGCCTTAGTATTGATTGGTACACTCTTACTTTTGCTGCTCTTGTTATATTCTTTTCCCTTAAAATTTTTGAAAACATTCCTGCAGCTTTGCTTCCTTTCGCTAGTCGTTTCTCTATTTCCTTTTCTTCATCCCCTTTACTCGTTAGTGTTACTCCCAGATATTCAGCTTGTTCCACTTTCTCTATTGTATATTTCTTATTTACTGCACAATCAATGACTAAATTAGGGGAGAGTCCTCTGGTGCTATCTTTCATTACCATATATTTGGTCTTGTTCTCGTTAATTGTTAAGCCATATTCTCTCGCCTTTCTTTCCAACATCTTGAAAACCTTTACTACTTCTTTCTTGGATCTCGCCATCAGTACAATGTCGTCGGCGTAAGCCAAACATTGGTGTCTGGTACCATATATTAACCCCTTGGTATTGATGCCACTCTCCCTCAGAATCACTTCCTGCACCAGATTGAACAAAACTGTTGACAGTGGATCGCCTTGTCTCAGTCCTTTCTTTACAATGAACTCCTCAGACATTGCTCCATCGACTATAACTTTATTTACTGTTCTCCTGACAGTCATCTCCACCAACTTCCTCAACTTTTCCGGGACCCCCAGTTGTCTCATTGCTTGGAACACCTTTTCCCTGCTAATGGAGTCATATGCTTGCCGATAATCTATGAACAGCAAATGTAAGCTCAAATTTTGCTCATAGTATTCTGTTGGATCTGTTTCATGATGAATATCTGGTCGGTTGTTGATCTTCCTGCCCTGAACCCTCCTTGGTATTCCCCTACTTGTTCGTTATGGTATTTCTCTAGTCGATCTTTAATCATCTTGGCCATCACTTTGTAGGTCACGTCTTGCAGTGCAATTCCGCGGTAGTTATTACATTCCTCCTTAGCTCCTTTTTTGTGCAGTGGTATTATCAGCGCTTTATTCCATTTCTCTGGCATATTTTCTTCTTGCCAAATTCTGTTCATTAACTTCCATGTGCTTGCCACCAAAGTATCACCACCGTGTTTCAGGATTTCAGCTGTTATACTGTTTTCTCCAGCACTTTTGTTATTTTTTAACTGCTTTATACAAACTTCTACTTCTTCTTTTGTAGGTGCATTTATAATTTCGTTATTTTCTGCAATCGCATCTTCTTCCATTTCATGTTCTCCCCAGTTCCCTTCTTCACCAGTCTCATTTAGCGTCTCTGAAAAATATTGGGCAAATCTTTTCAGTTTTCCATCTACATCTCCTACCAGGGATCCTTCTTGAGTTTTCAAATAATGGGGTCTTCTAGCGCTACTGCCTTTACTTTTTTTTAATTCCTGATAGAAATTTCCTGGACTGTTCTATACCAGTCGTAAATAGTTGTTTATAACATGCAATCTTCACCGAACCTCTCCTCAGTTTCAACATAAGAAAATTCGTTCTGAATGGATTTTTTTTAGCTCAACATTTTTTGCCAGGCGAATGGTTTTCACCTATACAAATAAGCAGTTTATTTATGAACTATTCAACGTAATAACCGTGAACTTGTTGTGCATAGATATCACAGATATTCCCACTAATATACAAAAAATATATTCCAAAATGGCTGACGTGGGTAGTTTAAATTAGAATTTCTCAGAATCTTTTGAACACAGCAGTGTACAAGTTGGCTGGCTCACCGTTATAAAGACTAATTGATATGCTACTAAATACTGACTAATACTTTTTAGCAATGTTTCGTTAAAAACACCTGATATAAATTTTCGTAACACATATTTCAATCCCAATATAGATAAACAGTGAATAACGATGTATTTTTTTATCATTATCGTTCCATAATAAAATTGCTTCAGTTTGATGAAAGTAACACATTGTTTTTTTCTAGTAAAGTCCTTCACAACAAATCAGACTCACGTATGAAAACGTAAACAGTTTTATTAAATTTAATACGGCTTCTGTAGAGTAAACAAGCAATATTGCTGTTTTGATAGACATACCATTTACGTAGTATACATGATAGCCTTATAAATCAGTGATTCTCTATCCTTTTCTACTTCATTCTTCAATTATGATTAATATACAGTTAGTAACAGTCTGTACATCATGTAACTTTTACAATTTTTAGATTTTTCCAAAAAAAAGAGTAAACTTTCATTTACGTAATCTTTCTTTATTTTGAACCATTTTAGAGAATTACATTATTCATAAATATACGTTTAAAATGACGTAGTCCAAAAAATAAGAGTAATGTCTATTTTAAATCATAAAAAAAACTAAAAGGCGTAATTCTGTAAAACTGTTGTCTCCATAATTGCCGAAGCTTACTATTTTGTAGCGTGGCCCTTATTCTTATTACTGATTGGCATCTTGGCATGGAGTCGACCAGGCTGTCTGAATTTCTTACCATAATAATTGAAAAATTAATTCAAGACGGTCCATATAAAGGATTACCTAGGAATCCATTGTCAAAATTGGCTCACGAAGTCAAAGATACGTTGAAATCTCTTGTAACAGCTTTATTTCTCCTTATCTGAATAGCAAACTGCATATTTCTAATCGAAAAGTGCCAACCAGGAAAATCAATGAGACCAATTGTATCAGCCATTGACTCTTCAATATACAACTTGGCAAAACGGTCAACAAAGGAATTTGAAAATCTACCGAACTAACTACCGTCCTGTTCACTCGAAAAAAATCATAGAAAAAGTAAAAAGCATACATCCACAGAAAGGTGAGGTCTTGAGTTTCCTTTGACGTATCAACGTTGTTTCCGAGTGTCCCGATTCCACATACTTTGTAATACCTGAGGGAGTTACTCGAGTTATACGGTTTTAATAACAAGATTATTTCTGAGTACATCTCCTTAACAAGATTATGTATGAAGCAAAATTGTTTTCAGCTTAATAACAGGTTTTACGAACAACGAGAAGGAACTCTCGTTCTTAGCCTTAGTCACCGTTCTTAGCCAACTTATTCATGAGTAAATTTGAAACGGAGGCGAAAGATCAATTCAGTTACTTTCAGTTTGACAGATTGAATTTTAATTAAACAAAACTTGAAGAAATTTACCACTAAACACAAAATCACTTTATTGAATCAGATTTAATCTGATTGTAGATTAAATCATCTCCTGATGATGCTAACATGGTTAGCGAAAAGTGCGTCGAGCAGTTCAAAAAAAAGTGATGGTGTTTAGTGGTAAATCTCTTCAAGTTTAGTGTTTCACACCAAAGGTTCCTATAGAACAATTGATTCAATTTTAATGTTGTTTCATTTACTCTCTTAAAATCTTGTTAGACTAGACAAAAAACATCCATATAATTAACTTTATAATACGGAATATTGCTAGAAAATATAAATACATGAAATTAATTAAAATTAAATTAAAAGTTTCATTACGTGGATATAATTGCATCAACTGTTGGTTTATTGACGTTTAGGCAACAGACATTTATACAGACTCTTCATTTAATCTAATTTTATGATTTTTCTACGTTAGTCACTAGCCAGTTTTATAATTTTCGGGGGACTAAAGGTTAAAAAAAATCAAGAGTGGTCTTGGTAAATAACCTACATATTTAGGTTAAAAATAAAATAAACCTAAACCAAAAAAAAAAAAAAACTGGGTATTTTTGATATACGTACGTCTCATAACACTCAAACACTTGTAACAGTTGATAAAAATTTAAAAAAAACAAACAAACACTGTTGGTCAGATGGTCTCGCAACCAAATTCTTGCTAATATCCGCGACTATTGATTTTGGGGAAGCAGACTGGCCTAAGCATTGTTTCTTCGTAAACAAATACCTTTAATTATCTTTATTGGTACTAAAGGATGGTGACATGACCTCATAAACGTGTCTATAGGGTTCATAATAATTTATCAGGGTCAAATTGGATAGCTATAATCATTTAACATTATACCAATTACATTTAGAACCAATCAAAGTTTATAATAAAATAATTTTAATTTATATTTGTATATTTTCAATTGTTCTAATAATTGTCGTTAAAAAAATTTGAAAGACCTGAGTTTTTTTACTCAAGCTCCGTTATTTTCCCGACATACTGTGTATATCTGTTATGTCCACCTTTAAACTCACAGAGATTTACCACTAAACACCAAATCGTTTTTTTATAGTTCGCTACGCACGTTTCGCTAACCATGTTAGCATCATCAGGAGATAATTTAATCTAATTCTAAAATTAAACTATATATTTACAACAAAAATGATACAAAAGGTGTACAAAAAGGATACAAGAATAAAGAAAAAAATGTACCGTGAAGTTTACCGACCCTTACATTTTCTATAATTTTCTGTCTATAATTTTCTTGCATTTTTCTATTTGAATGCTTTCATATGCATCCAAAGCCCTATTGTTATTTACACTTTTAACCAATCTTAAATTACTAATGTCTATATTGTGGTCAAGTTCGATTGCATGTTGGGCAACACAAGATTTTTCATTCCTCCCATATCTAATGTGGGCAATGTGTTGTTTATATCTCGTTAATATGGATCTTTTTGTTTGCCCAATATATCTTCGATCACAGTCCGGACAGCTAATTTCATAATTCTCCTAGTTTTCATGATTATGTACTTTATCCTTTGTATTACCTAGGACTTCTCTTAATTTATTATATGGTTTGTACACAACCTTAATGTCCGCTTTTTTCAAAATATTGTCTAGCCCTCGTATTTATCTGTGTTTATCTGTCTAGCCCTAGTAATTTATTTTTGTTCTGATCCTTTTGAAAAGATTCTTTCAATAACTTTCTAAACTTATATTTTCTAATTAATTTACCTACAATGTTCTTATAATAACCGTTCATTTCGGATACCTCCTTAATTAATTTTAAGTCTGTGTTATATTTATTTTTGTTTAAAGGAAAATTGATTAATCTATTTACCATATAATTTAAACTAGCCATCTTATCTTGGAAACTATGATTCGAATCGTTAGGAATGTCGAAATGGTGGCGTTTTTTCTAAAACTGTCAAAATCTAACCTATTTTTATTGTTTCTACTGATTAAAACATCCAGTGGACTCAATAGGCAGCGCTGTCTTAGGCCTCCTATCTCAACTTCTGTAGATTGATCGTTATGCGTTCTTACTTTATTCTTGTTATTTTTGTATAAGGCCTTGATAATTTCTATTACTCCCTCTTTTACTCCCATTCTCTTTAAACTTTTCCAGACATCCCTTCTTTTTCTCCTAGTTGTCTAATTATAAATATGAGATCTTGTGTGCTTCTATTCTTTCTAAAACCATGCTGTGGACATGCCTTTAGAGAGTTGACTCAAGAGTCAGTTGACAGAGTTGACTCAAGAGAGAGTTGACTCAAGTCAAATATTTGTAGAAGGGTAAACATAGCCATCGTTGTGCAAGAGTTTTTAGCCAAAAACTCAACGAACGTTATCGACCAAGCACCGTACTCGCCTGATATGGCCCCGTGCGACTTTTTCCTATTCCCGAAACTAAAACTACCACTTCGAGTTAATTGAGGCCACAAAAGAAAATTCGCTGAAGGTCATACCTCAATCAGCCTACGAACAATGTATGGAGGATTAGGTCAAGCTGTGGCATTGCATTGCATGCTAAAGTATTATGTATCAGTTAGTGCATGCTAAAGTATTGCACACGATCGGGCCTACTTTGAAGGCGACAAAATAAATGTTGATGAATACGTTAATTTTTTTGTGTTTTATTTAACAATTTCGGGTACTTTTTACACAGAATGTCCTATTATCCGAAGAATATAGTTGGTGCTTGAGATGTGATACAGCAAAAATGTTGTGTGATGAGATTTTTTAATCTAGTTAAGGTTTCAGGCCAATAACGTATTTCCAAAACCTAATTTTTATAGATCTTTATATATAAATAGTAATTGTTTCTAGGCCAAAATTAATGTTTTTCGTTAGTTTCATATTAAAATAGATAGTTTACAATAGTTTCAGCCAAAACGGAGATGTAAAAACTTTTGACTAATTTTCTCTACATATTGTAAGGAACATTCGAGATTTTGAGTAGTTTTTAGACTTTTTGACTTTTTCTCGTATTTCTCGCCAATGTAAATAAAGAATCACGGAACAAAAAACAAACTCTCTCTCTCTCTACCCCCCCCCCCCCCTCTCTTATATATATATATATATATATATATATATATATATATATATATATATATATATATATATATATATATGCAGTTTTTTGATGCAATGAACCAACAGTAGTCGGGAATTATACACCCCCAACCGTTGGCTTCCACAATCTCATCTGGAACACACAACAACCTGCGTCTCCGTCAAATATATATATATATATATATATATATATATATATATATATATATATATATATATATATATATATATATATATATATATATATAATTGGCAAACTGATTTTTATTTTTATAAATAATCTGAAATATCTAATTCTCTCGCCATATTTCTGTACAGTCCTGATGATCGAGGATTAAAAAAGTGAATAACATTGATTTTAATACAGACTTTTACAACACGTAGTTTCTTTAGGTTAAGGTTGCCAATTTTTTTTGAACTTGGCACTATTTTAGAGAACCTATATTCGTTCCGATTTTTAATGTTTTTAAAATTATTAATTTATAAATACCAAAATACCATCAATCGATAAATTCTACTAATTATATGTGCGCTATTTTCATTGATGACCGGACAGCTTTGTGGTAGGTAGCTAAAAGGTTTCTTTTTTTTTGTAAAATTGTGAGAATTATTACAGGTACACTGATCCAAGTGGTTTTGGCAGGAATTCAAATCTGACAAATTTGCATCATTAAGGAGATAGTTGTGCAACTCTTAAAACAGATGATAGTCTGAGGGTGCTTTGTCTGGACTGTATGATGGATGCAGTAAAACACCCCAACAAAGTTAATAACCACTTTTGCCCAGTTCTGAATGGTTTTTCAAGTACTTGCTGCACTTCGATTCACCAAAATAAAATCACCCCATCCTTTGGTGGGATTATAAAGAAATTACCACACTGCTTTAGTACATACAGTGTGAGGGAAATCAAGATTTTTCTTTCATAATTTAATCTTGAATTTCATAATGCACTTATATCAAAACTTATAATTTCACTTGAAGATTTGTTAATTCTCAATATCAGTAATATGTTTTTCAAGCAAATTCTATCATTCTTTTAGCATAATATTATCTTATATAGCAAAATATTTCGAAACAAATTGATTTTTTCTTAACTGAAATGATTTAATTACTTTAACCAAAAAAAAAACTATTGAATGTTAAGAAAAAACCTATTTTGTCTTAAGTAATATATTTTCTTATAAGAAACAGTACTACCAACTTGAACTAAGGAGACGGTTATTTGATCCACGAAAATTTTCTATTGAACGAAATTCACATAAAACTTGTTTTTCGTAACTTGAATTTTTTTTATAATTTAAAGTTTTACTTTCAGTAAGAAATGAAAAGAAAACCTAATAAATTATTATCCATTTAATAATTATATTATATATAATGTATTATCTATCGAAAGCCGGTCGCGTTGGTGCGGCGGTAAGAGCCTGCTTTGCCGAATCCGCGCTGGAGCGGTAGCTGGTTCGATTCCAGCGCTCGGATGGTTATTTTTCTTTCTTCTGTCCGTTTATCTTTCCTAAATGTTTGTGATTGTTTCTAGGCAAGAGTGTAAAATCCGACTACGAATTACCCCTCAGTCACGCCAGTTAAAGGCTGGGTAAGGCCGGATGCCTTCTGAGAAGTGTTCTACGTTGGTCACTCGCCAGTCGGTAGGTTTCCTGATAGACTTATGGGTAGGCACATAACCAAGGGTTTATAGCCCGAGGGGGGTGCTGGCCTGGGTTTGTCGGAAGCTGATGACCGTGGTTCGGAACCCACGTTAAGCTGTAGGTCCAGTCGCTAAATAGCCTAGTTGCTGATGCGCCTCTAATCCAAACACTTTACTTTACTTTTTATCTATCGAAAATAAAACGTTTTCACAGAGGGGGTAACAGAAAATGAGGTATACCAAAGCACAATATAGGAAGAGATTAATTTTTCTATTAGAACGTTCGGTGTGAAACACTAAACTCAAAGAGATTTACCACTAAACACCAAATCACTTTAGTATTTAGTGGTAAATTTCTTTGAGTTTAGTAATAAGAAGAGATGTTGAACAACCACACAACTACTGCACATCAAAAAGTGGAGATCGATCGGGTTCCCAGGCCAAGGAGGTTGGAAGTGAAGGAAGTTAAGGCTTACTGACAGGCTGTAGCACCGCAGGAAAGCGAAGAACATACAGGTCATTTCATGCCAAATCGACTAACTAAAACCGTTTGTCAGAATTTTTTCAATTTTTTTTACCCAACCGACAAAAAAGTTACGAATTTTTCAAAAAAGTGGGCCTTTTTTTAAATATCCATAAAATTTTGAAAATTGATTAAATGGGACTTTTTTTACATTTTTTAGTTTTTGAATGCACTTTTCAATCAAAGAAACATCAAATAAATGTTGAATATGATACCCCGGAGATACAAGCGACAACTGTGACAGTCCAGATGAAATCTAAAGACATCACACCCTGGAGCCGGTCGCGTTGGTGCGGCGGTAAGAGTCTGCTTTGCCGAATCCGCGCTGGAGCGGTAGCTGGTTCGATTCCAGCGCTCGGATGGTTATTTTTCTTTCTTCTGTCCGTTTATCTTTCCTAAATGTTTGTGATTGTTTATAGGCAAGAGTGTAAAATCCGACTACGAATTACTCCTCAGTCACGCCAGTTAAAGGGTGGGTAAGGCCGGATGCCTTCTGAGAAGTGTTCTACGTTGGTCACTCGCCAGTCGGTAGGTTTCCTGATAGACTTATGGGTAGGCACATAACCAAGGGTTTATAGCCCGAGGGGGGTGCTGGCCTGGGTTTGTCGGAAGCTGATGACCGTGGTTTTCGGAACCCACGTTAAGCTGTAGGTCCAGTCGCTAAATAGCCTAGTTGCTGATGCGCCTCTAACCCAAACACTTTACTTTACTTTTACACCCTGGAATGCGCGGCATTATCCGCAAAATAAATCAAAGTTTTTTAGGAAAAAAAAATGGCGAACTGAAAAATTTCATAAAACTTGACATCTGAAAATTTGCTTTTTTGAAACGTACATTCAAAACCAAAAAATTAAAAAATCAAGACGTCCCATTTGGTCAATTTTTGAAAAAGTTATGGGTATTTGAAAAAAAAAGCAACTTTTTTTTCGGTAAGGTAAAAAAATCGAAAGGGGTCGGGTTCAAAAGTGGTCGATTTGGCATGGAATGTCCCATATATATTTTATAGCAAATAAATTATGTATTGGGAAAAAATCTGATGTTTGATGACTTTACATAAGATACACCATTCAAGTTACAAAAAATAAACTCATTCTTGTTTACTAGTGTTACTAAAACAAAATGCATTTTCATTTAATTGCATAAAACATCTTTTATTTTACGGTAAAAACAAGTTCTTTCCGAACAATCTGTTATTTTAAGTCGTTGTAAAAAAAAGTTTTATTTTAAGTTTATTACTTCCTTTCTCGCCTTTCCGGAAAACATAAATCTACCGCTTCATAATAAGTAACGCTTGAATTTTATCATCCACTGATTCAACAATAAATTCTTAAAGGTACAACATTTTTTTTATTGCGTTCCAACAAAGGTATTCGAGCAAAAGCTTGAATGTGTCATTGTATTGTTAACTCAAGGAAAAGTTAAATAAAGAAGGACGATATATGCCAACAGTTATTTATTAGAATTACATTAATGTTTAACAATAGCAATAACAAAATAATTAAATAAATTATGGAATACAAGACAGTTTGTGATCACTTTTATTTCTTATAAATGGACTGATTGTAAGCCTAGAAAAGACTTCTAGGCTTATAACGAAAAATAAGATTTATATATAAGATAATGCAAACAAGAAATTATTATTTATTTGAAAATTTATTATTTAATAATGTCATTATATATACAACTTAAATTATCTGTATCGTTTCTTAAATTAATGGTTTTATTTGTTTTTTTTATACAAATAATTTCTTTTATATTCCTTTTTTTATATTGTTTTTCAAAATCAAATTTTTTTATATTATTACAATTAAAGTTGTGTTCATTATCTAAGGCATGTTTTAAAAGGTTAGTTACGGTTCTAGGTGACTAATGTTTCTTGTATGTTCATTTATTCTATTTTAAATAGTGTTTTTGTAATTATTGTAATACATTTAAGCAATTGATTTTATAAATTTAATTTATTTGTTCCATTATGGGTGTTTGTGGTTTTAATTTTATAAATATTTGTTTAGTGTTATTATTGGGCATTTCTGCTATGTTTATATTATATGGTTTAAGAACTTTTTTTATTTTATTACTCATTTCTGGTATGTATGGTAATGGTATGTATTTTTCATTTTTAGGTTTATTTGTTGTGCTATTATTGTTATATATTTTGTTTTTAATAACTGGTTCGTAGGATTTTTTGGATAATTAATAGTTCTAGTGTTTTTTTGACTTTATTTATATATTGTGGTCTATTTTTTTGGATCATTTAAAAAACAGCTCTATGAATTAAAGAATTAATATAAGTTTTTTTATATTTATTTGGCGTATAAGAATTAAAATTGCGATATCTTTTTAAAGGTGGTCTTAAACTTTTGGCTTTTACTGCGTACATACTAACATTGTTTTTTAAAGTTTGGGAACAAACGGAAATCAAAAAAGGATAAATCTGGTAAATACGGTGGACGTCCTACCAATTTATACTTCGTACTACGTTATACTGATTCACAAAGACTTTATTTTGATTAAAATTCCGCGCTGATTATTCACTTTATCATTATTCGCTATTAAACATTTTTCAGTTGTATCTAGCAGTGAAAGGTTAACTTTCAAGGTTCTATTATAAAAATAACGTACATATACTACTATGATCAAAAAGTAAAGGGACTTTCGTTTAAAAATGACTGTTAAGCTGACAAAAGTTTCATATCATTTCGTTTGTTCAGTCAAAAATTATAGCGTCTAAAATGTTACAGCGATGGGGCTATGATTAAACATTCTTACAAGTTGTACAAGGACTTTAGTCATGATAGAGAAACAGTTGAGGATCAACCTCGTTCAGAAGGACCTTCCACCTCAACCAATGAAGAAAATATTATAAAAATCAACAAATACGGTTCAACAAGCACCATATTCACCAGATATGACATCGTGTGACTTTTTCGGTTTTTTCGATTTAAAAAAACACTTCGTGAATGCTCTTTTGAATCCATAGAGGCCATTTAAAGAAAATATCTGAACTCGAGAATAAAAAATGTTTAAAAGGAGGTAAAAAGCATTGGAATATGGAGGAGATTACTTTGAAGGAGATAAAATAAATTTTAGTTGAATAAATTAATTTGTGTTTTTTTTTCGGAATATATTTGTTATTGGTTTGACTTTTTCATCAAAATTTATTTTCAAGTTTAAATAATATCATGACCGGTTAGGTTTTGTTTACCTCTGAAATGGGCAATGAACCGAAGAACCAATAGCTGGGAAAAACCTATCAGAGACCACTTTTGCGTATTTTATTGGACCAGAAACAAAAATTGACGCACAGTTAGTTTCGCGATTTCTGTATATTCATTTCATTAATAATATTTTTTATTTTACAGTTTACAGTGGTTTCTGTCCTAAAAAATAGCGAGAATACTGATTGGAGATTTATATTACGAGAGCTGGTATTTATGTATCCGGAATAATAAATAAAAGCAAATACTTATCATTGAAAATGGTTTTATTGTTTTTCAAAATATTCTCCGCGATGATCGCTACACTTTTGCATGCGTTTGAACGAATTTTTCTGTTGCGATTGAGGTAATATATATTGAACGAATCAACCGCTCCTGGCGTCGAAAATAGTTGACCACGCAGTTCATTGTTCACAGATGGGAATAAAAAGAAATCATTGGGTACCAAATCAGGACTGTACGGCGGATGATCCATCAAATCGATGTTTTGACCGGTCAAATATTGAGTTGTTCGGTCCGATGTGTGAGAGCTCGCGTTGTCATGGTGAAGGATGTTTTTCTTATTTCTTCGAAGACTTCTGGCAAAAGAAATTGTTATGTGCCATTCAGAATTAAACTGAACGTTCTACGATTCTCTAGTGGCACTATAGCTGCATGCCCATTACCCTAAATCATTTGCTTCGAAGTGGTTCTTGCGCGAACAACTTTTGTTGGGTTTGGCTCATTATTAAAGACCGATACAGTCGATTACTGTTTACTTTCGGGCACATATCCCAGATTCGTCACCTGTATATATGTTATACACGGCTTTTGACGCACCACGATTGTATTTTTTGAGCATTTCTTTGCACCAATTGACACGAGCCTTTCTTTGAGCGATTATCAAATAATGTGGAATCCAACGCGCACAAATCTTTTTCGCGGCTAAATGTTCATCTAAAATCCTGTGTATACTTGTCATACTAATGATCAGGGATGCCTCAATCCCACGGTATGTCATATGGCGATCTTGTTTTATTAGTTCGCGCACAGTATCAATGTTTTTTGACACAACAACCGATTTTGGATGGCCTCCTTTAAATTCGTTCGTGAGCGAACGTCAGCCACGACTGAATTCACTAAACCAGTGACATACAGTGGTTTTAGATGGTGCTTAATCGCCAAAAGTAGAAGTGAGTTGATTAATGCATTGTTGTTGAGATAATCGACGTCGGAAGTCGTAGACAATCATAGTATATGTCAGATGTCGTCTAACAACCTTATTGTTGCCAATTCCGAATATATAAATAGTAACCCTTGTAATAAAAACACTTTAAATTCAAAACAGAAGATTACAAAGAAACGAAATTTCTCTTCGTAAAACAAAGTCTTCATATCTGAATTATTTTTACATTTTAATTAAAAAGAAGCTAGCTATTTTAGTCTGTTTAGTCTTTTTTTGCAGCGTTCTGTATGTAGCATCAAGTTTTTGTGTCGTATTAAATTGAACGGAAAGTCTGTAGGGGTTTTCCATTAGTTGTTCTCTCAACGCCTGTAAACAAAAATCTGTGCTGGATTAGTAATGTTATTTATATATTATTAATTCTTGTGGTATTTACAATGTTTATGTTTCGATTCGCTTTAAATAATTTGCCTTGAGTGCAGGCAAGAACGCTGTCCAAACAATAAACAAGATTTTTGCTGTTTATGTAGAGGATTCTGTTGGGGAGACCACGATGCAAAAGAGGTTTGGTCGATTCAGGGGTGGAGATTTTTGGCCCCTTCCGACTACCAGTTAAATTTCTCGATCTCCCACGTACTTTCCATGAAACACGAAATAACTTGATGATTGGATCACCTCAAATTATGTACACTTTTTATAGGAGGGCATTCAGACATTGCCAGAGAGATGGGGAAAATGTGCAGCTAGCTATGGCGCATAATTTGAATAAACCATTTTTTACTGTTCTCCCAAATTAAACGTTTTTGTTTTTAGAAAAAATTAAGAACCGACGCACCTGAAGAAGAAAGGCATCTTTAAAAATGAACAAATAACAATTCTCTTTGAGACTAATTATTTACGGGGACTAACTAAACATAAATTAATAATTGTTCATTTACATTTGATTATGTATAATTAGCATTCGTTAAACTTAGTAATCCTAATTATATAATTGCTGTAACATGCCGTTCAAGGCGTGGTGGTTGAAATCGAAACAACCAGAACAAAATTGCAAAAAATCCTTAAGTAGAAATAATGTACATCATCTGCATACAACATAATCTTCTTAGAATATTGAAAAATGTTTGAATTTCAATGGACTGAGTCGTTGGTAAATGGCATTACATTGCAAAACCGCAGTATTACATAGATCGGGTTGATTTTTGTAACATTGATGAGAATGCTTTGTGTTTGTGTTTCATTTAGGTAGTTGTTTAATTGTTACAGAAATGGACCCGCACATTCCGTTTTCAAGTACCTGCTTCTCCTTTATATCATGGGCTCATTGGAATTATTTGTCCCTGACTTTGGACTGGATAATGTGGGAATTACCACAAGACCGTAGAGGGGATATTTCCACACTATTTTGCGAACCTTGTTTTATTGTTTTCCCTGGTTTAGTTTGCTTGTTGTTGTATACCGACGATTTATTTTAAAGTTACAAGCTAGATCCATATCCGGGGAAATCAAAAAAGCCCATCTTTTATATTTCAATTGCCAAATTTGCGATTAAGATAAAAGTTGGTCTCATGTTTGCTATGTGAGTTGTCACGTGAATTTAGTGGGGTTGATGCATCGTAAGAAAAATTCCTGCAACATCTGTTTGCGTCCTGGTACATGGAATAAAGTGTTTAATAATCGGAAGACTATTGAAAATAAGCCTTAAAGTAGCAATAAATAATGATTTATTGCTACATATAAATAATGATTTATTGTTACAGAGTAAAATGTCAAAATTATTCAACTAAAAAGACATTATACATATGGCCATAATCATAAAGGCCAAATAATATACCACCAAATATTAATTAGCTCATTACTATAGTTGATAATGGCTTTCATCTTTTATGTTTTGTGATAATTAAGGTTAGCTCTTTAACTTAAGGAATAAAAAAATAATCGCTAGGGTGCCAGATCTGGAAAATAGGGAGGCCGTTCAAAAAATTTGAAATCAGCCATTGAAACGCAAGTCTTGCCAATAGGGACATTATTTTCATCATTTAATCCCAATTAAACCAGCATCCCATCTTACCAGCAGAAAAAGTAACCCTCCAAAACTAGGTTCGATACAGGGCACGTTTGTTTCAGGTTTTGACAATTTTCAAAAATACAACTAACGACATCTATCTGTGACAGTGCTTCTTTAAACTTGAACTAAAGTTTTTAAAAGAAATTATATAAAAAAATGAAAAAGTATTTAGACCTGAGTGGGATTCGTCAATATTTTAATATGTAATAAATTTGCTTTGTGACGCTTATGCTTTGGTTTTAAAATGAATCATTCTTCATTATTAGCTTTTTCCCAGCTAATGGTGATTCGGTTCTCCGCCCAATTCAGAGGTAAACAAATTGAAATTGCCAATATCCTAAAAAAACTTTACTACTGACGCGAAACAATGCTGACCTTTTTTTTCGAGGCAGAATGCGACAGATTCGATCTTTTTAAACAAGGAAATAGTGATATGGAAGGCCAACAAAATGTTTTTGAATCCTGTATATACGAAGATCGTTCGAAAAGTTCTCTATCTGACGATTAAAAAAAAAATCAACGTAGTTACCTTGCAATTCGATATGTTCCAATTTTTAACACCCTCAGTATATTTTTGACGTCAAATAAATCTTTGGGGATTATTTTTTCAAATCAAAGAAGGGGAAGTTATCGCTGGGAGCCAAATCTGGAGAATTTGGAGCATGTGGAAACAATTTGAAGCGAAGATCATGTACAGGCGTATATAATGGTGAAAGAGTAATGTTTAGCCTCAATAGCATTTTTTAAATTACCTTAGTAGTCAATCGTAATATACTGCGGTGATGATCCTGCGTCTTGCCATTACGAGAATCCCAGAAAACCGTAACTATTGAACCTGAACAGCACCCTGCAATTGGTTCCCCTTAAATACGTTCAAAGTACTTTATCCATTTTTCAGAAAAAGTGAAAACGTGTGTCATGTATCAAGTCGAGAACTATTCGAGCGACCCCCGTAAGAAACAAAGTATATTTAAATATTAATAAACAACCGTTTGTATAACTAATTATTCACAGAAACGAACTGAATATAAATAGATGTGTATTTACATTTGATGGCCTATAATTAGTATTGTTTAAACAACTGCAATTAGTTCTTCTAATCAAATAATTGTTGCTAATTTATTTTCAGAAGCTGCGTTGATTTTTATTTTGTCACTTTTGCGTCACACTCCACAAATTGTCGTTGAAATAAGACAATTTATTGATATACTTTATAGATACATTATAACTCATCCAATTTTGTACGTGACCCCTCCAAATATTATGACTTACCCTCTTGTTCTTAATAACACCCCTTTGGAATGGTTTTCTCGTCAAATTTCCACAATATGGAAATCTAAAATTAACATATCACTTGCCATAATTAATAGTTATTCCCACAACGATCTATATTTCCTTTCCAGGAAAAGTCAAGACAATCAATATTTATGAATTCCCCTTCATACATAGATGAAGAGGTCTGAAAGTTTTAAGAACACTAAAACACTCAATTATATTTTTGGGAGGAGATAATGAAAGAAAAAATATAATCAGACCTCCTGGCGCAATGCATCAAGCACGATAGATGGCAAAAGGTATTTACTTTTAGAAAATATGTTTTCTGCATTCTCAGCTTAAAATGAGCGTAAAAGACAAACAGGCGCTGCAAGATGTTTGTTTATTCATTGTGGTAGTTTATGCAAAGTCTTGACTTGGATGTAGTTTGGCAGTGAAGTTTGGAAGGCGTTGAAAGAATATGAAACAATTGACAAATCGGATTTCTAAAGTGGTTCTGAGCAAGTACAACATTTGTGGTCTTTATCAGAGGAAATAGTTGTATTACAACTAACTTACAGAGAGAAAGTACATATGATTTTGGGAAGAGATATGTTCGAAAGATGACAGTTTCGTTATATGGTGAGAGTTTTGTTTGATCTGTTATTTTAATTAAATTATCAATTTAATTGTGATACTAATTTTGAATTACTATTGTTTTAGCGAAATTCCTGAGGGGTTTCAGACTTCTTCAGACAAGAAGAGTCTTCAGACAAGCATTGAGAACGCCAAGTGTGACCTTGGCGAAACGTCTGCACGTTCCTAACAAACGGGACACAAACGATCGGATGTACTCCCGGACTAATAGTCTAGCATATATATATATATATATATATATATATATATATATATATATATATATATATATATATATATATATATATATATATATATATATATATATATATATATATATATAGATATACGTAAAATTTAACGAACGATTTTTCACATCATTTAAGAGAGAAAAAGTCCGTTACAACAAGGGTCAAAAACTTATGATAAGAATTATTATTTTAAGCAAATATGTGTAAAAGTATATTTGGAACATAATAAATGGTTATTTTTAACGAATAAACTATAAATAAAACCAATGAACAATGCAAAAATAATTTTTTGAAAATTGAAAATCATACATAATCCAAAAAAACGAGGTGGCAACATAGTATCGTAGTTCTAGTAGTATCGCCTAATAGAGATGATTACCTCGCGTTTACCAACAAAACTGATGGCAGTGTGTGCGTATTTAAATTCCATTTGAAACCAAAACTGTTTTTGTATGCTAATATAACGATATACTTCTTTACGGAGAAACAGTAAATAATTTAGAAATGTACCAGGACTTCTTTCGAATACCTTCAAGTTAGATTAGAAACCGTGGCGGGCTTATATAAATTTCGAACATTTAATTTCATAAAACAATTAACTATGTGTTTCCCAATGTAACGTGAATCGGTTAAAACGTGTTACCGTGTGTAAAATCAGTGATTTTAGTGAAAACGATTATTTTCTAATAATTCAGGTTTAAAGGGCATTAATGTGTAAGTTTTCCTTTTTTTGTAAAAAAAAAAAACAACCAAATCTATGCTGAAACGTATGGAATAAATGGTTATAAAAATATTACATTTTATACCTTAATAATACCTTAAGAGAACAATGAAACAATAAACTGAATTTTCCCAACAATTTGCAATGTTGCCAGTTGTAAGAAAAATGCAATTTCGGCGAAAATGGTTGCATTTTGGATACATGTTTTACTGGATAGAGTGAGAAATAGCAACATGCGGAGTAAAGGATATAGTGACATCGGGCAGAAAGAGACGGAGATATATAGAGAGGATGGATTAGCATAAACATATCGCTAAACACGGAAAACCAGCGGGCTGCAGAACGGCGGGGAGTCCACCGTCTCCGATGGAAAGACAGTTTGTCAACAAAAATGCTTTCCAAGCACGATAGGATTTTGACAGCCAATGACGGCCATATTTGATATCCAATTCTTAACATTTTTGAACATTTTTTTTTGTTATGAACGGAAAGATCATATATAAACAAAACTATTTTTATTTTTTTTCCATATAATATAAAAAATAAATAAAAATATATAAGTTATATCAAATTGAAAATAAATGTTTAAACCTAGTACCGATGACACGTCGACAATTCTGGAAAAAAAACCCGAACCATTATGACCTCACAATAGTAACGGAGGTCAATATCGCCAATATCGGTTGGGCTCGGAACAATTCGGAAGTTATACCGAAATTTTCTTTCGCGCTCTTTCTGAAAAGACGTTCGGAAAGAATCGGGTATTTTTGGATAATGATTGTTTTTATTCTGAATTGATTATTAATGTAGTTTACATATTGTAATCTATTGTAATATGTTATCCTAGTTGGGGGAAGTTTTATTATGTATAATTAACAGTGTATTTTTATTGGAATAAAATTAGTAATTTAAACAGTATGTATATGTTTTGTAATACAAAACTAAAAAAATACAATACTAGAAAATATCTTTTGGTTATTTAAAATTAATAGTAACAAATTTTTAAAAAGTTTTTCGCATCGATTATCAATATTATTAATAAAATAAAAAATCGATAATTATTTTTTATTTGTTTTCAGTAAGGTTTGCCATTTCACCATGAACAAGTTTTTTCCAGACATTTTTCATTCAAAATTCGAGAAGTTTTGTTACTACTCGAATGATATTTGGTTCAAAACACGGTCGCTATTCTACTCCTTCTTTTCAAACCATCTGCCATATAATTGATAAGTTTGAACGTGAGTTTAGTCTTCATGACCAAAAGCCACCGTTACGACTCGTAGTGGCCGTAGTAGAGAAAATATTCGTGAAAGTATTGCCGAGAACGATAATGTGTCTGTTTCGCGATGTTCTCAAGAGTTGGGCTTATCCACAATTACCACCTGGCGCATTTTGCGTTTGGATCTTAGTTTACACATATACAAGATTGTATTGGCACAAGAACTTAAGTCAACTGTCCATCTTAGGTCAACTGTCCATCGTTGGAAGCCACCCCCGAATCGCCCTTCCATGTTATAAACGGATGAAAATATCGAAAAAATCGGTAATCTGGTTCGATCTGACCGGCAAATTTTACATAATAATTTTAACATGCAAAAAATATGCGCCAAAAATTCTCACGGTTGAATTCCGCCGGTTGATTAGCCTTATTCGCTGTAAATTTTTTTATCTGCAAAAGGAACAAGATTTGAGTCCGTTAAAGCTGTGAAAGAGAAAACGGCACGCGTTCTGAATGAGCTGACACAAGGAGACTTCTAGCACTGTTTCGAACAATGGAAGATTTCGCATGGAGCGTTGTAGGGATAGAGGAGGGGTTTATATTGAAGGTAATAACAAGTAAATATGTATGATATCAAAATAAAATGTTTTACAGCGTCAGTCTCGTTATTTAATAGTCACATCTGGTAAATACAGTAACTTGAATGAACTATAATCAATATTATCGAATTAGAAAAAAAAATTGGTAATGAAAAGAAGTTTTGGGAAATTTTAAATGTGGTCTTAAACTTATTACCTGTAGTGTATATTTACTCATTCTCTTTGTCTATTTATACCCACATCCTTATTCATAGCGTATATGTGGTAATAGCGAGGACACCGACACGGTTAAACCCTTAAGTTAATTAATTAATTCATTTATTACATGAGCTTGCGTGAAGTGGGAAACAGAAACGAAACAGGATGTATCACGTGTCGTAAAAATTATATGAATATATGTTACAACCTAAAATAAGAATTATTTTCAATATATGACATGGGCCCTCTGTATTGCATTCTTCCGACATTCCATGCTTCTTGAAGATATATCAAGAGCGCAAACCTTTGTCGAACCAGGGCAGTATTACGGTAATATTCCAAAAATATTGAACCAACAAAAAACTTAAATTAACTTAATTATATCCTGGTTTTATAATACTACTATGATAACAAATTAAGATAACTTCAAAGTAATCACTTCTCACTTATTTAAAGTTTTTTTCAAGTTTTCGAAATAGTTTTTATCCTCGACTTCATGTTATTTCGTTCAAAACGACCAGCGAACTCTCTTGATGGTTTTTATGGACTTAAAATGGCATCCACGAAGTGGTTTCTTCAATTAAAGGAACAGAAAAAGTCACACGATGAAATATTTGTTGAGTTTTAGTGAAAAGTTGAAGAATAAATATTGTAGTGTGCGTTGATTTGTTATGAATTGTTTTCTATTGAAAACTAATTTGAATGAAACTATCAAAATCTCTACTATTACCTGCACCAACATTTACATAGCTTTATGTGACATTTTCTTAAGATTTTGAACGCATCAGCAAAGAATTTAATTTTTTAGACAAAGTTTAATGCAAATCCACTTTAAAAAATTACCGAAAAATGTTTTTAACAAGCGAAATGATTTGAAAGTTATGTTAGATATCAAGGACAGTCATATCAACCTTACTTTGTAGATTGATTGTAGTAAATTTAAATGAATCGATGTTGAAATCAACCAAGAAAAAATTAGATGAAAATGTCTGGGCATTTTACGTGAACTTGACAACGAAAAAAAAAGTGAGATTCTGAAATTTGTTTATATTGGGCACATTCGCATCTCCAGGAGATATGAACGTGTACACATAATATTCCTCCTTGATCCGAGGTCCAGTTGTTAAGATATGGGACTCTACAGAATTCACCTGATTGACGGAGGGGCCCCCTTGGAATTCCATTTCCATACTGAAGCAAACCACAATAAAACAATAAACTCCAAACCTGATCCCCTTTCAAGTGTTAAACCGGAAGTAAACATTTCAAATACTGTCCTAACAACTTCGACCATCCCAATTCTAATTCATTTTACTGCAAAAATGCAAAATAGGATCAAAATTAGTTTAGGAGATAAATCAATTAGATCACGCACATGTCGATCCGAGCGTGACACCCGTCGCTGTGATGCAAAAACACATTAAAACGTCAACGTTTTGATAAAATACCGAACTGATCTACTAATTGCTTTGCTTTTCTCGCTTGTCGTCTGGAAGTTTTAAATTCTTCTGCAAGTTTATTTTCACTCCAAGATTTAGGTGCTACAGTCAGTATCATTGTCTTCGTAGAAGTAGATGTAGACGGATCATTAAATTCCTTCAACTGCTTCTAAATGTCTTGGTATTAGTTAGTTTGGGTCGAACTATGTTTATACTTATCTTCAGGAACGTACGGTACATCTTGAGAGTTTCAACTGATGATTGACTATTCTGCACGAGATTTTCTACTTACAGGACCTACACACATACACATTTGAGAAACAATTTCGTTTTTCAGCTAAACTTGTAAGATTTTTTTTATATCTAAACTTTCGGTGAGTTGGTAAATTAAATTGATTGAAGCACCGATCATCATAGGGAGCCATAATAAATCAATAAAAAATGGTAAAACTTAATAACGAACGTAACTCACTAAGAGGTTAGAACAACAACAAAAAAATAACCGAAAACAAGCGTAGCTTGGCGTTGTACTTCTATCTCTTTTTATTATATAACTTTGATTCGTTTTGATGAAGTCACAATATGAGAAAAAATCACGTAAAATAATATTTTATTTTGATATTGCTTTGTACACATATTTTTGTTCAAAATAGTACATTTTATTTTAAATTCAGGTATTAAATAACCTTATAATGACACAAATAGGTAAGATAATAATACATAATCAATATTATTGAAATATAACCAACGTTTTAAAACCCCTGCTCAGGTAAATGCCTCAGGTAACAAAATATATTGTAAATGTAGTATGGACATCCTGTATAACATTCTTTCGACATTCCATTCCTCTGGGAGATACAACAAGAGTACATGCCTTTAGTGCAGCAGGCCAGTACTATGTTTTTTTTATACAAGTTTAGATCTATACCAGTGATGTCAAAGGCCTCAGTTATTTTTCTTAAACAAATTAACATTCATTGAAATCAACAGGTCTTAATTAAAAACTCGAAGAGATTTACCACTAAACACCATATATTTTTTTAAAACTTTTCGATGTGCGTTTCGCTAACCATGTGAGCATCATCAGGAGATGATTCAATCTAGTTCAATATTACATTTAAAAATGTTCACGTGATATTTTTTTTTCGCAAAATTGTTTTTTCTTAAGCGCTATTCGAATGAAACTATTTGATCTGTCCATGTTGTTTACCATAAAAATATAAATATTATGATGGTGACATTAATCAAGAGACTACACCATCAGAATTGTCCAATTGTAAAAACTTTTGCAGCACCCCATGTAAAAAAAAATGTATTGATAATAATTCGAGGAACAGCAATGCGTTGTATTAACATTTACCCCAAAGTACCGACCTGCCATTTTGTGGGAATATTTAAAGAAAAAGGTCAGTGATCTCTTGGGCTTTCTTACTGAAGAACTAAAGCGAATAGAGAGAGAAGAATCCGAACAGGTACCTGTGAAAACGAACTTATCCAAACCAATTTGATATACGTGTGGGAATATTTATCAGAAACGATTTGAAATATTATTTTCATTCGACCACCTAACAATTTTCTTTAGTATAATTAATTTAACACAAATTTTATAAGAAAAATGTTATTAGTTACATAAGAATTAAGTTGATAGGTAAAAATATCAACTGATTCCGCGAACATATACCCTGTGAGAACATTAACAAGAACATTTTGAAAAATAAAGATTCTGATATTCCATCTAGTTCCTTCTTCGGAATAAAAATATTTGATTAATTAATAAACTAATTGAACATAACCTTATTTTTTGCAGGCTTATTTTCAAGCTTTATATACAGTATGTCGGAAAAATAACGGTACTTTTTAAAATAAAAAAAAAAGTTTGTATTCAAAATGCATCTTTTGTAGCTCATCTGGGTCTTGAGAGGAGAACAATATCATCGTGAGAGGAGAACAATATCATCCGCGAATCTAAGATGGCTTAGGTGTGCACCATTGATTTTTGTTCCCTCCTGTTCCCAATCCAGATTACGGAATATTCGTAACGACATTCGTTATTGCGACATTCAATGTTCTTAATATTTTTTTAGATATTATCTTGGTAAAAACTCACTCAGAAGAATCACTTCAGCATTTTTCCATAGGCTGGGTATTTTTTCGATCTTTTAGGCATTTTTAATACAATTTTGCCAGTATTTTATGTGAAGTTCGACCACCAGCTTTTAACATTTCAACCGTTACATTGTGCTTTCCTGGAGCCTTTCCATTCTGCATCATTTCTATGATATTTGTCACTTCATCCAACAGGATATCTGGCATTTGCTCTTCCGTGGGCATAGATGTCTTTGCCTGGTTCTGATTTTCATATAACTTTGAATAAAATCTTCTGATATTCAGTCTCTAACATTTCCGTACGCTCCCTACACACTGTGCCATCCTCACGCACTAAGGCAAACATATGTGTCAATTTATTTATCAGCTTGTGTTTAGCTTTGTTTATTCCCCTGTTTTTTTTCCTAGTTTTTTGCACCGACGCGTGTCCTCTCGAATACGTTTTCTTATGGTCTTGCAAAGCTCAGCGTACCCGACTCTGCCAAAAAGACTCCCTGCATTTCTCACTATCCAGCGTTTCTTCATTAAATCAATGATCTCATTGGAGATTTTTGACCGTTAAAAACTTTTTTCTGCTGGAGCTTTCGCAGCAGCCGTTTCAAGCACATTGTCGATGATTTTTTCATACTGATCTGTTACTTCCATCTCTTCTGGGTCTTGCAATACAGCAAAGCGGTTCGGCAGACCAATCTCAAAATCCCAGCTTTCCAGAATTTACCATTCTTGTACGTTCTCTTCAATAGTTTATCCTAACCTTTGCTCATACCATCCTATGGTCACTTCCAACATTAAAACGGTTAAGGACAGTACAATTGCTAGATATTGTTTTATCGTTTGACATGATGTAGTCAATTTCACTTGTGAGACCAGATGGACTTTTCCATGTCCACTTTCTGCTGATTGGTTTCTTATAAAACGAGTTCATTATGTACAGTTTTTGTCCTTCAGCAAAATCAAACAGTCTGTCACCTCTGTTGTCCCTCTCGCCACTTCCATATGGGTCAGTTGCAGTTTCAGCAGTTCTTGCTTTTCCAATTCATCAGAATTTTGTACCGGCATTTCTCATTGTCCAGAAGCTGGGCCACATAATCATAAAACACCTCAATTTCCTTATCATAATAAATATTGTCTAAAAAAGTACGGATCACAACAACCCATTGGTAAACTTTCAACCGATATTTCCCGATACACACAAATTAAATTGATATAAGTGTGGGTATACTTACCAGATATTTTTCGTAGTAATCAAGTAATTGAATCTCTATGCAATATCTAACTGACAAATAGTTTTATTTACGTAACACCATGTTTAATATGGTAAAACTTTCAACTGACATTCATTTAAATGGAAATTTTTCAATATCACGTATATAAAAACATATCGTGAGCACATTTATGTTAGAATTATTTAAGTAGAAACCATAGTTAACATGGTAAAAATACCATTCGATACCAACACAACATCGTAGTTGATTTCAGAGTATTATTTAAAAAAATATTTGTTTAGATAGAATCAATTAAACTTCTTTTAATTCTCAGACTACACAACTTAATATAAGATTGCCCGAAAAGTTCGTACGGATTTAGCGTTATCTTTCAGCGTTTTTAACAAACAAAATCCGTGCATTAGTAAAATATATTTATATATTATTAATTCAAATTCATGTGGCATTTACAATGTTTAGGTTCAGATTCGCTTTGATTTGGCTTTGGTTAGTTAAGTTGATGATATTATCTCTACTGTTCACAACATCAGCTGAAATCGTCAGCGCCAAATTTAAATTCCGAAATACCTATCGGGACACCCTTTCCACTAAGTCATGAGTATTTAACCCTGTTTCAGTTTTTGTATGTTAATTTGAACCATGTTTTCTTTTTTTTGTTTCATAAAAAAAAACAATTTTTTGTTTATGAAACGTTCACGCCGTGAGAATTGCAAAGTTCAACAAATGCTTTTGGCATTTGTTATTAATATATGCCTGTGCAAAAAATAATACGTCACTTCATCACTGACCACTATTATAGTAAAATCATTTTGAATGGATTTAAAAAGTATTACTTGACGATAGGTATAAAACATGAGGCCATAAAATGAGTTCGTGCCATTTCGAATATTATAAATAAAATAAAAGAAACAATAAAACAACGATAAACGAAATGACGATAATCGAAAAATAGCGATAAACGCAATCAATTTTTTTTTCAAACTATTAATCGAGCAATATTAATAACGGTGTTATAAAAGAGAATTTCAACAGCTGGAAGGTCAGACATTAAATTTTTATGTTTTCGGAAATTTTAACACGTTAAATCAATCGTATGTTCGTTTTTTTTTGTGTAAATTCGAAATAAAATGATGCTGCTTATTGAGATTTTTAACACATGTCGGGCGCATATACTGTTATAATCAAAGAATATTTATTCATTCAAATTTATTTTCCTCATACGTGGGTACTCCCAGAAGTACCCGATCTAAGCAACAAAAAAAAACACAATAAATTTGGGAAAAAATATTTTTATTTCTATACATAGTCTCCTTTTAGGTCGATGCACTTTTCCCAGCGATATTCAATAGCTTCGATTCCCTATTTAGAGTGAGAATGGTCGAGCGCCTCAAACTAGCGATCAACCGCAGACTCCACCTCTTTATTGTTGGCAAATCTTTTACCTCCGAGCCATTTTTTCAAGTTAGGAAACAGAAAACAATCCGAGGGGGCTAAATCGGGCGAATGGAATGTGTGAGGAAGCAATTCGAACATTAACTCATTGATTTTGGCCATCGCGATAACGGATGTGTGAACTGGTGCATTGCTGGAATAAGTTGACATAATTCTCGCCGTCGACTGTTTTTCCTTTCTAAAGGTAATCAATGAAAATTACCCCACGCACATCCAACTGTCTTTGCCTTCTTTGGAGCTGATTCTCCCCTTTCAGTCTATTGTTTTGACTGTTCCTTCATCTCAGATGTGAAGTAATGGATCCATGGAATCGACGCAAAACTCAACTTTATTGCTGTTAAACTTGAACTATTCTCACGACGCTGTTTTTGTTCAATTGTGAGTAATCGCGGCACCCATCTTTTTCATGTCCATATTTCCAGTCAATATGCGATGTACAGCATTTTTTGAAATCCCTACTATATCAGCTGGCTCGTGCACTTTCAGTCGACGGTCATCCAATACCGTTGTGGATTTTCTTCACCACTTCTGGCATGGTCACCTCAATTTGGTCGACCACTTCGATGTTCGTCTTGACAGCTCGTACGGCTTCGTTTAAACTCTGCCGCCCAATATTTGACGACTGGTATTGCCTTCAAAGAGGCCAGCGAACTCTTTTGAATAGCATGTGTGAATTCAAAAGGGTGTCCTCAAAGTGGTTTCTTCAATCGACGGAATCGATCGCCATTCCACTTCTTCCACACTGTTCATTCGACTGAAGAAACCACTTCGTAGGCCCCTGTTTCTAGTCTTTAGTAGCAATTCAAAAGAGTTTTCTTGCCATCTTAAAGGAAATATAAGAATCCGAGTAATAAAAACTGTTTTGAAGACTGGAAAAAATATTGAAATAAGTGTATTCGATGAAGAGACAAAGTAAAGAGAAAAATAACTGGATAAGAATTTTTAATGGAGTTTTCAGGCATACAACTTGTTTATTTCTTGTTATTTTTCCTTCAACCCTCATTACGAAGCAATATTGTAGGAATGATTGATAAGTGCCTATCCCACTTAAAAAAAACATTCGTGACGTGAACGTTTATTTCCTTTTTCTGGGACTTATACGGTTTCATAAAAAATCTTTTAGAATCTACATTTTTTTTTAAATTTCTCCTATACATTAGAATTTCGAAGTAAAAAGATCAATTTCAACCGGAGTAATTGTGTTTGTTAATTAGTATATCCCGAATTTGCGAGAACAACAAGCAATACCGTATTTCCACCTACGCAAGCCCCAACACAAACAACCAGGGTAAATAAAGACTAAGAACAAGATCAATAACGTATTTGCGTCTATAGAAAAAAAAGCTCAAGGATAATCCTGCTTTTAACATCCAGGTCCAGAAAGGACTTTATTAAGAAATAAAAGGCCATTGATCATCTTGTTGATTCCAAAGCAGAAATAGGTATAAGATGTACATCATTCTCCCTCTGCTGTGTCTAGGGAGTAAAGATTTGTACCAGGTCTGTAATTATGAAATCAGTTAATATAGTTACCATCAAACCGCGTCATTGGCGCAATTTCCTTGTTGATATCTGACAAAGATTTTCAAGTCACAACAATACAAGTTTCATACAACAGCATAGTTTGTAATAGCACTGAACATGTCGAATTTTGTGCCTGGAAAGTACGATTTGCGGAGAGCATTGATTTTCTGTTACCATTTGAAGGAAGCTGCCGCAGAATCCTTGATTTTTGATCCAGAATCCTTGATTTTGGTAACGTTTTCGACGTGGAAGACCTTCCTAAGCGACGTCGATCCTCAACTGCTTCTCTCCCACCACTAAAGTCCTTGTACCACTTGTCAACATTTCTATTTGACAGCTTGATTACCGTTTAACATTTTTAATTCATCAGCGTTTCGTTTTCTAAACATACTTCACTGCAAATTATTTTCTTGATAAATTCATCTATTTTAAGATATCGCAGACAAAAATCTTACAATTAGAAAAGAAGCATAATTTCCAACTTAAGAAGCATAGCAACTTAAAAAACAAATGCTTGCATCGACATATAAAGCGCGCGAATTATCCCGTTACTTTTTAGTTATAGCACTACATTGTCCCTAATAAATGAATGATAAATATTTCTATTTATATATCAGGTGTGTCGGTAATTACTTTCCGGTTTTTGTAACAGATTTCACTAGTCATAAGAATGCAATATTATGATTTGATACATATGTTATTTTATTCTACTGACATTAACCTCAAAACTACAAAGTTACGTTCCGCCAAAATAACAGCGTTACAGATTTATAATTTTTTGAAAATGTCGAGTTTTGCGCCTGAAAAAGTGTATTTGCGGCACGCATTACTTTTCTTGTTTCATCAAAAGAAAAAAGCCGCTGAAAGTTATCGTTTGCTGGTAAAGACTTACGGTGAGCATGCTCCAACCATAAGAACATGTGAAACGTGGTTTCCACAATTCAAATGTGGTGATTTCAACGTTCAAGACAAAGAACGTCCTGGTAGGCCGAAAACGTTTGAAGATGCGGAATTGCAGGAGTTATTGGATGAAGGCCCAACACTAACTCAAAAACAATTGGCAGAAAAATTTAATGTGAGCCGAGTCACAATTTGTGAACGATTACAAGCGATGGGAAAGATCCAAAAGATAGGAAGATGGGTGACACATGAATTAAAAGACAGGCAATTAGAAAATTGAAAAATCGTCAGTGATATGCTGCTTCAAAAGTATGAAAGGAAGTCATTTCTACATCGAATAGTAACGGGTGATGAAAAATGGATTTATTTCGAAAATTCCAGGCCAAAAAAAATAATGGTTACCACCTGGCGAAACCGGCCCATCGACTGCAAGGTCAAATCGGTTTGTTTGAAAGACCATGCCCTGTGTCTGGTGGGACCAGGTTGGTGTTGTATATTATGAACTGTTGAAACCTGGAGAAACAGTTAATACTGATCGCTACCGACAACAAATGATCAATTTGAACTGTGCATTGATCGAAAAACGTCCACAATACGCTCAAATACAGGATAATGTGATTTTGCAGCATGACGACGCGCCGTCTCATACAGCAAAACCAGTCAAAGAAGTGTTGAAATCACTTGGATAGGTAGTTTCATCGCACCCGCCGTACTCTCCAGACCTGGCTCCATTCGACTACCACCTTTTCGCATCGATGGGACACGCGCTTTCAGAGCAGCACTTCACCGATTTCGAAGAGGTTAAAAAATGGCTCGATCAATGGTTTAGCTAAAAGAAGAAACTGTTCTTTTGGAATGGCATCCACAAATTGCCTGAGAGATGGGCAAAATGTATAGAATCAAATGGCCAATACTTTCAACACACCTGGTACGTTCTGTTAAAAAAGTACCGGGAATTGATTCATAAAACACAAAATGTTTATTATTTATAGAAATATATATTATATGTAAGAAAACAGTCAACATCGCCTCGACTTTGACGTGGTTTTTTCGGTTTCGGCTCAGTTGGAAGTTGGTTGGAAATTCAGGTCTAGTCGAGCGGCAACGCGTTTCATGCCCAAACAATCGCCTAAAATGGTATGAATTGATTCGCGAGACACAGAAAGATCAGTGGCTATCTCTCACAAACTGAAATTACGATTTTCAGTCACCATATCCTTCACTTTAGCGATGTTAACTTCAGTTGAAGACGTTGACGGCCGACCAGAGCGAGGCAAATCCTCCCTCAGTATAGAGGACAGTTGTGACAACGTAGCGATAAAAAGAATTTTGACAACCCCTTTAAGCGAGCTTTTCAAATGATCAATTCCCAGTACTTTTTTGACAGAATGTATATTTCGGATGATATAAATTAGGCAAATAAAATTCCTTTTTAGTTTTTCCGAATTTTTTCAGGTGAAAAAGTCCGGTGAAAAAAAAACAACAATAAACTATCCGAGAAACATAAACAATACGTACTTTATTTTTCCTAGTGAGAAAGTAACAAATGCCGTACGAAATTAAGAGGGAAGATCAAAGGAAAATAAAAATTTACAACAAGATGTAAAATATTTTATACCCATTTTATCTCTATTTAAAAAAGAAACATTTATTTGGCAATATTTTAGCTTTTTTCAACAATACAGAAATATCAAGTAGAAACCTTTAAAAAGGAAAAACAAAAAGAAGCATATGAAGCAAGTTATAATAAAGCAATAAAATGAAACCGTCTATAAACTGTTACATTGTTCTCTGAAGAATGAAAGAGTAAATATTGTAAAATGGATTTTAAATGATATATAATATATAATTGCTGAAAAAGAAACATTCCACATCTAACAGTTGAGGAATTACATCGAATTTAGACGCATCTTATTCCATAATGCGGATAAATTTATCTATGACAGTCACTGACCGGAGAACAGTGGTTAATAAAATAAAACTTAACAATTTAAAACAATGGAATTCATTGTTTTAGCGAATATACATCCCAAACAATTTTTTGTCTAATGGTAGTAAAATTAATAAAAAATTAATTAATCAAATAAAAGTATTAAAATTAAATACAGTAATAAAAAAACAAGTCACCCTTATGATAAACTTGAAAAGGAAATCATGAGATAATTTATTTTCTAGAACCAAAAATACTTTTCTTAAACGACAAATAATTCATGCGAGAAAAAAGAAATCAGTCATTTTAAAAATTACATTTAATTTTTTAAAACATTTTTTGTCACAATTTGATCATTCAAATAAAAAAGTATTTTTTATGAATGATACCCCGGTGTGTTTTAAAAAAAGACACATAGTAAAGAATGAAATAAAGTACAAACAAATAAAACAGGCACGTGTATCATGAACGCCAGGCTTTATATGCTATTATCGTATTATCCAGAGGATGAAGGGGTAAATATTATGAGTATCATTTTAATCGATATGCTGCAACCCGCAACACGTATCATTCTCGACGCCACCCAAAAGCAAATAAAAAAATACATACTTTGTCTCTAATAAATGAATGAAAAATATTCGTATTCATATGGTTTGATTGAGGTAAACAAAGTTATTTTTTATAAGTCTGCCTCTCCTAATTGATGAGGTCTTTAAGGCCAATAAGATTAACTCAGGGATAATAATTGTTCACCGTCTGAGAAAATGTAAATAATGCGTAAAAGTCCAATGATTGAGTTAAATATTGTTTATTGGAACAACTTGGGTGAGAGTAAGTTTAGATAAAGGTAAATTCTTATATTAATGTGACTGAAATGATGAAATCCCCCTATTTTGGGAATATTCTAAAAACAGACAGAACTGAGGGGTCATTTTACGTAAATGCTGCGTTGCATGCGGTAAAAAAAACTGCATTTTTTGGCCCACCAAAATGTTGTTTACCTTAAGCTGAGGCAATATCAAAACATACCTAGGCGATCCCTTTTTTAGTTAAAACATGTGGAAAAACACCTTTAATAATGGACACTTTAACCACTGGAATGTAAGGCACATGTAAATTTTACACGATTTATCGTACACAAATTTTCGATAAAGGTTATTTATATATAAAAACAGCTTAATACTCGTCCACCATGCTTGCTAAGACACAAAACTTCACCAATGTTTGTTTGGCGATTCTCTACTAGCACTTTGCGCATTGTTGCCAAATTTAGGACATTCTTTCCTTGACGCCTGCCTTCGAGATACGGTCATCATATCAGTTTATTCATATTTTCCAAAGCCTGCTTGTCGCATTAGCACATGACCTAACCACCGATACATGTCAAAGCTGCATGAATGAAAATCATTTGATTATTAGATGTCATGCGTATCTAAATGACCAACGTGGGAGAGTTCTGTGAAACTGCAAAATATTTCTAATTAACCGCGTACCATGTTGCCAAATTCACTCTAAACATTTTCGGTCTTCGGATTTTATCCCTAAAATATTTTCATCTACAGGGTGATACAAATTCTCAAAATAAATAATTTACTTTTAATAAGTTTTCTGCCGATTACTAACAAAACTATTTTATCCTTGATTTATTTTTTCTTTAATTAATTTTGAACTAATTGCAAAGTAATTATATAGGGTATATAAAATTTTTTATTGAGAATGGCATCAAAATTAACCTACTTACATACAGAAACCAGAAAGTGAATGTATAGGGTAGACTTATACAGGGACGATACATTTTTTACAGCCTATCTGCTTTTGACCTCGATATATACTGTGTCTATTAAGAATGGAATTCTTAAAACCGTAATTTTTTTTCTATTTCACCACATTGTTTTCAGTATATATACGAGATCAAGTCTCTCGACATTTTTTAGTCTTTATATTTATTTTTTGATGAGACTGATGATGCAGGGGAGAAGAAACCACTATTTCACTGATCTTTAATCAAAATTCCTGTCATGTTGCATCCAATGTTGCCAAACTATGTCATTATTACTTATGTATGTGTATATACTGTACATATCCACATTGTTATGAGTTCCTTCTCAACTTCAGCTAACCCCAACCTCCCTTTCACTCCAAAGGACCTACACTGGGCTTTGTCCAGATACAGACCAAGTTCTCCAGGCCCTAATATCCATTCCTCTAATTGGACAACTACCACCCTCCGCTACCCAATTCCTTCTCGAAATATATAATGACATCTGGATCACCGGATCCTTCCCATTCGCATGGCGAAACTCCCTTCTGATTCCAATCCATAAACCTGGCAAACCCCGCGCTCTTACCTCAAGCTACAATATCACTGACCGACTAGTTGTACTAAATTCTCGAGCGAATGGTGCTCAGACGGCTATCCTGGCTCTTGGAGAAAAATTCTCCTCTTGACAAACTAGGAATCAACTGGGATTTCGCCCGCATAGATCCACTCTAGATCACTTAGTTGGTTTCATTGGTTGGTTCCAGAATATCAAGAAAGCATTCATACGAGGTTACCACCTTATAGCCGCCTTTTTGGACATGAAGTCCGCTTTTGACACTGTATGAAGATACCGAATCATCAAGTATCTGCACCTTTGGGGTTTGGAGAGAAGAATCGAGAGTGTCCTCGGTGAGCACTCGGCCTGGTCCTCTCGCTCCGGTTTTAACTTCTCTCTAGACTCCAGATCTTGCTCTAGACTCCAATCCTTCACATTCCTAGATCGAGAGGTCCTAACTCAGTCCACCGGAAGATTCCTGGGCCTAACATTCGAAACCTTAACTTGATCGATCCCATCCAGAACACAGCCATCAGATTGTCCTTGGGTCTCTTTGGAACCACTCCTATCCCTAGCCTGCTATGTGAGGCTAAGATAGAACCTCAACACATCGACATCTTCAATTAGTTCTCAACTATTCTCACAGCATCTCATCTAGATCATTTCTCCCTCACGCTTCCTCATTCTTTAATCCTCAACCTATCCCGCCACATCTTATCAGAACTACGCCTCTTGAGAGTGTGAGCCACACTTTTCATCAATCCAGGATTAAATACAATCTCCCTCCCCAGGACTGCTATCCAATTACCCCTTTTAATCACCCCCCATGGGCCCTACATTATGTGCCTTTTAATTTTTCGCTGCTTCGCTTTGACAAATCATCCACCCCTGCAATCTCCTTTCAGCATCACTTCCATATCCTCCTGGACTCGATTCCCCAAACCAATATTATTTCGACCGATGGATCCAAATCAGCAATTGGTGTGGGATCTGCATTCGTGCTCTTTCACCTAGAGAATCCCCTTCTTCCCCAAACTCTTCGCTATCACCTAAGCCCTCAATCTAGCTCTTACACGGCCGAGACCGAGACCCTTGCCCTTGAAAAATCTCTCCAATTCATATTCACCTAACCCCCATCCAAATGGGCAATATGTTTGGACTCCACCAGTACCTTTAGAACTCTGGAAAAGGAGTTATATTCCGCTGTCTGGACCTCATTGAGGATATCCTGGACATCGGATCCACCCAATTTCTCTGGATCTCTAGCCACTGCGGTATACTTGAAAATGAGATGGCAGACACCGAGGCCAAATTAGCTTCCACAGATGGATCAGATGTATGTCCCAGTCTAATTTCATCCGACCTACCGTCCTTCATCAAATCCCTTGTTAGAGAACAGTTACAGAGTCACTGGAGCCTACTGGAAGGACACAACAAGTTTAGGGAAGTCAAAACAACCTACTTCCTCAACAATTTTCCGACCTTCCCCTCTAAAAGAATCTGCACCATCTGGTTCAGGATTAGATCGGGACATTGTGCTCTCACTCACCAGCACCTCTTGAGGGACGACCCACCTCCTATCTGCTCTTCTTGAGGTGAACCTCAGACCGTCCGCCATTTTCTGATAGAATGTCGTGCCACATCAAACATCAGGACCAAACTCTCCCTTCCAAGTGACCTCCCTACTCTCTTTCGACCTGGATCCCTGGATGTTCTCTTCCTCTATCTAAGAGGAATATCCATCACAGATCATAGCTAGTCGCTGCTCTTTCTCTTCCTCTTTCACATCTCTCATCATCCATCCTCTCCATTCCTCAATCACCATTATGCGTTTACCCCTCCACCATCCGAAAACCTGTCCTCTTCTTCAACACTCACCCTTCTTAATCAAACCCAGAATCCTGAATCTCAAACGTTAGTGAACATCTGCCGTAGTCGTTCAAAATGTCTTAATTAATAGAGCGTCTCAATTATTAATAGTGACCACACATTGTGGTCGCTAAATAGTCCCTGTCACCGATGCGACCCTTATCCTAATCATCCTTCCTTTAATTTAAAGTAAAGTGCTGTTCAATAAGAGTGTTAATGAAGCACAATGGAAATTATAAGTGATAATCTGGTAATTTTACTTTTATCTTGAAGAACAAATAATGCCATTCTGGTTTGAAAATAATGTTCCCCTCGGCTTCGTCTGATAGAATGCGTTTTGCAATGCCGAATTAACATTATGGCCAGTTGAGATTACCATTTCGTGAAATAACACACCCTGGAAATTTTTCTTCTAATAAATCAACTGTCTGACTGAAGTCAAAAAGAAGTGTTGAAAGAAAATATTATTTATATTCACATTTATCAGTTCAATTTAAAGATATTCTTCATCATTAACATGATTTCCATCTTTCCAATGAGGAATCCCACTTACACGAATGACATATCAGCCTCCTGCTGTGTCTCTTTGTCCATGTTTCTCTAGGGCCACACAATTTTCTTTTCCCATCTGGATACTATTGCATCTCTTTTCTGGAGATTCGTGTCTCTCGTTTCTTAATTTCTTTCTTATTTTATGTTTGACTATTGGTTATTCTCCCATTTGTTGCCATACATTTGTATTATCAGTATTAGAACTCTCCAAAAATTCATACGTTAAAAAATTATCTCCTATTACTTTTACTTTCATAACCTGTTCTTCAAAGTACTTTACTCCCTCAATATTTTACCAGACACAGAGGAGAACCTCTGTTGTTTGACCACAGAATTGTGATAAGTGCTGAGACAGAAGTATCAACATGGCGTTGAGATTTTTTCCGTTAAATCATGTCATCACTTAAAATGCACGAATTTATGAATCCCCTTAATATAACGATTTATTTTGAAATGTGTTCTAATTTTAATAACCTTGAGTAGAAATCTTCCGGAATTTAAGCACTACCCGTTCACCTTTACAGCTAGAATAAATCAGTAAAACAACAGTTTTAAATTATAAGTTTATTTAAAAGATATTTTTTGGTCTACAAAACTATTTACATTTCACTGAAGGACTTTTCTTTTTACACAAGAGCCTTATAATATATACAGGAATACATAATTATCTTAGGAAATTTAAAATTATTTTACATATATTTACAAAACTTCAACAATAACAGTGAAGGTATTTTAGTTTTTAATAAACAGGGCTATGTAAAGTTAATTGCAAAATATTTTTAAACTAAAAGTTTCTTTAAGAAAAATGAAATAGATATTGTTTAATCTATGCGTGTTCAAATAGTTGGTATATATCCAAAAAATATTCCTTTTAGTTTAAACATCTTAAAATAACTGTCTATATTTTGGAACTATCAAAGGTATTCGTGATACTATTTTAATTAATCATCTTTTGGCTACATTTAAACATTGTTTACGTAACTTTACCCAATGAGATACTTGCTTATATATAGACCATTCATTTACTTTTGGCAACAGCTATAAAACATGAAAATATCTTTTAAATTCCTCATTTTTTCATTCTTACATCTTAAAAATTGTAACTTTTCTCGGCAGATATAACATGGAAGTATGTATGATTAAATTTTTTTTATTGAGAAAATATATGATTTTTGAGCAACCTATATGTTATATATTGCTTATGCTTTAACAACACGCTTATGCTGATTGAAAAGCAGCTTTATACATTGCACCTTATTAAGCTTTTAAGACTGGCATTTTAACGAATATTTGCGAGATTTAGCACCTAATAAACCAATTTGGAATATTTACAAAACCGTAGAAAATATATTAAACAAAAAAACAGTAGTAATTTTTTTTCTTATGCCAGTCTTCAAACTTAGTGGCTGCACTGTGAAGTTCGCATATTTCGCTTTGACTATTGTATTTTAATTGACAAAACCAAATTTTTGATAAATTCTGATTTTTTTGACTTATTGTCGAGTAATCAGTTCTTGAAATTCAATAAAAACTTACCTATATCTTAAAAAAAAATTTTTGCTTCGACATTGGAAAACAGGATGACTTAACTTAAAAAAAAACAATATTAAAGAAATAAACTAAATAAGGAAAATTATTTGTATGTTGTGTTGCATATAAACAATTTTAATCACCCTGCATATTAAAAACAATAAAATTTTACTTTGCAAATCAAATGAGTCGTAAAATATTAATTAAAAATGTCTTAGCAAAAAAAAACAGGCAATATTTAATTGACAAAATAATTCGTATTGTTTAAAATAAAAAAATATATATATTTAAATCAATAAAATTATAATTTTTTAACATACAATAAATATTTTGTACTTTACTATAAAAAGGTACGAGTAATAATAATATATTTCAGTCAATGTTTGTTAATAAGTGACGTATTTGATAAATAAAAAAAAATGTAAAGCAGCCTTAGCGTTTATTTAGAATTGCAATGTTTGAACACACTCTCTCATTTTTTAAATGAAAACGCAATGTATAAATACCGGGAGAGTGTTAACACTCGTAAGTTTATTTAATAATCACATTTTAAATTGTTATACACCGAAACAACAATATTATTGTATCAAGAGAGTATTAACATTTTTTTTCTCTTATACCCTGTATAATGAATTTCATGTGCACACGTCAAAATTAAACAGGTTCTTAAAGAATTATCTGTTAATTAACAAAAACATTTTATAAAAAAAGTTGCCAACTTACGTAAGCTATAACTACGTTCTAATGTCTGGTAAATATTTACGTTTTGTATATAGTTAATTGAGAAATAATCAAAACGGTTCGATTTGATCACTCAGTTGGATATAGTAAAAGTTTTTTTTCTGTTCTAACTGTAAAAATTCTCACGTTGTTGATATAATGGAAGCGGTGTAACTGGTGAAGAATCCTCTTCCTCTGTACTGATTGGTTGGGGATTTAATTGTAATCTTGCCAAATTTTTCACTAAAGATTATTATCAATAAAGATTATTTTTTTGTTAGACTTCAACATAAACAAAGCATGCAAAAGAAAACTAAAAATAAACACACCTAATGCAAATAATTTGTCACACATCAACTCTGATCAGGCTCAGTGTTTCCTATAAATAAAAATATAATAAAAAGCTAAACATAACCATGCTCTATAGAAACTACATAGTATATATACAACTATGATTTACCTGCTACTACTTTACTTATTTCCATGACCTGTTTGGCTAAAATTTGATTGAGTTGAAGAAGATGTTCCCTCTGTTTCTTCTCTTCTAACATACTGGAAGTGGATGCACTCTTTGTGCTTGTATTTGGTTTTTTATCCACTGATTTATCATCTGTTGGATTAATTTATTATTACATGATTCACTTGATTTTACTTGTGGATTTACCTATGTGACTAGTTGTTGCTGGAGTACTACTAATTATAGCTGTGTCAGAGAGCATTTTCTTGATACTTTCTACTTTTTTCTTTCTTTTTTCCTGCTCCTCTGCGCTAGGTTGTGGCAGCTGTTCAGGGATGTATCTTTCCGGAATTAGAATCTTATTTGGAGTACTCAAAATATTATCAATGGTTTCTTCGTTATACTTTAATTCTTTGTTACTCAAAGTTGAACGAACAATGTCTGGTGCGTCGATTCTTTGTCTTAGAGCCCGTTCAATATCTAAATCGTCTCTGGCTCTACGACCTTCCAAGTTTCCTAAACCAACCAAATTGTCATGTGGTGCTGTATGATGTCTACGACGTTCTTTAGGTACTGCTCTTCGTTGTCCCTGAACAGTAGGTCCTTTCTTTGATACCTCTGTTATAATCTGACGTGCAGCTTCGCTCTTGAATACAGGACTAAGCTCTGCAGGTTTCTGGCGATTTGTTCTTGTAGGTAAGGAGTGGTGTTGGTGATCAAATGGCAACTTTTGAGGCAAGGAAGTGGGTCTGAACAAAACCGATGATCCTTGGGATGAATCATCTTCTTCCACAAGAGGATCACATTTACCGTTAAATGTTTTTTCTCGGTCCCTTTGTCGACGTTCAGATTCTCTTTTAACTATTCTGACAGTTTTGATTTCTTGCTTTTCCAGTTGATTTGATGATAATGCAGTATCATCGCTGGTCGAGTCACTTGTTTTTAAATTCCTGTCAGCAAAATCTCCCGATCCCAGCGACTTCATATCGGTGTTGATGTACAGTGGAGTTGTGGTTGAACTTGAATAACTTTCGTATCCATGGTCAATGAAATTCATCGTGTCCAAATCAGTTTCCCTCCAAAATGATGTTGGTTTCTTTTTATTGACTATAAAATAATTCATTTAGACAGTTAAAAAAGAGATTGACCAAGTCACTTTTTTAACGTCTGAACGCATGTTTCGCTAACCATGCTATCATCATCAGAAGATGATTCCATCAATGTTGAGATTGAATCATCTCCTTATGATGCTAACATGGTTAGCGAAACGCGCATCGACAAGTTAAAACCAGTGATTTGTGTTTAGTGGTAAATCTCTTCGGGTTTAGTGTTTCACATTAAAGGTACCAGTAGAAGAATTTAGTCTTTTAAACAGATTATTTGGAACGTATTTTTCAGGTGTATGTTTATATGGAGCATGTTATTATTGTAGTTTTAGTTTTGTTAAAATAAACCTTTTTTTTTTGTTTAAATCAAGATTATGAAAAAACTCCTAGTGAAAATTGAAAATTTAATCAAATTAAATTTTTAATTAATTTAAGTGACAATTAAAAAACTCACCGGATTGGTTATCAGCATGGCATGGATGTAAATGTTGATGGGAATGGGGAGTTGTGGATCTATCAGTTAGTTGCCTTACTTGTAAACTGAGTTCTTCACGTTGTTTTTGTAAATCACCAATTTTTTTCTGTACTTTTTCTAAATCAGTCTCTAAAACTTGATTTGTACCAGAAAGATATGGCAAACTGTCACCTATGGATCAGAATCATATATAATAAAATATGATGAAATATAGAAGTGTTTATAGAACAGTTTCTCAAAAAAAAAAACAATGGATTGTTAGATGCATCAAAATAAATAACATTTTAATATCTTGGAGTTTTTTATTTTTTGTGATTTTAATAAAAAAATACTAAAAAAGACTTATGACCTTTTTTGAAATTTTTATGATGCTTTGATTGACATGGCATTCTAACATTGAGTATATTTATAGTTTTTATTATTATTATTTTTTTTTAAATAGACTTCTTGTAAACTCGTCATTACTAATTTATTCAGAATCGTCGTGGAATAAAGTTAATGAATAACAATGAATTTAGAAATGTTAAAAAAAGAAGCCGAATTGATTTATAAGCTCATTAAAAATCATACCTGCATTGGAAAATTGTGGAGAGCTTCTTTGATGCCTGGAACTTTGCAGTTTTTGTTTAAGAACTAAGAGCTCTTGTTCTAGCCTGGCATTTCCAGCCACAGTTTCTTCTAATTTCTTGGAATTTTGAGCCAACATCAAGTGGACTCTACTAAGTTCATTCTCTAACACAAATTGTTGTCTACGGGCTTGTTCTATTTCTTCTGGATTACTCAAACCTTTAACTAGTCTATTTCTCAATCCACCAAGAGCTCGTTCAATGTCTTCTTTATCACGTTGAAGATTGTGAAGGTTCCTGGACTCTTCTTGAATTAAACCGTCCAGCTGATACAGCTGACGCACTTTTTCTTGTAACTGAAGATGACTAGGCTCTATTCTATTCCAGTCTCTTTTTTCTTCAGCTAGAAGCCGTCTTTCTTGGATATGCTGATTGAATTCGAGTCTTTCTCGGATATGTCTTGTCATATCGTTTCTTTCATTAGGATTTCTATATAATGACCCCAATTTCACCATGTTATCAACTAAATTAACCAAGGGTTTTCTTTTTTCGTATTGTTTTTCTAACTCCAAAAGATTTTGTTTAATACGCTCCAAGTTTTGGAGGTTTTCCATTCTCTGAATATGATCCATATTAAGCATGTCAATCTAAAAATAAAATTCGGGCATTAAGACGTTTATTAGCAATGGTGAGTATCCAAATATGTTTAAGAAAAAGCTGAAGGTTTAAGCACCATCTCCCAGAATGTTGCGATGAACAGTTAGTGCGAAGAAAATAATGAAAAAAATAGTTAGTTGTGATACATCAGTGATGACATCAAACCTGTAAAATTTCTATTTCATCATAGCAATTTTCGATTGCCTGAAACGTCTGAGCCTGTTGTCTGCGAAGCTGTATCAAAAGTAAAATTAATTCTTCGTGTGTTCTGCCTAAAAGTTCTCCCGCTGACACGTTCATTTTGTTTTTAGAAGCTAATTCCTTCAAAAACACGAATCCAATAAGTTTCAAACTCACAATCGTTGAAATAAAGATACATATGGAGACTTACGTTTTGAGATGTCCTAAAATCTTGTTCACGTTCGTACATATATTGCGGTGGATTTGTCCAAGTAGGATAACTATAAAAAAACCATTTCCTTGGTTTAACAAAAATAAATTAATTAATAATGAATATTTACCTATTTTTATCAGTTTTATAAATAACTCTATCTATATTCGTAGTACTCCTAGCTTGAAGGTTTGACGAATTTGGGGTAATGCTCCGTTTAGGAGCCATTGCTCTTGGAAATGTGTCTCTTTGCAAAGTGCCCTCCCTGGGATTTATAGATATTGATCCAGAAGCTATAAAAATAAACTTGCCATTCACTCTTATTTTATCGTTGTACTAAAAGGATTGCAAGTTTTTTTTTCGTCTTATTTTCTATTTACATAACATTGATTACATGATCCTTAGTGTTGCCAATAAAAAAATCAACTTACATTATATATTAACTAAAAAGTTAATATATAATGTAAGTTGATTAAGGGAGATTAGTCTTTTTTAATTAATTTACAAAGTATTTTCACATAAATTCTCAGTATAACTATTTTAAATATTTTAATTTTCAATGAGCAATACTTTTTTTAAGAAAATATTCAAATACCTATTTTGGGTTAATTTTTTTAATAAAAAATAATTGTTCCTTGAAAGTTCAAAAAAGTGATTTGGTATAAGTTATTGGCTAAAAACTTCTAGTTCAAATACTTTCTTTACCCACTGTATATTCGTTTGCAAAGTGGTTTGATTTGGATTGAGAGCTATTACACTGGTCAATAGTGACTTTGTTACCCTTGATATGGGTGGTTCTAGGCTAATTTTATATTAACATTTACGGAACTACAAATGGTTTCCCGAAATTGGCTCTGGTTTTTTAAATAATCGATATTTTCGTATTACACTAAAATAGGGCAGTGGGTATGTATAAGATATATTTAAATTATTGTTTTTAATATCCGTAGTTTATTGAAAATCACTTAATTACTCTATCAAAGGATTTATTTTAATTATATAAAAGTAAAAAAAAGGAAAAAATATATTACACCTCAGAAAAAGACCTTTTATAAAAGTTTCTCTTAAGGGATTCTTGAGAACATAACCTTTCTAGGACTTCTTTCTAGGTTCCAATAGAAAACTTGATAAAAACTAGAGCCAATCTGTAATTATTAAATTGTATATTCTAAAGTACAAAAAGTCACAGAGATAGCAAGGGCCACAACTTTTTTTGTTTTTTTTTTGTAGAGTTGTGTTATTATTATTATTATTAATTGTCTTAGATTTATTTGAGTACAGCCTGTTTTTAGGCCAGATAATATGAACATTTTTCTTTTAATTAATAATATTGACAACACCAATGTTAATTAATTATAATAATAATTTAATAAATATATACACTATCGTACAAGGAATTTTTTAAAAACAAAAATACAAAGAGAAATAAAAAAAAAATTATACCTGTCTCTGGGTTGTTTCCATTATCGCCAGTATCACTACTACCTTCACCTAAATCTACCACCAAGTGACTCTGAGGTGCCTGCGCACCAGCAATTTTTAATAACTGATCATCGGAAGGGGCACTTGATAACAAGTCCCACTGTCTTAGTGTTTCCCGATCAATTAAAAAACTTCCTTTCTTTTTAATTTCGGTTTTAGCTGTTTTTGGCCCTTTTTTATTCACAACTTCAGTTTGTTTGAACAAGATATCATTGACATAAGTCACCTCACGAGTAATAGCCCTGGTCGACTTTTTCTGACTAATTTCTTGATCTATATCAATACAATCCAAATCATCCATTGATTTTGTATGTCTCTGACTTACTGATCTGAGTTGTTCTCTCCATATCGAGTCTTCTTCCCATAAATAACTACCTTCTGATGCATTATTGTTTTCAGTTGTAACAGTGCCTCTATCTCTGAAAGAATTTTCACTGGCTATATTTTCATTCAGAACATTTTCTAATAAACCCTCTAAAGAGTAAGACTTTCTAACGAATTTATCTGTTCTTAATCCAATTTCGTCAAATTTATTACTCTTTCTGTGAACGTAGAAATTTCTTGAATCTGGATGTATATCTAGATTTGGTGTTTCACTGGTTTTTTGCCTTTTTAACGTATCTGACTCATAAATATTCTTTTTGTCGATGTTATCGGATTTATCAGTTAAATTTAGAAAGTCGACTGAGACAGATCTGGCTTCTGCAGCTAAAGTATTGGTACTTTCTTCTCTAGGTAATCTGCCTTCTTGTTTCTGGTCTTTAATAGGGTTAATTATACGGGTAATGTCTTTTTTGCTTCCATTAGTGCTTTCTCGTTGATTATTTAAAGTGGATGAAACTTCTAAACTTGACATGTTGCCGGATAAATCTGAATAATAATATGGAGCAATCTGTGGAATGTCCAGTTGACTGTTAGACAGATCCATTGTACTTAAAATAGGAGTGGATCTGTTAGAATTAGCAAAAAAACTACTAATTTCCGCAGATATTGAGCAACTACTTTCCGGTCGACCTCTAGGTCTAAAATCGGTAACAGGACTGGAAGACGAAGCGTGTTTCCTCAAAGTATTATTAATTTGAACTTCTGAAGAGGTAGGTTCTTGTGGAACGGGCTTTTTTCCAACTAGGAAGTTTTCATAAGCAGGTATATCGTTTTCTTTTTGTACACCTTTTTCCTCATCCAAATTCAAACCTTCAAAGTACTTTTTAACTCCTTTTATATCTTCTATTTTACCGTACTCTGTAGGAGTACCAAAGTCATCAGACACTGGTCGTCTTTTATTAGCGATTGATAGATCTGCGATAGAGTCGCTATTGGAAGAAAGTCTACTCAGGCTAGTAACTTCATAACCTTTAAAATCTTTTAGTGACATGAAACTTGTGTTAGGATCAAATTTTTCTTTAGGTTCTTTCGTTGGACTTTTCCCAATTCTATTATTACTGTTAAAATACTGATCTGAATTTCTATTTTGCAAAGCAGGGCCAAAGCCTCTATCTTTTTTGGAACGTATACTTGGAATGTAATCGTCGTCATCTAGCGGAGGAGAACTAGTAGGAATTGGGGGAGGTGAAACTAGCTCACTGTCAGAACTGTCTTGAAACTCGGGAATAATTTTACTTACTCCCAAATAATATGATGCTGGTCTAAAGGTATCTGATAAACTAAATCTGTGATGGTTGGGGTTTTCTAAAGATTCTAAATCTTTTGAGGCTTCATCGTCTGCATCAGAGCTATCTGATTTGTCTTTATTATGTTGATTGGTCGGAGATTTAAGTATATCAGGTAGTTCTTCATTTTCTTGATTTCCTTGACTTTTTGTCCCTGGCACTTCCATATAAACAGGCTCAACTCTACCTTCTCCAAAACACACCATTTCATATTGTTGTTGGTCATTAGGATCAAAATCATTTGACGATTCCATTAAAGAACTGTCTACAGTACGAGTCATTTCTACGTAGTGATTCTCATCGGGATCGTTAAATATAACGGTGACATCACTATTTGTGTCACTTCGAGATTGCAAGAGACTTTTTTTCGGTGACATCGGCATGTAATTTCCTTCTAAAATCGAAGGTTCTTCGGGTGAAGGGTTTTGAAATTCGGAAAGAATAGCCTTAACCAGGGCACCACTAGATTTGATGTCTGTTGTGAGGGTAGTCTCGTTAAAATCACTGGACATTTGAAAGTGGGAGTCTTCCGAAAGATCTTTAGTTGAAGATTCGGCTAAAGTAGTTGAAGATGCGGCAGGCTCCTCAGAAAGCTTTAAAGTAGTGGTAGAAGTGAATGGTGCATGTGTAAGTGAATCAGAATTATTCGGAAATGTGTCCACGGTCAGTCCTGCCTGTGAGTGCATACTTGTCTTGCTTGTTCTCTCCCCATTGTCTGAACCCATAAAAAATTTACATCAAGATAAGTGTCCATTGCCATCAGAGCGTTCATTAATCTGTTAGTATTAGTTACAGAAGTTAAGGTGTTAGTCACAGATAAATAAGACTCGATCAGGCAGGAAGGACCTATAGAGACTACTCCCAAAAGAACCAACACCATGTAAAAATTATAAAAAAATAATATATAATAGTGCATAATATTCAACAATTAATCTATAAGTGATGTGCAAATATAAATAACACGGTTGTCCGGAAAATTCTTCGAGTTTCAAAAATATTAATTTGAACTTACTTACCGAATAATTTTATTGAGATCTGGCAATATTGCTGGCTTTCCCTCTAGAGGGGAGGTTGCAACGTTGCTCGAAATGGTTGTCACTCAATTCCAGAACGCGCTAGAAAAATCCGGTTCACGAAAATTATTGCTACGAACCTCCAAGTGAGTCTAAAACTCGCACTGAACACACATCAGATATAGGCTGGCCTCCCTTCTAAAGGGGAAGTCAATAATTTTGCCAGATAGAACGCTATGCCACCAGCCTCATTACTGAGATGCATGTAATAATACATCTATAATATGATGAATGTAATAATACATTTCAATCACTTGCAATACATAAGATGTATGTGGTAGGTGTCTCTTGCAAAGCCTTATTCAATTTGACCAGTTGATAACAAAATAAACTATATTATTACACGGTATATCGGAAAAATAACGGAGCTTTTGTTTAAATTAAAAAAAAACTACTAGCGCTATCTATCGAAATAATATATGTATAATCTGAAAGCTGTATATCTCCTCTATAAATCGAGACCACCATCATTAGAATCGACCAACGTATTGTCAAGTTATAGCACTTCAAGTGACAGTACCGCTTAAAGTATTGCCACTTCCTCACAAGAACACGATGGAACAAAGAACTAATATTAAATTTTGTTTCAAGTTCGGTAAAACTTTTACAGAAACATTTGAATTGATGAAAAAAGTTTATGGTGATGATTGCTTATCCCGTACACGTATGTTCGAGTAATATAAACGATTCCAAGACGGTCCGGACACTTTGGAACACGATCCAAAGCAAAGCCACCCTCACTGGTGAATATTATCTGGATGTTATGGAGCGTTTGTGGAAGAGTGAATCGTTCGAGTGAAGACCGAATATCGGTTTTTGTTGTACGATAATGCACCATCTTACAGGACCGTCGCTGTTCGTGTATTTTTAGTGAAAAAACAGGTCTGTATGCTTCAACATCCCCCGTATTCGCTTGACTTATCATCGTGTGACTATATCCTGTTCTCGAAATTCAAACTGGCCATGAAAGGAACGTTTTATCACAGTGTTATGCAAGTTCATGAAGCCGTGACGAGGCTAATTGAGGCGTCATAAAAAATCTATACTAGCATTGGTTGAACGTATCTTGAATAAAATGAAATAATTTTGGCAAAATAACTACTGTTTACAGTGATCTTTTAATGACGATATTGTGTGAGCTGGGTATTTGAAACTTCGCCAACATACTATTTTTACTGAATTCAAGTTTCAACAGCTAATAAACAACATTACAATGTTGACATTTCCGATAGGAAATCCTACTAAAGCTAATTGTTAAAACCAAAAGTACTTTCCGGACAACCCCAAGGCTTACCTTCGTCATCAGAGGAATAGCTGTTGTACTGGACCATATTGTGTACTGATCTCTTGTTTGGAATAATCGTCTTCTTCTGCTTCCTATCAGTAACATAATTCTGAAAGTTGTACATGTTTTCTTTTCCTATTGGATATCCTCTATAATTTTGGGCTTGAGCTTTCCTATTTAGAGGAGATTGTAGCATTCGTTGTTTCCACTCGAGCAACCTCTTCATCGATTCTTCACGCTAAATATTAAATTAGAGTGCGTATTTATAAGCAGTTACCGTATTAATGCGATGACACATTTATTGAAGCAAAGAAAGTACTTGCAATATGGATGAATTAAAAAATGATGTTACATTATATAAAGCACTAACGTTAATTTTAGAAACCACTTCTTCCCTTCATTCTGTCCTAAGATCTAAACGTATACCAAGAATGGCTGCAAGAGGTGAAACCTTACAAACAAATAAAAAAAGATTCTTGTAGTATTTAAAAGAAGAGTACTCAGAAGAATTTTTGGCGACGTCAATGAGAATAAAATTTGGAGACTCGGGTATATCTCCGAACTTAAGAATTATATCTGGATACTGTAGATTACCCTGGCCTACAAGAAAAACATTTTTTTCAATATAGATTTTGAGCTATATTTGGGACACTAAATGTAACTATGAAATCAGTTTTTCTCTGTCTGCTCTACTTTTTTAGATACACCCACTTATCTATCGTTTTTTTTTAATTCAATATATTCAAGTGAGGTAGCCGGGACATCCTCCTCATCATCATCATCAATCAGCCCTCTGCATCGACTGCTGGATATAGGCCTCCCCCATTTCTGCCCACCGTCTTCTATCTTGAGCGCTTTGCAACCAGTTTGTGGTTATTCTTTTGATATCGTCCGTCCACCGCGTGGGAGGTCTTCCCCTGCTTCTTTTGTCAGCTCTTGGTCTCCACTTGAGCAGCCCCTTTGTCCATCGTCCATCTGTCATGCGGGCCACATGTCCAGCCCAATTCCATTTGAGCTTAGTCCTCATTTCTAACGTGGTCACGAAGTGACACACCGAGCATCGATCTTTCCATCTTACGTTGTGTTATTTTAAGCCTCTTAGCAGATGTGACTGTCAGAGTTAAAGTTTCGGCGCCGTAGGTAGGTCATAACCGGCAAAATGCACTGATTAAAAACCTTTCGGTTTAGACAAATTGGGAGATTACTCTTAAATACCTCCCCAAGTCTGCCATATGCAGCCAAAGAGAGCGTGATTCTTCTTTTTAATTCGCATGTTTGGTTGCCTCTCGAGATCTGTATTTCATGACCAAGATATGTGTACCTATCCACCAACTCCACCTCGCAATCACCAATACTAATATTTCCACTAGGGACCAGATTCGTCATAAACTTCGTTTTTGATATATTAATCTTTAGCCCAACCTGAGCACATACTTCCTTGAGATCTTCCAGCATTTTCCTGATATCTTGTAGGTTGTCAGACAACAAAGCTATATCATCCGCGAAGCGTAGATTTGTTAGGTTTAAGCCATCTATATTTAAACCCTTTCCGCTCCATTCAAGCATCCCGAAGGCGTATTCCATAACGGTGATAAATAGTTTGGGTGACATAGTGTCACCCTGTCGTACTCCTCTACCGATTCTTATGGGGTTGGTGTTTTGGTGCTGTTTTACCATCATGGTAGCATTTTTATGTATGTTATATATTAGTTTAGTGTAACGATAGTCGACACGACATTTTTGTAAGGAGTCTAAAACTGCACTTATCTGAACGGTGTCAAAGCCTTTGTGGAAGTCCACAAAGGCAATGACAAGCGGTCTATTGTATTGTAGAGAGGTATTGTAGTAAGAGGTGTTTGAGATCGATTGGAAGATGGAGGTGAAGGCTGAAGGTCAAGACTTACTGACGGGTAGTAGCACCACAGGAAGAACACGTAGATACAGATATATCTTCCTGAGTTAGATTTAACAACAAAGGTTCAGGGATTACAATTAAAATCTTCATTGGCAGATAGAGAACTTATTTCGAAAAATTAAATATATAAAAACATTCTTAGAATTTTAAATGATAAATCTAATTTAATTAATTAGAACAATATGTGACGTCAAGAACGTATTGTACCGATTGGAAAAGTCGCATAAAGTCTGGAGAATAAACTGGATATGAAGAAACGTCCAATGTGAGAAAGCTTCCAATAAAGCATGAATTTCTGATCCCACCAAATACAGACCAATGGATGATTCTCCAATATATCTTACCTTTCTTTCTCCTTCAATTCTGTTTACGTTTTCTTCCAAATTTGAGTCTTCTCTATTGCTCTGTGACAATCTGGCACTTGCTGAACGTATAAACTGATCTTGATTGATATTTCTAACGTTATGACCTAAATGCTGTTCGTGGGTTAACGGGCAGTCTCGATTTAAACTTTCGTTTTCTATATCTTGAGCACATAGAAGAGAACCTTCACTGAGTGCGCTTCTACTTCGTACAGGTTGTATGTTGACTGGCACTTCCGTTGATTCTCTGAATGGATAATTGTAACCATAAGTGTTGGGAACTTCTAAGTCATATCTTTCCCGATGTTTTCGATGACTAGGATCAACCGGTTGATATTTGAGTGGCATTTTTTGAAGATATTGAGCACTTTTGCGCATTTTTTCTGCATATCTTTCTTGCGAATAAAAATAATCGTTGTCTCTACTTCTGTCTCCACGATCTACGTAGTTTGATCTAGGCGTAGCAGTGTCGCAGTCTTTTGAGCTTATGTTTATATCCAAGCTTGATTTAGGCCTTGTTTGGTGAGACACTGCAATATTGGACGGACTTGGTTCTAATTTATTCGACTTATATTCTAAAAAGTCAGCACTATGAGGCCTTGAGATCGCTTGCACTGGAGGTTTACGTATCTGAATAGGGTCGGGGTAATGTGGGCGTAACATTTCCACAGGAGGAGGTGCATATCCTTTTAATGGGTATCCCAAATTAACGGTGGGATATCCTTTTTTAATTAAATTATCTGATGCAACAGGACTCAGTGGTCTTTTGTACGCGCTTTGTTCCGCGTAAATATCTTCATAATCCGAAGGGTTCCTGTATTTCGTTAAATTAGATCTTCCATAGGTGTCAGGAGTTCTTCGATCAACGTTCTGAGGACCTAAGAAGACTCTTTCACCATAAATCTGCATATCAATGCGATTTTGGTGATCAATTTGCCTTCCATAACTACTAGATGGACTTTTAGTTCCTCCACTAGGTCCTGGGTAATTAGGATATCGTTCAAAAACTTCAAGCCCTGGAGAACAATAACCATCAGTAAGACGCCTGGGTTTGGGAGGTGCATTGGCATAAAGAGGTTGATTGTACTGATTTAGTTCCTGTTGACTAGAATTGCTTAAATCAGTTGTGTTACTAGAACTATGAACATGGACAGGGTTGCTGTTTGGCTTGTTGGGTGTGGGGTTTTGCTTGGAAACATTTTTCGGTGCAACTGGTTCGCTATTTTGAGATCGTTGATAATCAGATGATAATTCTCTGTAAAAATAACCATCAGTTAGTTTTTCAATTTTTGAATTTTCTTCCATTTCTTACAAATTATTTTGCAGGTTGCAGGCCAAATTTAGTATATGAACCCATTGCATCATCAATTCGTGTGAATCAGCTGCCAGTATGTACGTTCTCATATTGGCATGTTCACATTTAAAAGCAAACTTTCGGTTAACTTTATCTTCAGGCCCGCAAACAGACACCTTATACGAAGGTAGTAAAATTGAACCTAACAATTTTTCTTCTTGGGAACCTACGAAATAAAAGTATGTTTAGATTTAATAATAACGGGTCTTTCAAACTGAGCGTTATTTTTTAATTCCCGAATAAAACACAGATGGCGTTGTGAATTTGCATAGGTCTAGTATTATTTCAGAAGTGTAATGTATGACATTTATAAAAAAGGAGTCGTACGCAATAGAACAACGCGTTAAAATTGTTGAATTACTTTTTGAAAATGGACGTTCAGTGAAAAATGTTTTTTAGAAAATGACGTGATATTTGCGGTTTGCATAATTGTCCATTTGAAAACACTATTAACCGAATAGCTCAAAAATTTCAAAAAAATAGATGCGCGCACTGAAACGCACCGATTAAAGAACACGTGCTTTGGGCACAGAGAAGTTTGCGCCCCTACTGTTTTCTTTACTATCGCGTGCGAAAAACAAAGATAGCAATGCATCGCTTCGCTACTAACCCGGAGATTAAACGCATTTACAACTTCATATCTTGGATGTTATTCGCTATCGCGCTTTTCGACTTTTTGAATGATTGCAAAGTGAATGTTTTGAACGATTACAATAGTGAAGATGAATTCAGTGCAATATATGAATAGAAATAATGTCACATTAACCGAATTGTCATAAAAAATCTTGGACGGCCGACACCGATTCTGCAAATCGAGCAAGTTAATATTACTCAAAAACGAACATACACTAAAACCGTGTATCAGAAGTATTCGTGGTTTTATAAATTTTATTGTTTTCCGTGCATTTTGGCACAAGTCGGAAAACCAATGAGTGCGGGCGATCTTGATCTTGGCTGGATTAAACACGGTGTTAATGATTTGAAACATTTGGACGCATAGGTAAAATCGCATTCTATTTTACAAAGACATTTGAAAAATGAGGTAGAAATTAGTATGTTGGGGAAGACATACATTCGTTCTCAACTAAGTAGTGCACATCGGGACTCGGGCATGACGAAACCTACATTTCAGAAAATTCTGGCATTTTCAGAGGGCTAGTAAATTTGAAGGCTGAAATAGACAGTATTTTAGAAGATCACTTAAACGACTTTAAAAATAACTTATTTCTAGACATTTCCAAACAAATTCAGAACGAATTACTGGATTCATTGTTGCAATGTTGTCACGATTTGAGATACGAGAGATTCTGGGACTTTTTAACACCAAAAAATCACAGAGAAGATGGAATTGCAGACGAAATTTTGACGGTGCTAAGCAAGCTACGAATAGACAAAGAACCTAAGAAACTCATAGAGAGAGATATAGTCGGAGGAGTACAAGCCAAAATTAAAAATATTTATAAGAATGCACAGTATATTCACTGCAATGCTCACCAATTAAATCTAATAATTGAAAGGTGTTGTACAATAGAAAAAGTTGTAAAGGTGTTTTTTGCAAATCTGTCTGCATTTCTCACTTTCTTTTCTCGATAATCCAAAAGGACAATTGTTCTGGACAGCGTCGTGAAAAAGCGTCTACTCCGTGCTGCCCCTACCAGATGGAACTTTACGTCTAAATGTGTGAATACTGTTTACATTTACAAAGAAGAATTGCAAACATGCCTTGAAGAAATTATGGACGCCGAGTCGGATAAAAATTCTATTAATCAAGCTTAGGGCTTACTAAATTATTTGGTGGATAATAATTTTAAATTTTGGTTGTTTTTGCGACATTCTCTTTGATCAACTGCAAAGCAGGAAACTAGATGCACTTAAAGTTACGAAGAATTTGGTAACTTTTTCAACAGCCATTCAAAATATTAGAGACAATATAGAAATACAAATAAATCAAGAATTTGGTAACTCAACTGGTGAAGAATCTACAACTATCTTAGAGAATCGCAGAAAGAAACGGAAATTTACTGACAAGGAGGACCCCAATCCGAATGTTAGGATATGTAAGGAAATCTGTGATACCTTAACCATACAGGTTCATGAACCTTTTGGTGGACGAAATTTGCTGAATATCGAGCCGTCTTTCCAAATGAAGATATTAAAACTGTGTGTAACCTGTTTGCAAACGTAAATTTCTTAAAATTAAAAAATGAACTCTGGGTAATGCACGCACGGGACGATTTTATGAAACACGGTGGGCCTGTGCCACTGTTACAAATGTTTATCCAAAACAATTTAATATCAACAGTTAGTGAATCTGTGGAATTGCTGAGTGTTTTGTGTACCATCCCTATGACGACTGTGGAAAGCGAAAGATGTTTCTCTACCCTCAAACGAATCAAAACATTTCTAATAAACACTATGGGCCAGGAACGGCTGGGCGCGTTAGCAATGCTATCAAGTCATCGACCACTTTGCTGCTCAGAAATTTAGGAGGATGGACTTCAACTACAAACAGATTTAATGGTCCTAGTCCTATGGTGAGTTTAGCAAAATTTTTACACTCGTATTTCTATATAGCAAAGTGTGTGTATGAAGAAATGTAAAATTTTTAGGCAAATTCGTTGTTTTATTTAAAAATTTATAAATGTTTTACACCCTGTATATATACAATTATTTAATAATATAGTTTTTTACCTTTATAATAAAATAGACAGTATTCTGATAAAACGAACCATCGTTTTTTCCAAAGCATAAATCCTTCAGAGCCTTGTTTATGCAACCAACCTTGCATAGCCACCGGTGCATTGGGTGGTCTTCTAGCGGAAGGTGAACGCAATTGTCTCTTTTCTGCCTCTTTCACTTTGGTTTTCGATGTTGTTGTTTTAGTTTGAACTTGTTCTTGCTTTACAGTTTCTTCAACCAGAAAATTATTTTGTTGCATCGTGGCTGTTTGAACAATATTTTCTTGATTCGTTGGAAGATTGGGTTTGGATATGTGTTGATGCGAATACTCGTTAGAATTGACGTTAACTCCATACTGAGGGTAATGTTGAAAATGTCGATGAGTCGTACTGTGAATCATCTGCTGATTGTTAATATTTAACAATAATGGCGATTGTATTTGATGTGGATGATTTTTTATTTGAGGATGTTGATGGATTAAGGGATAGTAATGCGGTGTTATCTTGTGCTGGTGAACGGGATGCTGCACAGACTCATTATTAGGAACAATCTGATTGTGGGGATTTGAATTTTCGAAGTTTTGAGGTTTCGGGCTTTTATCCATCTTGTTCGGGTCAATCCTAAAAACAACACAATTATTTTTTTGTTTGCTTATACCTTTCAACGGTTTCGTTCATAAATGTTTTAGAGTTAAGCACGCACACTCATTAAAGGTTCTTTTGAAACAACTCTGTTCCTATAAAAAATTCCATTTATGTCGCAGCTGAAAGAAACCTAGTGGGGAGCAGCCGAACAAAAGGCACGTTTAGTTGTTGGTTGATGCTTGTGGAATGACGTGTTAAAACGTAAACAACATAACAAGGTACATGTGCTGAAACCATTATGGTTTTCTCTTTCAACGTTCATGTTTTTTTTTTGATTTTATAGTCCTATTGTTTAAGAACAATTCATTTCAAGTCGGATTGAATTACTAATTGTCGCATTCGTTCAGCTCACTATCGTCTAATTAATCGTGAAATAAACTATAAAATGCTACGGCGTGCAATCTAATTTTACACGTTCAGAGTGATTCATAAGCTAATGCGTTTCTTTTTAACCAAAAACGCGGATTCTATTTTATATTTTCTCTATCTCCTAAACGAACTGACATGATATAGTAGTAGAAGAAGCAGAATAAGAAGAAGCGGAGGACCCACCATTTCCCTCGCCTTGATCCTGAAAGGGACGAACGGTGCCCCTCTTAGTCTTTAATTAAGTTAAAGTTAATTTAAGTTTAAAAATATAAATATGTGCCAACAGAGAGTCAGAGATCAAGACCTTGTACGAGGTAATTAGTGCTTTTTCTTATTCATTCTGACATATTATATTAAGAAAGGAAAGGAAAGGATTTACGGTACATCTAAGGCTATTTAGCGACTGGACCTACAGCTTAACGTGGGTTCCGAACCACGGTCATCAGCTACCGACAAACCCAGGCCAGCACCCCCCTCAGGCTATAAACCCTTGGTTATGTGCCTACCCACAAGTCTATCAGGAAGCCTACCGATTGGCGAGTGACCAACGTTGGAACACTTCTCAGAAGGCATCCGGCCTTACCCAGCCTTTAAATGGCGTGACTGAGGGGTAATTCGTTGTCGGATTTTACACTCTTGCCTAGGAACAATCACAGGCATTTAGGTGTGGATATGTGTGGGCGGGTCTGTGAGTGTATATAAGTGTGTGTGTGTGTGTATGGTAGGAAGTAAGATGGACAGAAGAATTAAAGAAAAACACCCATCCGAGCGCTGGAATCGAACCAGCTACCTTTGGATTGCCAGGTAGGCGACTAACCTACCAGACCACAGCGGCCGGCTATGATATTAAGACTTTATTTAATAACAAAGATTCAATTTACTTAAGATTTGGTAATATCCCTTAAAAAACCCCAGTAAGATTAAAAGAGAGGTGGATCCCACAAAAATGGACCGTAACCCGGGAAGTTCCAATAACCTTCCCATTTGAGCCCCTGAAAATAGTATCTATATCATAGAAGCTCAATTTTGTGGTTTCTCAAAATGTGGTTTGGGGTTGTCTTGCTACAGAAGAACTTGTGTTCGTTAATCAAAGTATTTTTGATGCAGATCAAAATAAATCATACCTATTAATGAAGAAGTTGTGACTATTAGGTTTGCTATGCAATTTTTCTCGAGGATGAGTCACTGAAATATCTATTCTATTATCTTAATATAATGCCCTCTTCACAACCTTATTGAATATAGTACTGGAAGCAATTATAAGAAACAGAAACAGTAATTAATGTCTAGTATATAGAGATGTCCACGAAGAAGACAGAGATCACGATGGACTTATAACATCATCAAATATATTGAACCCGAATGGCAGAGGAAAGCTCAGGACCGCGTGAATTGGAAAAATGGTGAGAAGTTCATCCTGCAGTGGATGGACACTGGCTGAGTGGTGTCGATGATGATATATTAATAACAGAGATTTCTCCCCATACTCCACGTGGGCTCCCGTACCGGTAGCAAGTGTCTTCGGGTACTAGTTTTTGGCCTTAGTCATCATCAGTCATAGTCGTCATCAGCAGGGCTCGAGCTGAATGCACGGAAAGCACCTGAAGAAAACAGTCAGGGCCACATCAATTGGTCATCAATTGGTCTAAATGAACACTTTTGTTGGTTGCTTGACCAGGAAGGAGCTCCACCTATCCCTTCAACTGGATGACACATGTTTCGTCTCTCGAGGTTCCAGACTCTTCAGGGCGCCGACATATACCATACCACCAAGAATAGGGAGACATATCATGGGGTCGCGATAGGGTCTTCCTATTCTAGATGGTATAGTATATACCATCTAGCGCTGAAGAGTCTGAACCTCGAGAGACGAAACATGTGTCATCCAGTTGAAAGGATAGGTGCAGCTCCTTCCCGTTCAAGTAACCAACAAAATAAAATATCAGGCAGACCACGAACAGCAACATGAAACACATGAACAGCAACAAAAAAAGAATATATATATATATATATATATATATATATATATATATATATATATATATATATATATATATATATATATACAAGAAGAGATTGGCATGTCACTAAATGATATTGTATTACATTTAATTTTATCTATTTTTGTCAATTGTGTCAATCCTTGAGTATTAAATCTTCGATTCCATTGGCATTATCCAGATCTTTCAGATTTCAGCCAAAAAATTAAATTAACTCGTGAGAATTTTCGTGGGATGACGGTGCATCGATCAACTCACTTCGACTTTTGGCGATGAAACCATCTGTCAATCACTGGAATGGAAAACGTGGTATGAATATTGGTTCAAACGTATGCAAAAGTATATCCATCATTGCGGAGAATATTTTGATAAACAATAAAACCATTTTCAATGATGAATATTTGTTTTTACTAATTATTCCGGACACATATATAGAAAGCTTCGTATTTGCCCATATGGAATATTTTTTTTCGATTTGGAAATTATGTTTCTTATCGCAAGAACTCTTGCACACCGTTTCTATCGGTCTTGTATAGGAAATTTTATGAATATTCGTTCTTCATACATACAATTAATTATATCTTCTAAATTTCGAGAATCTTAAAAAATTTTGGACCTTACATAATACACATAATAAAAAGTGATATTTAAAGTTTATTTATGTAGCAATTAATTAGCAACACACCTTTTTGGTATTTGGGTGGTCACCTTAATACACAGGGTGTGTATCAGACGTCACAGAAATGAAAAATATTATTAAACTTTATTAAATTTAGATTTTGAGATATGGTGCAGATGTTCCGAAAATGCCAGTTCCATATATAACCCGCACTGGAATATATATACCGGATATTTGCTTTCAAAAATGTACATAAATATAATCAGTCTAATTATTATATTAATTAATGATTTTGCTCTTTCATTTTTGTTTCAGATTTGATCAGAGAGTAAGTTCGAGTCGTTTCCCTCGTTAACAAAGATAAATTGTAACTTTTTTTTTATGTTATGTAGTAATATAATATTTTATACAATTGTGTTTTTATTCATTACTAAAAACGAAACCAAATACTCAAGAATTTATAATTAATGCTTGTGAATTATTCCGGATATCAATTCGTTCGTTTTCTGAAGGGTCACGACGTTTACGCTAAAATGTCATTTGGCGTTCTCAGTTGTTATCCTCTTCGAGTGAAGAGTCATCACATTGTTGAAGGTCCAGCAGTATATATATATATATATATATATATATATATATATATATATATATATATATATATATATATATATATATATATACTATATATATATATATATATATATATATATATATATATATATATATATATATATATATATATATATATATATACTATATATATATATATATATATATATATATATATATATATATATATATATATATATATATATGATGTATATTATGTTTTTCGATCATCTACTACAATGTGAGGGGAATCTCGGGTATTCGGCCTGTATTTTGAAATTACATTTTTTTTTTAATTTATTTAACTTTTAGTATACCTCTATATTTAGTCAGAAATCTCTGGCTTATTCAGAAGCAATTTTTAAAAAATATTCTTCTGAAGAAGCCAGAGATTTCTGCCGAAATATAGAGGTATATTAAAAACAATGTTTTAAATTCAATATAGAGACCAAATACTCGAGATTATATATAGTGTGCGTTCCTCGTAAATGTCTCGTTAACTTAGGGAATAAAAATACTCAGAGAGAGCCAGATTTGGAGAATAGGAAAGATGTTCATTGAAATGTATAATAATTGTTTGGAACTGAAGAATATCGTAGTGAAACACAACTCCTCAGTCTTATTTTTCCAGTTTTTTCTTTTATTAATTCACAAATTGTCAGTGTAAGTTCCACATAGTAACTACTGGTGAAGATATGTCGAAGATTGGCATTTTAGGCAACTAGCATATATTTTTTTGAATACAAGTTGGCGCAATTTGTTTCTATTGTTTTCTTTTATCATTTTGACCAAATGTCGAAACAATATTTCGTTCAGCTATCCTCGTATATAAAAATAAAAACGAAGCGACTACAATATGTAAAATCTAGAACAGATATGGCTCATGACTACTTTTGGATTATGTGTCTATGTCTAAGAAGAAGTACTTTTTCTAAACATAATAAATAGTGTTGGAAGAATATATACTATGATATACTATGACCAAAAAGTGCGGTGACTTTTACTCTAAAAATTGGCGCGCTTTACGTATTGATACAACTATTTGTTTTTTAAGTTCGTACAACTGTCCTTGAGATCTGATAAAACTTTAATATCATTTTATTGAGTTAGAAATTATAGAGTCTTTGTAGTACAAGGACTTTAGTGATAGTAGAGACGCAGTTGAAGATGAATCTCGATCAGGAAGACCTTTCAAGTAAAAATCAGACAATTACGGCTCCACAAGCACCATATTCACCAGATATGGCCTCGTGTGGCTTTTTCATGTTCTCTCGATTGAAGAGATAACTCCGCATAAGCCATTCAAGAGACTTTGCTAGGCGCTTTGACAGAAATACCAGTACTCGAGTATAAAAACTGTTTCGAAGACTGGAAAAAACGTTGGAATAAGTGTATTACAGTGAGAGGGGATTACTTTTTTGGATTAAGGAAGTCACCTTACGTTTTTGATCATAATAGTGTAACATGCATCAAGATAATAGTGAATACTTTTTCTGATCGCTGTATATATTTGGTTAGACAGGCACAAAGGGAAAAAGAAACAACATAAAAAAATTCAATCGTTAATATACTCAAAACAGAATAAATAACGCAATTGTAAATGTTTTTCATTGAAGCGGTAAGTACTTTCTCCATTTAACTGTTTTCTTATCTTAAAGACCTCGATACATGTTAGAGACTACAAATTGCCCACTATTATTGGAAACTTATAAAACATTGTATCTATTAAATGAAGATAATTACTATCAGAAATCTACGATTTGAATAGGCGTCTTTGTTGTACTATTATATTTAAATTTTTTAAATTGTTTACAGTCAAGTTTCGTAACAACATCTACACATGCACTGGAAAATATAATGTTCTGTTTATTTATCTTTGCAAATTAATTTTAAAAACATGCTACAATTACCATTCCCACAGCTGCCACAAACACGAGAACATTTTTTTTATTCTCGTTATACTAAATATTTTCTCAAAATGAAAAAAAAATGGTTTGACTGGATTTGATTTATCTTCTGGTCTAGTTGAAAAGCTGCACTCGATTTTTTTGTAATCGGCACTTTTTAGGTCACCATGTCGATTTTTCTTTTATTCGAACAACCCTCTCAACTGAAGGGGTTAAGGAAAAATGTTATTCAGGGGTGCTTTAGAGGGTTTTTAACGAGTTTCCGATTTTTTTTATCGAAGGATAACGCGGAAGAATGAGTGTTTCAATACAGGATCTGGGAAACTAAAATCTTCATATACATTGTCGGCTTTAATGCGCTGGCGCCATATTTAGTCCAGTCGATTTTGAACGTAATATTAGGGTTCGTTCTATTTTTCTTGAATAAATATTAGGTCACTGCATTTTCGTTTCTTTCTTACAAATACGGCATTTGTTTTCATTCAGTTATTTGAGTATTTTTTTGTAAAAGATCGATTATTTACTTACTTTTTAAATGTAAACCACAAAGTGTTTATTTAATTAATTTATATATATAAAGGGTCATTTTTTTAGTGTTTTCGAATAGGGGCCGACGTCAAACGAACTGTGTACATAGTCCGGCAGATCATCGCGGAATGCTTGCAAATTATCGAAATTTATTACCAAAATCAACCTTATCAAACTTATATAATCTAATACACTTATTCCAATGTTTTTTTCCAGTCTTAGAAAGAGTTTTTATACTCGACTTTGGGTATAGCTTTTGAATGGCTTATGTGGACACAAAACGGCATCCACGAAGTAGTTTCGCCAATCGAGGGAAAAGCAAAGTCACACGGTGTCAGATCTGGTGAATATGGTGATTGTAGAATTGCATTTGATTCATTATTCGTGAAAATAATAATGAAATGAAATGATGATGAAAATATGCTAATACATAATCGGCGATTACAGGGACTTAATTTTGGTAATGTTTTCTATACTAGTTGACGTGGAAGCTCTTCCTGAATGAGGTTCATCTTCAACTGTTTCTTTAGCATCAGTAAAACCCTTATACTCCCTGTAAACATTTTTTTGACATAGCTTCGTCGCTGCAACACTGTCTTAACATGTTTAATTTATTCTTCGCTCGATAAATACACTATAATCTCTAAATTAACAAGCGAAATGATATGAAACTTCTGTGAGATATCAAGAACAGTCATACCTACTTAAAAATAAATGTTTTTATTGATACGTAAAGTGCTCCAATTTTTAAAACAAAAATCAAGAACAGTGACCGGACATATATCATAATCATAAGGTACTAAGTCTGGAGAATAGACTGGATGTTAAGGAATTTGCCAGTCAAGTTCCAACAGTTCCTTCATTGATGACCTTTTTTATGCATTGTTTGTAGTGATTGGTAGTGACGGTTTAATACAATTATATTAAATTGTATAAATATATAATATATACACAACGGGGCTTTATGATCGTGAATATTTATATTTGTTTGATATAACGAAATGTACTATATTAATAATTCAATCCATGCATACATTAGAACATAGATTTTGCCTCGAAAATTGATTGTAACTTTTAACCATCCACCTCACCCACCCGATTTAATTCTCCAAACTTATTTCGGTTTTCGAACTTTAGAGCAAAACATTCTGACAAAAAATGGACCGGGAATTGGTCAATAATACACAAAATGTTTAGTTTTTATCCAAATTTGTTGTATCGTCTTCAAAGTAGGCCCCTTCCGAAATAATACGCTTATGCGAATGAATAATCCGGTTGTTGTGTAATTTTTTAAATGCATTTTCCGGAATCGACTTCAGTCCTCGACTCGAATTCTCTTTTATGTCTTCTATCGACTGAAAAAGGGTGGTAATTTGAGTTTTGGAAAGACAAAAAAGTAGACCGGAACCATATCAGGTGAATACGGTGGTTGTTCGATGGCATTTGTTGAGTTTTTGGCCAGAAATTGACAGTGCGTTGTCGTGATGTAAAATACAAGAGTTTTCTCTCCACAAATTTGCCCTTTATCGACGAATTTGCTCTCTCAAACGTCGCATAATGGTCAGATAATATTCTTTATTTACCGTCTGACCTTCTGGCAAGAATTCCGAGTGGACAACATATACAAAATATTTTAAATTCCTCTTTATTGCCAAAGTTCAATTGTTTCATAAAAAACCCGTGTGTAATAAAATTCATTGATATTAAAGAACGTAATAAATTTAAAAAAAAGGCAACCATTTTGGTTTCAAATCAGTGCACCTGTCAACTCATTCACGACCGCAAGAAACTAAAAACCATCTTTGTAGTCCTCACCTAACCCATTATATATATTTTTTAAACGATATTCAATCTGCGTGGAGATATTGACACTGTCAAGTCATTGTCTCGAAAAGCAAATATCAAATAATGATTTATGAAAGTTATGTTGTCTCACTTTTCTGAACATTACGCTGTTTCTGTTTATTTAAAATCTGTTCTCCGTAGATGTAGTTATAAAAAAATTAGAATGAGTTTTAAAACAAGATAAATATGTTGGGTGGTCTATTCGGCTATTAGACATAGTAAAGGTTTAAATATTTAAAATAAAATAAGAGCCTCATGAACAGAATCTTCATAAATGGTTTTCCTATTTTTCATAAAGAACAAAAATGTGTTCTCCAATTTTGGAGCAAAGAGAAAGGGTAGGTAGCAGCTCTTTTAATGCGTTATTCTGGTGAATATTTGATGTATTATTTGTCCCAAATTCAGCATCTTCTTACATTATCCACCGTCTTTCTGTTAACCCCTATTCGTCCCTCCATGATTCTCCTTGGTTTTCACTTTTATTTTGCTGTAACTACGATTTTTTTTTAATCATGTTAATATTTTTAGGTCATTAGTAATAAATATATTATCTGTTTTTCTTTATTTCTCACTGTTCCATTTACGTCTATGCCTGCCTTGCTGATGACTTTGTTTAATACTATGTTAAATAGGACTGGCGCCAATTCATTCCCTTGTGGTAAACTTTCACCAATCTCAAATTTTACCTTTGTGTGTGTGGTGGAATTTTTATTACTGCCTCTAGTGAAGCATTTTTATCCAGGTTAATCCAATGAGCTTAGCTGGATTACTGAATTATTATATTCGTTATATATGCTGTTAGTTTGAGTTTTTGGGTAGGTATAGTTTTTTAAGGTATTTAGGTAGATATAGATATATTTCTTTCTTTTCTTTATCTTTGATAGGTTAGGTGTTTATCTGTCAGCTTTTCAGTGTTACTTTTAAAATTACAAAAAAAAACAATTAGTTATCACGCCAAAATGATATATTTTTATACAAAATACATCTCTCCGGCATCAATACATCTCTGGGCACGTTCAACTAATTCTAGTACACATTTTTTCTTATAATTTTTCGGAGTTGCCTCAATTACCCTCGTTACGGCTTCTTAGACTAGTGAAACACTGTCATAAAACGATCCTTTCAGGGTCAGTTTGAGTTTCGGGAACAGGAAATAGTCATACTGAGATAAATCAGGCGAATACGGAGGATGTTGAAGCACACAGACGTGTTTTTTCGCCAAAAATTCACGAACAGCGATGGTCCTGTGAGATGGACCTTTCCGTTTGTTTAAATCCTTTGTAAAAATTTCTTGAATCATGTCCTTGGTCGTATTTAATTCATCCGCTATCCATCTCATAGTCGGATTCGCATCGAAAGTCATAATTTCACGCACTGTTTCCACCATGTCATCGCGATTTTTGTTTTTTTTTTGACGGTCTGGTTTTGGGTCATCTTCCAAAGCATCACGACCTGCCTGGGATCGCTTACACTACTTTTTTCATTAATTCAAATGTTTCTCTAAAAGTTTTACCGAGGTGAAACTAAATTTAATATTAGTTCTTTTTTTCCATCGTGTTTTTGTGACGAGGTAACAAAAGGTACAGTATAACTTGACAATTCTTTGATCGATTCTAATGATGGCGGTTTCAGATTATATATTGTTTTAACAGATGACCCTAGTAGTTTTTCCATTATTTTTCCAACGTACTGTGTATAATAAACAAATTTATACAAATCAACGATAACCTTTACTGAATGAGATTAAATACTTTTTAGGAAACAAAGGGACGTTGTTCTAACCTTTTCTTAGAAACGTATAGATTTAAACTGGACCTGTTTCAAAGCAAGTGATATATGTCTAATTCACCCGGACTACACCATTTTCGAACTCCTAGTGGAATAGATATGACTGCGAAGGGTCAAGGAAAAAAGAAAAGTAGATCGTCGAGTAGAGAACAAGAAAGAGACAAATATATTTTTGTCGGCACCCCTTGTCTGGGGAGTATCGACAATATTTCGCTAGTTCATATGCCTGAATGGGTATTTATTATGTAGAGAAGATAACATTCGTGGAAATAAGGATGCTTTAAGATTCTCAGAAGGTACAGATTTTTCTGCAAGTGTGTGACTCGGTTTTTAGGTAAAAATTGAAACAATATTGTTAAAACAGGCTATAAAGTAGATGTCATCTGTACTATGTGATAGAAAAAATGCTTTACTAAAATAATCTGTTCAAAACAACACAGAAAAAAATTAACAAACTGTATTGCATGTATTATGTTTCACATTTATCATTAAAAGTTTCAAACTTTTCTCCTCTTAATAAAATTGAAGCAAATATTATAAATAAAACAGAAATTTGTTTGGCATCATCATGTTAAATAAATCTACATTTAAATTAAACCCAGAGAGTCTAAAACTCTCGCAATATAACTTACCAATAAAACATAGCGGTGAGTTTAAAATGAAAATAATGAGTTTGAAAGTCGAAAACTATACTTTTCACTGCCAGCCACTGAATATAACTGCCTTAAAACATATCCTCGATAATCATATCACTAAAATTATTTTAGTTTATTTGAAAATCGTAAAAATAAAACAGAATTTCGTATTTAAATGTTGCGTTTTGACCAAGAACAACTCGAGCAAATCGAGAAAATACGTATAAATTCCTGACCACTAACAACAATCTGTGAAACGTATGTAACAGATGATTTTGGATAATTTAATCAATGCTACTGGAAAAAAATCTAAAAATACGTACGTTGATTCTGGCGGGACCAAAAATACACACGAAAAATTTATGACTGAATTTATTTTAAAATGTCGTGTATAAAGGTTATGTTATTTTTATTTTATTCATAATATCTAAACTATATATATGTTCTTATCACGATAAAAATATTGTCACTGCTTATTATAAACACCTTACGAATTTATCAAATAGATTTGAAATTATTTATCATAGTCATACGAGTTGTGTAAATAAAGTAATGGGACTGGTGGATTAACATTCGATCTGACAACACTGTTGGCTTCATTTTAGAAGAAAAGGCCGGCGAACACATGATGCGCCTTCAGTACAACTTTGACGGTTCTAGAGTCACTTGGTGGTCCAATAATTTGACACAAATCTGACAGTGTGTCAAGTTTTTACTTTCCATAGCACAGTAATTATCAAATTAAAAAATAAACCTGTAATAATTTTGTGTATAGACCAAAATAATGAAAAAATTAAAAATGGAAATTTTGCCATGAAACTCGATATGTGGGGTTAAAATAATATTCCGAACAACTTTTTTCGATATTTCTAAAGCGTAGCAAAATATCGAGAATTAACCCTGTTTGTGAGGGTTAATTCGAGCCCCACCCAACCCTTCAACACTTAGCTACTGTTATCTCATTGGACGTAGTCCAAGGAAATTTAACACTGCACATATAGGTTTCTGACAGGAAGTCGGCGAAAACATAGGTAGTTGACTGTGGATAGGATCTCCCTATTCTTGATGAGAGAGCATATGTCGGTACCCCGAGGAGTTTGAACATCAAGAGACCAAACATATGCTCTCCAGTCGAAGGGATGGGTGGAGCTCGTATTTAATATAGCGGTACAAGGTTTTTAGTGATAGTAGAGAAGCAGCTGAAAATGAACTTCGTTTAGGAAGACCTTCCATGCCAACTCGTGAAGAAAACATTACTAAAATGAAGAATCTTGTACTAAGCAATCGCCAGTAAACGTCGGGTTAAAACATCCAGATTTGAAGCAAAAAAATATTAGGTTTTGCATTACGATAACGCTGGAATAATTATACGTCAATTTTCCGCCAAGAATCATACAAATACCATTCCACAAGCACCGTTGTCACCAGATATGGCACTATATGACTTTTTCCTGTTCCTCGATTCAAGAAACAATTTGTAGAAGCCGTTTTGAGTCCATGGAAGCAATTCAAAAGAGTTTCCTGGATGTTTTGAAGGAAAAACCAGAACCCCAGTATAAAAAATGTTTGGAAAACTGGGAAAAACGTTGGAATAAGTGTAATGCAGTGAGAGGGGATTACTTTGAAGGAGACAAAATGAATTTGGATAAATAAATAATTTGTGTTTTATTTAAATAATCACCTTTGATTATGATTTCCGTGTGACAGGATTGTGAAGATTGATTCAGTCGTATATCGATTAAAATTAATACAATTTAACCAAAGTCTTCTTTAATGCTAAAACTTATTCGAATTATTCTTATCAGAATTATCTGAGCGAGAAAACATACAGCCATGAAAATACTATTAAAAACTCCCGGATTACACTTAAGAAAATTAATTGTCATCTCGATATTTACTTTTTTATTTCAATAAGTTTTATTACCGTGATTTCTTTAAAACAATTTCCGATGGTTATCAACAAGAGCTAAGCGAAAATTATCTAAAGTTGTAATAGTCACATTTCTAGGTCAAACAATTGTATCTATTGTTTTTATGTTTTTTTTCTTCTTATGCGGCATTTTTTTGCAGGTTTGTTGCAAATTTGAAAGCCAGTAGGACCTAATTTTATCAAACTATATTAATGATAAATATTTATTTTTTTTTACTAACAAATACTTTGACTGTGAATACATTATTTTTTATAGATATAAAATTGAAATAGGGATAATTCTTTCCGAGTGAAACTCATATCAACGAGAAAATTTTGCATTCAATCGTTTCAATTCAATCTAAACCTTCAGATGTTATGTTTGGTATTTAGCCAAATCGTCTTCCATTGCAGACTTTACAACAACAAAATTGTTGTCTCATTGATTACACCGGATAAAAAAAGCAAAACAATATCATTATTTAAAATTAATTTTCATTTGGATTTCTTTCTGTGATTTTTTCATCAACTTTTTATCAGATTACGGCCCAATCAACCTAATTTTCTCCCTTTCAAAGAGTGATTCGATTATCCACGCTCTTAATGCCTATATGGACAGCAAGATCATTCCACACGAGCAGTTCAGATGTCGGATGGGACTTTCGTACCTTTTTTATCAGGCTTTCCGAAAAGGTTAACCTATTGGATTAATCCGGATAGCGATGATTAACTCTAAAGCAGCAGCAAAAATCCAACAACACATCAAGGTAAAAGTTTAGACCAGAGAAGGTTTCCCTAACCTATCTGGATAATTTTCATTGACTATCTTCAGAAAGGAAAAACAATAAACGAGTATTATGCGAACTTATTGCAGCATTTGAGTGATGAAATCAATAAAAACTGGTACATTTGGAGAAAAAGAAAGTTTGGTTTCATCAAAACAATGCACCAGTTCACACATGCGTTATCGCGATGGCCAAAATCAATGAGTTAATGTTCGAATTGCTTCCTCACACATTCCATTCGCCCGATTTGGCCCCCTCGGATTATTTTCTGCTTTCTAACTTGAAAAAATGGCTCGGAAGTTAAAGATTTGCCAACAATGAAGAGGTGGAGGTTCTCACTATAAACAGGGAATCGAAGCTATTGAACATCGCTGGGAGAAGTGCATGGAGCTAAAAGGAGACTATGTAGAGAAATAGAGATATATTTCCCAAATTTATTGGGTTTTTTTAGTTAGGTTGGGTAATTCTACGACTACTCTTGTAATATTGAACAAAGTTCTCAGCAAAACAGACATATATGTAAATGGACCAGCGATAAATAAAGAAAAACAGAGAATAGGATATACAAATGACCCGAAGATATTAGTGGAAAATATCGTTAAGAAATAAAAATGGACAAAGCAAAGGCGATAGAAAAGAGAACGAATCCAAGAAGAGGGTAGAACTGGATTAGCGGTGATGACAACATTGTGAAGGAATTTACTTATCTGGAAGCAAAAAAACATCACACGAGGGGTCTGTCCAAGGATGTAAACTTATACAAGGAGCATGAAAGTTAAAACCTATAAAGCACAAATTCGGGCAGTAGTCACTTATAGCAGCGAGACGTGGATCCTGAAAGTGATAATGGAAGGAACAAGTATAACTTCAAACACAAACAAATATTCAAAGAGCTGGATATTGTAGACTATGTAAGGCTTCAGAGACTTAGATGAGTGGGACACCAAAGAATCGAATACGAAGGGGAATCATGGAGGGACGGATAGGGGTTAACAGAAAGAGATATAGTCCAAAGACATGGTAGTAGGACGAAGTAAGGAGATATGTTGAATAACTACTGCATATGAAAACCTGGCATGGGAAGGTTAAGGGGGATTGCTTCTACCCCATATTTCGTCTAGTATTATAATAATCGGGCACATGGGACTTAAAAGTCCAGGCAAATGTCTATATCCATATCGTTTATCAAAAAAATTAAATGTAATATTGAGTTTACGGATGTATAAAAAATAAATATATTGAAAACAAATTTGCTAACTTGCAATGCAATTTGTGTTAACAAACAATATTGTTTATTTAAATGCCGATAAAGTTTGGTTTTGCTTTCGTTAGACCGATACAATATATATTGTAAATATGTTACATTATTTATTCTTGTTTAATTAACCAAGAGGCAATTTTCTTGTCAGTACATCATTCGTTACTGACGTAAAAATAAAAATAGGGATAGTTGTTTCTGAGAGGCAGTTGCCAGTGGGAAAATTGTGCCTCTAAATCGACATACCTATGAACTGAATAACAATTAATGACCTTCCCATGTAATGTTTGGTATTTATCTAAACCGTCTTCTATTGTGGACTTTACAATAATAGAATTGTCTCATTCGATACACCGGATAGAAAACCGAAACGATATCATCTTGTATTTTAAATGTATTTTGAATCATACTGGATTTCCCACGTTGTATGCTTTTTTTAAGCTTTCATAAAATCATAAAAAAGCAAACGTTATATCAAGTATTAATGTATTATCTTAAAAAATGTTTAGAACCGCCTTAAAAATGATTTTGAATCATCCCGGATTTCCCGTTGTTGTATCTGTTTTTCTCTGGTTTTTTAATCGTAAAATATAAAACGTTATATTAGTGTGTAAAGCAAAAAAAATCGGTATAATTCGGACAATTTTGAGAAAAAAAGAGTTATATTTAAAAATAATGTTATTTGTTTGTGACATGTTGTTTATTTAAATGCGGACAAAGTTTGGTTTCGCTCAAGTGATTTGAAAATTACGATATAAAGTTCAAAATATACCGTTTCCTCAACCGACACATGCGAAACGTGAAACAGGTGTGTTTGAAATAGAAAAAAAAACCGTTGAAATATTTTCAATGTCAGTGCCCTTTAAATTATTTAAAAATTTCGGTTATTGCGTAACAAATATGTTAAGTACCACATTACCTTTTGCTGGCGTTATACGGTTATCCGAAATCACACAGCCTCAATACAGTACCACAGCGCGTTTAAATCTCGATGACAACAACCGATCACATCTAACATATTCGTTGGCTATTCCACTAAGATGAGTTTCTCGCAGATGATCAATCGTACAAAACGAATTCACAATACATTTCGTTCGTTAAACAGTTATGGAGTTGCTTGGTTTGGTTCGGATGAAGATAAAGCAAGAACAACGTAAGAACCAAAAGCGACCATAAATGTGGAGGGGCAAATGCTGAACAGGTAGGCATTCCGTTCGCCCCACTACAATTCTCGCAGTCTAAACACTTGCTATGTAACGTTCATTTACGATGTATGATCCTGTATATACGTGCCTCGCATTTTTTAACTATTTAAATTAGAATGAGCGCTTTTTTTTTGGTAGTGATTTTCTCCCAATTTCACTTCTAAAAATAGCTTTTTTCGATACGTAATTGGAAATATATAGCACGTCACAAAATTACAGTGTAAATAAACATTTTACTACACCAATTAAATTAACAAAACAAAATACTGCACACAGCAAAAATGTATGTCTAAAAATTATAAGGTGTTATAAAGGGTTGTTCAATAAGATCGTCATAACTGTAAAATAAGGTACAATGATAACTATAACTGATAATGCGGAACTTTTATTTTATCCTGAAGAACAAACAATGGCATTCTATTTTGAAAATGTCCCCCTCGATTTCTTCTGGTGGAACGCATCATGGAGACCTAATTTTCGATTACTTTTTCACTCATATAGCGTGGTATTTTCACTAGTGGCTTGAATGTTTCGGTTAAGGTCAAATATTGTTCGGGGTTTATTTCTGTAAACCAGAAATTTAACATAACTCCACAAAAAATAATCCAAGGGCGTAAAATCGGATGATCTTGGTGGCCAGTTGTTTTTCTTGCAATAAATCGATTGTCCTTCAGCCCAAAAAGTGACTTTCTGAGGATGATGAGGTTATCTCCTGACTCACTTTGAGTGAGATTTTCATCGGCTCAAATCTTGCAGTTTATTATTTTTTCCCCAAAACACATTTCAAACTCCTCTTGGAACTGTTTATAAAATGTCCCCATTCATTTGACTGGTAGTTCAAGAAACCCATTTTTGGTAAAAGACCACCGACATCATTACAAAAAACATCATTTTTTGACCAAAAAAATGGAAGCACTTCTTTTTCTTGAGTAGGTTAATATGTAATTTTAGTACTTTAGTACTAGGAAAAAGTAAATTCCTCTCTTTGAGTCTGAATGTCAACAGTTCTGATCTTTCTTTTGAAAGGTCGATGTCTCTGAGAAGGTCACTTAAAGCGTCTTGAGTAAAAAGTAGGGGTTTTGATGACGTAGCTTCAAAAGTATCACCTTTTTTTATTAGTACAAGCTTGCCTATCTTCGGATGTACTACATTCTGTATCTGAAAGGTCAGACAAGCCACGAAAAGTTGAGCACACACACAACAAAAATAAAAAGTTAAATGGCTACTGAGAAAAAAAATTTAAACAAATATTAATGACAAAGAATCTGCTCAATAATTCTGCTGTAATGAGGAAGTCTTTATATTCCTACAAATTACACAAGATGTGCAAAATAATCTATTGATTTATTCGATATGAACAATGTTTCGGTTAAGATGATGATTAAATTCCGATAAAGATATACAAAATATTGTAGCAGGTACTATTACAAAATCTTGATACTTTAAGATAATGATTGTATTTACATAAAGGAAAGCTTCGTAAAAATAATCATCAATTTATTTCAATGAAGATAAAATATTGATAAATTGTCATAATCATTAATATTTTTAATGAAAATTATAAAATATGAACGAACCAAGTAACAAATGACTGTTAATTAAACACAAACTATTTATTTATTCATCCAAATTTATTTTGTCTCCATCAAAGTAAACCCCCTCTCACCGGAATACACTTATTCCAACGTTTCTTCCAGTCTTCGAAACAGTTTTTATAATCGACTTCAGGTATTTGCTTCAAGGCGGCCAGCAAACTCTCTTGGGTGGCTTTTATGAACTCAAAACGATGCCCATAAAGCGGTTTCTTCAATCGAGGGAACAGGAATGTCACACGGTGCCATATCCGGTAAATACAGTGCTTGTGGAATGGTATTTGCGGGATTATTCGCAAAAATTGACGAATAATTAATACAAAAACCATACATTATTTTGCCAAAAAGCTTGACGTAACACCTATCATGTCCCTAATACTTAATCCGCTATTACTCCGTACAAGATTCATAATTTTGATGATGTTTTCTTCACTGGTTAACTTGAAAGGTTGTCCTGAATGAGATTCATCTTCAATTGCTTCACTACCATCACTAGCACAAGAAATTTAGTGTTCTAGACACATTTTTAATTCAGATAAATTATATAATGAAATAATTTTAAATAATCTACTTAAATTTGATATAACGCAGGAAAAAATATCTCGAAATACTATGTCTGGAGATATTAGAGGGAAAGTATCAATCTAGTTATAACGGATACAATGTAATATTCTGAACATTATATTATCGACCGTGTATAATGTTATTTGTATCGGCATTTCAATATTTTCTGTGGCGTGGAATGTAACTGTTGTTTCGTGACCCTTTTCGAAAAATTACGATCAAACAATATTTAATAAAATTTACAAAACAATTTAAATTGTATAATTATTCTTTTCATATATATATATATATATATATATATATATATATATATATATATATATATATATATATATATATATACAGTGTGTCGCATTTAAGATGAAGACACCCCCATATTTTCGCTATTTGAAGGAATACAGATTTGAATTTTTGCACAGTCATACAGGTTGATGGGTCACATTTTTTAAGATACTCAACTGAAATCTGAACTTTAAACTCAGCCTACTACGAATTCACAAACAGGGTCAATCCTGAATATTTTGCTTCGCGTTAGAGATATCTATAAATATATAAGTTGAAAAATCGTTGGACGAAGTATACGGAGTTAAAAAGGAAAGTATTTCATCGATTTTCTAGCAAGAAACCAATATTTCATTTAAAAAGTGAAGACCACCCTGGAATATGTGGATATTTCAACACAGTCTTTGGGACTTTCCCTTTTCCCACAGAAAAATAAATTAGATTCTTAGTACTAAATAATTAATCTAAAATGATACAGTGAAGTTAGATGCTTTTCCGAAAGATAGCGCTTCGATCTCAAAGGCTATTGAATTTTTGCTTGATACGTTCGATATTTTGATATATCAAATCGAAGACACACTATTAAGGGGAAACACTATTAAGGGGACAGCAAAATTGTACAATTTATGCTACAAATAAATGCCTCAACCACTCTATTCTCTAGACTTGGTCCCTTCCGACTTATTTCTCCTTCTAAACATGAAAAAATCGTTGCCTGGAAAGAAATTCACATCAAATAAAGAGACCATCGCCGAAACAGAGGATACTCTTACAGAGTCCAACAAGTCGTATTTTTTGGGAGGCTTAAAAAAGTTGAAAAATCGTTGGACGAAGTGTACGGAGTTAAAAAGGAGAGTATTTGATCGATTTTCTAGCAAGAAATCAATATTTCATTTAAAAAGTATCTGCTTTTACTCTACCCTCATATATAAATATATGAGGGTAGAGTAAAGTAGAGGTAGAGGTTCGGTATATATAACCAAAGAAAGTTAATGTTGGAACTGGAGAAACAGGAAATTGACTAATGTTGTATTCATGAAAAACGGTATAAAAAGCCTGTTTTTTTTTATCATTCTTACTGCTGATCCAATTATATTTATTTTTATTCGTTCATTTTATTTATAGAGAAATGAAATATAATTTATATACAATCTACAATACATTTACAATATTCAATCAATTAGATATATGAGTGGCGACTCGTGGGTTTTTAAAGTGGAAGGGCGTAGAAGAAAAGAGTGCTGGTAAAGATTTTTTTGCTTTCTCTTTCCTCCTTTTTACTTTTAATGCTATTGAAACCCTTTACAGGAGATGAACCTGGAAAATGAGTTAAATGAAAGAAACTGAACGGAAATAAAATATGGTGTTTTGCTCTTGCTAAATGCTGGAGGGGCGGCGCCCCAACGCTCTCCCTCACGAGCCGCCACTAAGTTATACCTTGACCATTATTATTTATGACTTCTTTACATCACATTCGTAATACCTTTAAAGCTTATCGACCAAAACCTAATCCAGGTGACTTTTAATACTCTCCTTATCAGTGATAATCAAAGGATATTAGGTCCGGCAAATATATAGAGGATTAATTTAAGCATACACGTTTTTTCTCCTTATAGTGTCTTGATATACTATAATATTGTGATAAAAAATAAAGTGGCTTTTAACACAAAATACAACGTATATATTTATTCATCCAACTTTATTTCGTCTTCATCAAAACAGCGTCCACAAAGTGGTTTTTTTCAATCGAGAAATAGGAAAAAGTCACATGGTGCCATATCTGGGGAATAGGGTGATTGTGGAACGGTGTTTGTTCGATTTTTAGGGAAAAATTGACTAATAATTATTGCAGTCTGACGTGATACAAAAATCATAAATTATTTTGCCAAAACGTAATCGGTGATTACTCAGTATAAGATCTTTGATTTTGGTAATGTTTTCTTAATTAATTTGCGTGGAAGGTCTTCCTGAACGAGGTTCATCTTCGATTGCCTCTCTACCAGCACTAAAGTCCTTGTAAACATTTTTTTGACATAGCATCGCAGTAATACTTTCTTAACATTTTTATCACAAAAAAAAATCGTTTTTTAGACAATCTTTATTGCAAATGTATTTGAAAAAATAACAGTATAGAGATAAATAACACATTTTCTCGAAGTTTTACTGTTAAATCAATATTTTCAAATCCTTTTGAAAAAGAGTAAAAGATTCAGTTCACGACGATAAAATTTATTAATATGGTATTACAGCTAACTGTAAACGCATGTAAATATGTAATGATTCATCTGATTTAAAAGGCAAAATTGACATTTATACCTATTATTAATAGTCGATGAAATAAAACAGTTATTAAGAGGAATGGCTCAAGCTTGATCGCATTAACATAGGCACAATCGCATCTGATTTTATATAAAAAGAAAATTATCTTAAACAAATAAAAAGTCAGATTATAGCTAGAATTATAGCTAATTAAACGTAATGAAACATAATTAGACTAATGAATATGCAATTTTCGTCGAACAAATGTTCAGATTATTTTATTTCATTAGTTATATAACGTAACAATTATTGTTTGTTTAAATTTTAGAGCAATTATTATTTATATAAATAGAAAATAATATTGTATGATTAATTATATATAGATATGCACTTTATTTTCTATAATATTAACAGTTTATTTAAACTGTTACTTTATATTTATAATTTTATGTATTATTTATTGTTTTTAAAAGAATTTTTGTCCACAATTCACTTTCAACTTTATACATTACAGTGTGTTTTTGTTTTTTTGCAAAGACATCAAGTCAATTTCGGTCGTTTTTTCCCATCTCTATCTTTTTTTTCAACATTTAAAATCAGGCTACTTAGTTTTTAATGGTTTTACGGAATGAATATAAATATTCGCATGTTGTTGACATGTCATCATAAATTGCTTTACCAGACAATCCTTTCAAAATTGGGTACTAGACAACTGAATGACACTCGATTTTGACGCAGTTCTAATTTTTACTTGACATGATTTACTTGGATTATGGATAATTTTAAAATGGTATAACCTTTTCTACTAAAAGTTGTATTTGTATATACATTTAAGAATAAATAATAAAAAATTTGTTAGAAACTATTAGGGGAAATAATATTTTAGAAATATTTTTCTCATTAATGATGATATATACTATTATAATCAAAAAGTAAAGCGACTATAAATATAACACAAGGTATTTCTGTATTCTGAATAAAGCGACAGGTATTCTGAATAAAGCGACTATAAATATAACACAAGGTATTTCTGTATTTATTTATTCATCCAAATTTATTTTATCCCCTTCACAACAATCCACTCTCACTACAATACACTTATTCCAACGTTTTGAAAGTTTTCGAAATAGTATTTATACTCTTAAGTAGCTTCTATGGATTCAAAACGACGTCCACGAAGTGGCTTATGTTTGTTTGATTATTGACGAATAATTATTATTCAGTACAAGATCCTTGATTTTGGTTTTTTTTCCAGTGATCGACGTGGAAAGTCTTCCTGAGCGAGATTCATCTTCGACGGCTTTTCTACCATTACTAAAGGCCTTATACCACTTGCAAATATTTTTTTTTGACTTAGCTTCGTTGTCGTGATACTTTCTAAATATTTTCATGCATTTAATGCACAAAAAAACGCATGAGTTGAAACTAGTTGGGTTGAGTTTTTATCGAAAATATCATATGCTTCTTTCATAGATCTTGTATGTGTGTATGTATGTGGTTGGACATTATTAGGTAAAAGATTCTCCCTTATGTCAAGATTATTTCCTCCATGGCATGTAAACGTTTTGAAACAGCTGTAATTCTGTGTACAGACCGAGCCCGATGTGGGCAATATAACGAATTAGCGAACGCCTAAGAACGTTCTTTGGAATTGGCTCAATTAGAAGAAATCAGAACAATTGGAGAAATATTATCTAGAGAGTATGAGCTGAATTTTATTTGAATAACGCTTACAGATCGAGGTCATTATATTTTTTTAGTTGCCCATATCGTTCTTTGCCCTCTACCCTGATAAATACTTCTGAAATAATAAAACCCCTTTTTATAAGTTCAGGCATGAATGTTTTTGCGGCGATTTTTTTAAATTAAAATAACGGAGAAGTATATATATATAAATATAAAAAATATATAATAAATCCTTCAAATCATAAACCATATCAAGCAAAAACTTTTTAAGTTACTCTTTAATATAGTTCGCAAAAATCATTTTTCATAGAACGATCATTTTTTCACTACAGCTAACAAACTGTACGAAGGCATTTTTATTAATGGTAACACTTCAGTGTATTAAACCTCAGGTCGAAAAAATAGCTATCAGATATGTATTAAATTAATAAAAAAAAAAAACCTACCTATTTTCTAGACATTTAAAACAAATAACGATATTTTTAATATACAAGGCATTAAACTAAATATAAATATAAAAAAAACTTACTGTACATTTAATGAAATGCTATTAATTAAAAGAGAAAAAAAAACTTACTGTATAAGTGTTTATTATCCCATTAAAATGTTACTGTTTACATTAATCCAGAAAATTAATGAACATTTCACCAACATTATTATGCATGGACTTTAGAAACCGATACGTAATTAACAAAGTCATTTTAATGCAATTAGAAGAAACTTAAATTGGGAAAGCTGCTGTCATGTCGTCTGCTTTGTTATTATTTATGATATTATGGCATTTAAATGGGACTACCATCATCGTGTCTTGGTACGGGACTTCCTTAAGTTTTACATTCCAGAAACGCAAACCTTACTGTGATATCGTCACACAAACACGTTTAATTTTTTTTTTGGGTTAAATAAAATCGTCTAATGCTATAACACAAATAACTTTATATAGATTTGTATTCGTAACATGGTAAAATCGAACATACATTTTCTTGAAAACTAGTTCAAGTGATTCGTGATGCAATTTACGCAGTGAAAATTTTAACACCTCGAGAATAAATTAACTACAGACAAAGACATAAAAATTCGAAATGGATCAACCTCCAGCAGCAGCTGTTGATCATCGTATGGAATTCTTAGGCACGTACATTCAAAAATCTTTAAAATTAAAAGCAGAGAAATGGTCCAGGATTATGGCTACTGAAGAGTACAAAGCTACGGTGATGAGATTCTTGGAAAGGCCATCTCCTAATCTCTTGGTCATTATTGTTACTCCTGCTGCTCAGTTAGTACCATCAAATGGATTTCCTTTGTCCCAACTTAAAAGCAAAGGTAAGATTTTAACTTAAAGTATCCTCACATTTTAGTTAATACTCTTATAGGAGTGTATTTTATAAAAAAGGAACCACAATCAGTATGCAAAACTACACCAGGCAAATCCGTAATAGTTGGAGACCTCTCTCCAAAAATTATAGATCAACTAGCTTCCCTAGTAGATGAAGTAAGCTCAACAACTCTTAAAAACCCTTAAAAATTATTCACCATTTATTTAGATACTAGTTCCGCTTCTTTCCAACACTCAAAATCACGGTCAGTGGCCTGCAGTCATAGCAAAAGATGTCCATAAACATGTACACAGTTTACGAAGTACAGTGTATCAAGTAAAAGGTCAAGTAAATGGCCAAACGGTACTTCCCATGCCTGTAGGTGTAGAGAGAGTTGCAGAAGTTGAAAAAATGGTCAGGGAAAGTAATGGTGAGATTTGCGATCTGTATTTGAAAAGTGGAATTGAAGGAGTTGTGATGAAATGGGCTGCTCAAATCAATGATGTCCTGGTTAATGATTCATCAGAGAAAGTCGTGAATCCTGTACCTTCTGTTGGTAAAGTTTTACAATACAATTAATGTATATTTTAAAGTAATTTGGTTGATGTAAAGATATATGATATGGGGTGTGATCAAAAATCGTTAGATCTTGTAAGTTTGAGGACCAGATGTTATTTCCGTATCTGAATTCTTCAGTTCATAACTCTGCAGTCAAATTATTGGTGAATCTCAAGGATTTTCTGAGGTTAATTTCATGATCTATTGGGAATTTTTGTTAAAAATCCTGTTTAGTTTAATCTGTTGATTGATTACGAAGAATATAAAAATGATTTTAGTTGGAAATATAGGGTAAAATATGTATTGATTTTAATATAATATAGATTATATTTCTTAATGCAAATTATACTTTGTTTTTGCCCATTAGAAATAGAATTCTGGAGCCAACGGTTAAGAAATCTCCACTACATCTATAATCAACTTAGAGAACCAAAAGTTCGAAGCATGGCATCAATTTTAGAAAAAACAAACAGTGCTTATTACGTCTGTTTTAAAAACTTATTCAGAAATGTTGTCATTGCCTTGGCAGAAGCAAAAGATATTTATTTACACTTAATACCGCTAAAAAAGCACATAACAATGTTGGAAGAAATCGATTTCAGTGAATGTATTCCCCTGTTAGCACCTGTCATGCATGTGGTGTGCTTAATTTGGGCTACTTGCAAATCTTATGATCAAGTAAAGTTAATTACTCTTTTAAAGCAAATTTGTAATCTATTAATTGTGGAGGTAATGAATTTGGCTTTGATAAATCCAAAATAATTAAGTTTTTTCAGGCCAAAAAGTTTTTAGATCCAACCACTTTATTCCACAGCGATATAGACGAAGCTATGCAAAGAGTAGACCTTTGTATAAGAACTTTAAAACAATTCATGTGTTTATTTAAAATCTACAAGCTAAATTTAACTCGGTTTTTCAAAGATCGCGAAGCAAATTTATGGAATTTCGATACAAACTTGGTGTTCGAGCGTTTTCTCGCATTTCTGGAAAGATTACAGACCATTCAATGGTTTTTCAATACGGTTTTGGAGTTCAGCAAATTGGAAAAAGTGGAAATAGGAGGCATCAAAGGGAAAATACTCAGTTCAAGAGTAACAACAATTTTCGGGGAGTTTCAGCAGTGCTATTCAATATTTTCTGGAAAATCTTATGATGTATTGGATCCGGATGACCCTTCATTTTTGGAGGATTTCCAAATTTTCAAACACAACATCTTCGAAATGGATATGAAACTAGCCGCCATACTTTGTCAGGCTTTTGAAGACTGTTCTAATTTAGAGAGTGTTTTTAAATTAATAAGTATATCCGGATGTTTGTTGGAACGACCAATAATTAAAGAAGAATTTACGAAAAAGTACGTCCAGATATCAGAAATGCTCGACGTTGAAGCCAAAATGATCGAGGTATTTCTTTGTTTAGGTATTATTGGTGGTTTTTGATATTATCGCAATTATTCCAGACGGCATTCGAGGAACAAATTAATCATAAGAAAAAATTTGATACTTTCATTGATGATAAATATGTATCACCTGTCACAGGTACTTTAAGATGGACCAGGAATTTGGAGACAAGAATAATATCAGTTAAAAACAAGTTTCAAAGTATACAGCAACCGTATGTTTTCTTTTAAAGGCGAATTGAATGTAGCAATGTCACTTTTTTTGATTATTATGAAAAAATTTCGGTTTTTTAATAAATTTTCTAAATCAGAACTTGTTACACTGCAGAAAACAGGGGTTTCTTCATTTCTCATCTGCTACATACGTGTTAACAACGCGCGTCTTATTCCGATTGGTATTCTATGCGCTCTAAACCAATGGCTCTTGTAACTGGTCTCTGAAAGTGGTGATATTGACGTTCTATAGTTCTCCTTCACTGGCTCTATACCAAGAGAAGTCACCACACGACCACATGCACTAAAAAGTACTCTGGAAACCATCACCGAGTTGGACTGGGAGATTTTGTTACAGCCGTCGTATTCTCCAGATTTAGCCCCTTCACATCTCGATTCACATCTCCTGAGGAAGTCAAAGTTATCAAAGCCACAAGCCTTAATAGAGACTATTAATTTTTATTTCAAGTGGCATTGATGTATCGAAAGTAAGAGTTGTATCCTAAATAGTCTTGTTTTAGATTAACCCAGGATTCAAAAACGACGGATATAATGAAAAAGTTCGATATATTGACCGAACAAATTCATAAAGTTTCACAAAACGCCCTATTAGATTGGGCTAATAAAATCAAAAACCAAATCGAGGATAATTTGGAACTTTGCTTGTTAATTCGCAACCAGAAAAACAAAGAGCTTTATCTTAATTTCAATCCGCAATTGTCGGCCATCTTGAGAGAAGTGCATTATTTAAATTTAATGAAAATCGCTGATATACCCGAGACTGCTTTAAAGTTGGCACAGAAAAACGAAACATTCCGAAAATACAATTCCAACTTGACTTCGACGATTGCTTGGTACAATAAAATTAGAAGGACAACAAAAAACGTCGAATTTGACCTGATTAAAAACGAAATAGACGAAATCGACGAGAGAATCTCATTAGGCCAGAATAGTTTGAATTGGAATTCCAACGGTATAAGATTTTCTATTACGAGGGTCACACTGGAATTTGTTAACTTTACGAAATAGAGCAACTAAAATAATGATTTATTATTTGGGCGTTATATACCAGACTAAATACATTTACCAGTTAGGTAAACTTGGTAGGTATTACCAGATGGTTAATAAGTATTAACCTTTTCTTAAAAAAAAACACGTTTAATTCGGGAGAAAAATAAACAATGGTTTTCGAAATATATCAATTTTTCGTTCGGTTTTACATATAAGCATCATGTATCTATACCATTCCAATAGTACTAGTTAAATTTCGTCCATCATCCCGAAATCGTTTAATTCTTCTACGTCCATCGCGACCACTTAAACAAAATCTGTACTTATCAGTGATGAGTCATCACTAAGCAAAGAGATTTCCATTTCAAGTCCTATTCGAATTTAGCTCGTCAATGCTGCGACACGTTTTGTGGTGCGCTGTAATAGAAAACAACTAATCAAAACGATTATCACGCATCTCTATTTGTATTATAGCTGCAACCAAAGAAACACCCACCTGCCGATCATTTTACCGGTCATTTATGTGTCGATTATGTTACAGCAGGAAGTCCAAGTTGCCGTTCGGCACGTCCCGGATAACGAGCACTTGAAAAGCAGCAATAAAACAAAGATTTATTACTAAAATGATTTATACCACTCTGAGGGCAATACAGAAAACGTATAAAAGGGTCTGCTGAACCTATATGAACCTATTTCATGCCAATAAATATCAAATTCTGTGGTGTTTCATTACAAAATGTGCTAATCTCTCAATGGAAAAAGAAAATGTACGGGGACTGATGCGGTACCACTGATACGGATTGATTTCAATAGGTTCAGATTTTTTATTGAACGTTTGAAATTATTTTTGTAATGCTTCTTCATATTTTTCATAATTTTTTTAAAATATATAAAAATAATATACTAATATGATCAAAAAATAAAGTGACTACACATATTCCAACATTTTTTCCAGTTTTCGAAACAGTTTTTTTTACTGGAGAATTTTCTTCATGGCCTCTAGGGACTCGCAACAGCATCCACAAAAAAGTTTCTTCAATGAAGGGAACAAGAAAAAGTCACACGGTACCATATCTGATGAATATGGTGCTTGTAGAGCAGTAGTATATTATGTTTGAATGTTAGCAAAAACTGATAAATAATTATTGTGGTGTGTAAATGTCTTTTATTCTGCAAAAACCATAAATTGTTTTGCCACAAATCTGGACATTTTACAGTGACGTTTACTGGCAATTACTCATTACAAGATATAGTTCTGAATTTCCAATTTAGTGTTATTTGCATTACGAACTTTATTTTTTTTGGCAGCATTGTCCATTACAATTTTCTTAGGCACATTGGGCACTATTATAAACCAATCTTCAAACATTTCTCCTGTGGTGTCGTCATGGTAGTCTAAAGATGAATATTTAATATTTTTAGAGGACAACCGAAAATAATTTGGAACTCATCCATCCTCAGAACCAGCATGTAAAATTGTAATTCTTTTTCGCTTATTCGCTGGGGCTTTGGTTTGGCATTTTCTTGATGTATTTACCCATCCATTCGATGTGTATCGAACCATGTTTCAACAAGGTAGATAATGGGATGATTTTCTAATCTGTATTTTTTTACAGAGTTTAAGTAGTCAAACCGCCATCGTCGCAATGGTTGTGATTCCATTAATATTAATGGTCCGATATGCAAAACCCTTTTGAGATAATATTCTCCGGAGGCTAGTTCTGCTGCAAAGAATGCTGGTTTCATCTTTTCTTAGTCACTGATGCAATGAATGCAATGTAGGCACAATTTACTCTTCATACACAGCATACATTTTGCTTCAAATTAAGTCTTTGTTGCTTTCGTCAACATATTTGCTTTTACCAGAATTACTACGTACTTTTTTGGCTTTAATTGGCTTCGTCACAATATCTTTAACTGTAGACAAAAGAGTTTTGGATAATGAAGACCTTTCTGCTACGGCTGCATTTACATTAAGCCCCCTATTCAAAAAAGAAACATACACATTTTTAACAATTTGCTTAGCATCGGGTGATAAATGTTGTTTTTAAATTAGCACTACCGGAGGGACAATGATCATTATCCTGCCAAGAACGTCACATTTTTAGCACGTTTGGAATAACAAAAAAATACGATCAAAATTATAGAACTGCACTGTTTAAGAAAAGAATGCGAACTAAACAAAAATATTTCGAAACTATTAAAATAGGTATAAAATTAATTTTATCTTTTTACCTGTTATTTTATTAAGCCCGGCCCTGTTTACGTTTCCTGCAACTTTGCCGGGTTTCGTTACGGCATGAGTTATTAAGAGTTTATTGAAGTCAATCAGAACGATATATACTTGAAACGCACTATACTACTGCTAAACATATTCTTTTAGCATAGCTTCATCTCCAGCACAATAATTTTCGTATTTTTTAGAAAAAAAATAATGCAAATCACCGACAACAGTTTTTAACAATTATGAATATAATTACTAAAAACACTTTAATCAGTAAAATGATATGAAACTTTCATCACACCTTTTCACATCACAGTACTTAGGAGAAATAAATATTTTCAGAGTGACCCTCATAGTTTTCAAAACTAAATTGTATTAGAACAATATTATATTATAGATTTATGGGATTACATAATAAATCTTCACAATCTTGTCAAGAAATTACAAGACAACTTGGGCAAATGCCAAAATAACTTGAATAGTATTAAATTGATTTTAATCCCATTTGCGAGGAAACCTCTGTTTGAGAGAAAGGATGGTAAAAGGGATACGTTTTTGTGTATCGAGGATAGAGAAGAACGGATTTCAAAAAGACACGGAGAGATAAATGAGGCTACACAGACGATTAATGCTTTGTTGGAAAGTAATATGGAACTTTTTGGTATGTCCAAAAAACCCGATTGTACTGAGTGGATAAATTATAACGATTTTGTTGATAAAATCGTTTTAAGTTACTTGTATCAGTCGGTAGGTTGTAGGTAAGTGTTCCAAAGGGTCTTTAAATAAGATGTTTTTTTTTTCATTGGGAAACTAATTTATATATACAGATATGTCAGAAAAATAACGGAACTATATATATATATATATATATATATATATATATATATATATATATATATATTGAACTGGGCCAAAAAATCGACAATTTTTTTTTCAAAGGGATAAAGAAAATATTATTTGTGATAACAAAAAAAAATATTGTGAAAATTATCGCATCTTTTGTCTAAAACTCCTAAACCATCAATTTGAAAAATTTGAGCAATACATATTCTTAAAGGGAATTGAATTCTCTACAAAAAAGGTCTCCTTTTAAATTTATGTCAAACAAGCCGTTTCCATGTAATCGTGCCTTGAACATTAATCTGTTTTTAGAATTTTACTTTTCAAATTTGAAATTTTGTAACTAATGAACGAATCAATATTTGAAAAAATACAATACATATTTTTAAAGGAGATTGAATGCACTACAAAAACGGTATCTTAACATTTGTTTTACTTGATTAAAAAATTTAAGACTTAATATTGAAAATACTTTTTTTTTAAGTACAATTACAACATTTTTTCAAAATTCATAATTTATTTAAATTTGATTTTGCTTAAAGAGTTGCTTAACTACGAAAATTAATTTTACTGTATTTAACTAACTCTAAGAGTCAAAAATATGCGGCTTTTTATTTTATTGTTTATCTATAAAGCATTTATATATAATATATACTTTTAAATGTAAATAAAAATCGAATTATAAATTAGAATTAGTTTTAGTAGTACATATTTTGATTCATTAAATCTGGAATTCATCTTTTGCAAATTTCAGTCTGGGTTACATCAATGAACATATGGATGCATCTAATAATTTAGCTCCTTTATTTGAAGCTCAATTATTCTTAAAAGAACCAGACATAGTGTTCGTACCGTCGATAGAACAAAGTGCCCTCGACGGCTTTAGTGCCTTGATTAATGGTTTGATTCAAGACATCCTGAACACCGCCTCCATAGTTCCTAGATTATCCAAAACTCTGCTCAAACCATACGTTGAAGAAATTGAAATAAACCAAGACATCATTGACATAAAAACAGATATATTGCTTAATGTAGATAAAGTTTTAGAAGAAGCAGACGAATTTTGTAATAGTTTCCAAAACTATTCTTACTTATGGCTAGATGATAGAGAAGATTATTTAAAGCAAATCCTCAATTACGGACGTCAATTAACTATAGAAGAATTAGATTTGATTGCTCTTAAAGATCCTTATGCTCCAAAAATGAACGCTCCCAAAATGGAAACATTTCGTGAGCAAATAGACAACTTTGAGAATCTCTACACTGAAGTTGAACAAATTCAAGAAAAGGAAACATTTAATGCTTGGTTTCAAGTTGATATAAAGCCATTTAAACAAGCTTTACTCAATACGATTCGAAAATGGGGTGACATGTTCAAGCAACATCTTGTTAACACTGTTACTAACAGTCTTTGTGATTTGGGTCAGTTCATAAGGTCAGCAGATGAAGGACTTCAACAGACTGTTTTAGAAGGTGACTATCAGGCACTTGTTAATGTTATGGGATATTTATTACATGTAAAAGAACGTCAAGTAACTACAGACGAAATGTTTGGTCCTCTCCGTGAAACCATTGAGCTCCTGAAGTTCTATGATCAAGATATACCTGAGGAAGTTAACGTATATCTTCAGGAGTTGCCTGAGCAATGGAACAATACCAAGAAAATAGCTATTACTATTAAGCAACAGTTGGCGCCACTGCAGGCAGCTGAAGTTACTTGCATAAGAAAGAAAATACAAGAATTTGATAGTAAAGTCATTATATATCGTGAATTTTTCAAAAAATATTATTTCTTCAAGTACACTTGCTCCTATCCGTACCAAATGATTGATAAAATTGACAAAGATCTTCGTAAATTGGAGAAGGAAATGAGATCTATTCACGAGTCAGGTTCACTGTTTGAAGTCAACGTTCCTGACTTTAAATTATTGAAGCAATGCAGAAGAGACATTAGATTACTCAAGGTATAACTATAGGGTTGTTCGGAAAGTAGTTTTGTTTTTTTTACTCATAAATCGGTACAAGAGCAATATCAGAATTGTATGGTTTAAGTAGTAGCCACCAAATGTCAGTTTTGGCATTTTAAATATGTACAAGGTGCCTCTCACGTAAAAAATATCTTACAACGTTTTGCACGGTCAGTTAGGTTGACGAATGAATTTTTGAGCTCGGCCAAAAAGATGGAAGTCCATGCCTATTGAATGGAGCCAAATCAGGTAGGTATGGTGAGTGATTGATGGTTAAAATGCCATTTTTGGGCAAAAAATCAGTGGTGAGCGTTGAGCAGCGTGATGGCGCATTATCGTGCAATAAGGGCCAGCTTCGAAAATTGATCGTTTGAGCAGATGGAACGAACTCCTTGTGCACAATTCTCAAGATGACTGGTGAATGGTGCCCTTATTCGGCACTTGGTTTCTGGATCATATCGAAAACACCATGTCTTATCACCAGTAACAATGCTGTACTTGAAGTTTTCGTCCTTTTTTTACTCTTTCAAGTCCTTGCAGTGTTGAATTTGGAGGATCGCTCCAAATGGATTGCTCTTTTTTCGGTGTTCATTTTTCCATCGATGGTACAAACACACGCGATAACTTGGCTTCTAATGTCATGTCGTCTAATGTTCTTCCGAATGTCATCAAATTTGGTCAAAACGTCAGTGAAAGATGCATATTTTCAACACTTACCCAAGTCAAAAGATGGCGCCACTATAAATAGGTAATTTTAACGAGTCCTGTTTTCCATGAGACGCACCTTGCATATGTGGTGTGTATAAATAAACTAATCGGATTGGTGGTGTAGCGTTCGATCTAGCAACACTGACACTGATGCGTCTTCAGTATGCGCTTGAACTCCCTAAAATCACTCGGTGGTCTGGAGCATTTTTTTCGTGAACCGGATTTCAAACTTGGACACAGTGAGACGAAAACCTTTGCAAATCTTCAACAGGCTTATGGAAGCAGTGTTTTATCAAACGCAAAGGTTTTAGGTGGTTTAAAACATTTTCAGAAGGCCGAAACTTGATATAAGATAAACCTCGCAGGCTTTCAACTTCAAGAAGTGTTGGAACTGCGTTTGATGATGAATGTGATTGATGATGCGTTTTGATTTAAGCACCAGCACTGCTATGAAAAGTGGACAAACACTCTTCAGCGATGTGTGGCTTTCTAGAACAACTACTTTGAAGGAAACAATATAGAAATATAATTTCAATTGAATAAAAATATTAAATAAAGATAAAAATCAGTCGCATTACTTTGTTTATACTAAAACCATCTATTTTTGAAAATCGAAAGTACTTTCCAGACAGCACAACAATATTTTAGATATAATTTTAGAATATATATAAATATATATATATATATATATATATATATATATATATATATATATATATATATATATATATATATATATATATATATATATATATATATACCAGGTGTCCCATTAAAGATGGATCGCGGCCGTATCTTGAAAACTATTTATCCCACAGCTTTGGGGAAAAAAATTATACTAAAAATGATCATGAGAAATTCACCAAAAATATTTTTAAGCTTCTAAAACGACCGCAAGAGGGCGTGACGAGCTAAACATTTTTAAAAATCATTTTTTTGTGTATTTTCAAGTGTTAACCGAGTAAGAAAAATTCTCAGTTATAATTAGCAAACTGTCTCCTACAACTTTGTTTTATGACATTTTGTCGTAATTTCACGAATAAGGGAGGGGGGGGAGTTTTACCTATTGAGATAAAAAGTCGTCTAATGTCCGTTTGCCTTAACCGATTTTCCTCAATTTGGATTCATTTAAAAGGCCATTGCTGGGACAATCAGATAATCTGGGAGATAAATTATTTAGTTTATAAATGAAACCGCGAGGTGGCGTTACATTCAACAATAGTTTTTTTGAAGTTTTGTTCAGTTTTTTCAAATGGAATGGTACAGCTTTTATTACATGGCTAGAAAGGTAATTTAAAGAGGAATCATCCAGTGAAAACCCGAAATCGATACCTCTGACATGTCGAGATATTTCGATTTTTCTGAAAAAATCAGTTATTATTTCACTACTACCTGCATTAAGTTAAAAAAATATTAACCTAATGTTTGCCTTCCTTCATACTTTACCCAGGCTTAGGACTGGTCCAAATTCTTCGTGCCATATTAATTTGGAGCGTGTTTAAAGGCCAACGGGCCAACAACGAAGATAATAATAATAACAACAGTCAAATAAAATTAACAGCACAACAGTCTAATAATTAACAGAATCTGAACTTTAACGCCTTTCTAAATGTTCAAAATGCCTTCACCACAGAAATCAACCACCAAAATAGATGGAGTGTGAACGTATGGTGTGGTGTTTTGGGAGACAAAATAATTGGTCTCTTTATTTTTAATGGACATTGGAATAGTGAAACATGTTTAAATTTTTTACAAAATGGACTGCCAGAACTAATGGAAGATGTTTCGTTGGAAACAAGAAGACAAATGTGGTACCAGCATGATGGATGCCCTGCCCACTTCTCGCAGGTGGTTCGAAACTTCTTGGATGCTTCGTTTCCAAATCGTTGGATAGGACGGGGTAGTTATTTTCGACAGTTGCCCCCCCCCCCCCCCACCCCTCTATTCGTGAAATTACGACAAAATGTAATAAAACAAAGTTGTAGGAGACAGTTTGCTAATTACAACTGAGAATTTTTCTTACTCGGTTAACACTTGAAAATACACACAAAAAATGATTTTTAAAAATGTTTAGCTCGTCACGCCCTCTTGCGGTCGTTTTAGAAGCTTAAAAATATTTTTGGTGAATTTCTCATGATCATTTTTTAGTACAATTTTTTTTCCCCAAAGCTGTGGGATCAATAGTTTTCAAGATACGGCCGCGATCCATCCTTAATGGGATACCTGGTATATATTTATATATAAAACATTTTAGCAATTATGGGATTATGTTCATATAGTTCATACCTGTGTAAATGACTGGAAGACAACACCCTGGAGGAAAATTGATGTAGAAAACATGGACATAGAGTGTAAGAAATTTGCTAAAGAAATTCGTATGCTCGATAAAGAAATGAGAGGATGGGATACTTACAGTGGTTTAGAATCAACTGTTAAAAATACGTTAACGTCACTTAAAGCTGTCGGGGAACTTCAAAACCCAGCAATTCGTGAAAGACACTGGGATCAACTAATGGTTTCAACTAAGGTAGACTTTCAAGGTTATATTTTATACGTCTTCAACATATATCCATTGTATATAGTCACTGTATATATTGTACATAAAATTCACTGTATATAGCATCGCTCGCATAATCAAACTTTGTTCCAGAATCTTGCAGCAATACCTCAAGAATTTAAAGTAAGTTGCATCTTCAAGAAAAGAACTATTAGGTGTTGAACTTAATTTCAACTATCTGCATACTCTTTCCAATAGGAGCATGCTCATCATAAGCTTTATATCACTTTCAGAGGTATTGTGAGGAAAATAAGTGTAACACCTAATATATATGTATATACATTTCGTAGATCTTATATTTGGTAGTAATATTGATCAGCTAGTATAGCCCTAGAATATTTTAATCACTTTGAAACAAAATGATGTCATTATTATTTGAAAACATTAATATAAATTTTTAGACGAAGATTGTTATGGATCACAACACAACTCTGGCTGATCTACTTGAACTGAATCTTCACGAATGTGAAGAAGAAGTTAAAAATATTGTTGACAAAGCTGTTAAAGAGATGTCAATGGAAAAAATACTTCGAGAATTAAATACGACCTGGTCAGCCATGGAATTTGAACATGAGACTCATCCAAGAACTGGATGTACTTTACTCAGAGCCAGTGAGGAGTTAATCGAAACTTTAGAAGATAATCAAGTTCAATTACAGAATCTCATCACATCTAAGTTCATAGCTCATTTCCTTGAGGAAGTATCTTCATGGCAGTGCAAACTTGGACTAGCCGATCAGGTAATTACAATTTGGTTTGAAGTACAAAGAACGTGGATGCATTTGGAATCAATATTTATGAGTTCGGAAGATATCAGAAAGCAACTCCCGGAAGACTCTGCTCGATTTGACATTATCGACCGAGATTTTAAAGAATTAATGAAAGACATGGCTAAAGTCTCTAATGTCGTTGAGTCAACTAACCGAAATGGTCTCTTGGAAATCCTGGAAGAACTTCAAAAAAATCTTACTTTGTGTGAAAAAGCTTTGGCGGTTTATTTGGAGACTAAAAGACTGGCCTTTCCGAGGTTTTATTTTGTTTCCTCTGCGGACCTTTTAGATATTCTCTCAAACGGCAATCAGCCTAAACAAGTCGCAAAACACTTGACCAAATTATTTGATTCAATCGCTCGGTTAAACTTTGAAACTAATGAAGATGGATCTTTAACGAATATTATAGAAGGAATGTATGCAAAAGATGGAGAATATGTTGTTTTCCATGAACAAACGAATTGTGTCGGTGCTGTACGTAATATTTTAACTTAATGAATCACAATTGGCCAGTTTTGATTTTTTTAGGTTGAAGTTTGGTTAAATCGTATTCAGGATTCGATGCGATCAACGATAAGGCATAATATTGGTGAAGGCGTGGTTTCTTATGAAGAAAAACCGAGAGATCAGTGGTTGTTTGATTTTCCAGCTCAGGTTTCATTATGTGGTACCCAAATATGGTGGACGAGTGAAGTTAACATTGCCTTCTCTCGACTTGAGGAAGGTTATGATAACGCTATAAGAGATTACTACAAAAAACAAGTATCTCAACTCAGTACTTTAATATCATTGCTGTTAGGTGATCTAACCAAACAAGACAGACAAAAAATTATGACGATATGTACCATAGATGTACATTCAAGAGATGTAGTTAGTAAACTGATTCAAAGTAAAGTTGAGTCGGCTTTAGCTTTCCAGTGGGTTTCCCAGCTACGGCACAGATGGTGTGAAAAAGAGAAGCACTGTTTCGCTAATATTTGTGACGCACAGTTTAAATATAGTTACGAATATTTAGGAAACACACCGAGATTGGTAATAACTCCTTTAACAGATCGCTGCTATATTACTTTGACGCAATCGTTGCACTTAATTATGGGAGGAGGACCTGCTGGTCCTGCTGGTACCGGTAAAACTGAAACAACCAAAGATTTGGGAAGGGCTTTAGGAATTATGGTTTACGTTTTTAACTGTTCAGAGCAAATGGATTACAAATCTTGCGGAAATATTTACAAAGGCCTAGCACAAACTGGCGCTTGGGGTTGTTTCGATGAGTTCAATAGAATTTCTGTAGAAGTTTTATCAGTTGTAGCTGTACAAGTAAAGTCCGTCTTAGATGCAATCAAAAACAAGAAAATTACATTCGATTTTATGGGTGACATGATAAATTTAGTACCTACAGTTGGTATATTCATCACGATGAACCCTGGATATGCTGGACGAACTGAACTACCGGAAAATTTAAAAGCTCTCTTTAGGTAAAGAATACGACTTGAAACAATTAATAAAACAAACATAGTTTTATGATTATTTCAGACCATGCGCCATGGTAGTACCTGATTTTGAGCTAATATGCGAAATTATGTTGGTTGCTGAAGGTTTCCAGGATGCCAAAATCTTAGCAAGAAAGTTTATAACATTATATACTTTATGTAAAGAACTTTTATCGAAACAAGATCATTACGATTGGGGTTTAAGAGCAATCAAATCAGTTTTGGTAGTAGCTGGATCATTAAAGGTATAAGCTCTTGTTGAATGTACCGAACTTCAAGATGAAATAGTTATTGTAGAAAAAAAAATTTTTAAGTTATAATTATTAAAAAGCCTGACGCTTGCACCACCTGTTTTTTTCATTATCTCCTATGTTTCAGAGAGGTGATCCTGGTAGACCTGAGGAAGAAGTACTGATGAGGGCTCTTCGAGATTTTAATATACCGAAAATAGTAACTGATGATACTCCTGTTTTTATGGGGCTAATAGGTGATCTGTTTCCGGCTTTAGAAGTACCTCGAAAAAGGGATGCTGAGTTCGAAAGAACAGTTAAACAGGCAGCCATAGATTTAAAGCTTCAACCCGAAGATAATTTTATCTTAAAGGTATTAAACACATTGATAATTTTATATTTGAAATATTTTAAACAGTATATTTCAGGTGGTTCAGTTAGAAGAACTATTAGAAGTTCGTCATTCAGTTTTTATTGTGGGCAATGCCGGAACTGGCAAGACACAAGTGTGGAAAACTTTATTCCGAACTTACGTCAATATCAGACGGAAACCAATCTATAACGATTTAAATCCCAAAGCAGTAACTAACGATGAACTTTTCGGTATCATTAATCCTGCCACGAGAGAATGGAAAGATGGCCTTCTTTCGGTCTTAATGAGAGACCAAGCGAACATTTCCGGAGATAATCCGAAATGGATTATTTTAGACGGCGATATTGATCCGATGTGGATCGAGTCATTAAATACAGTGATGGACGATAATAAAGTGCTCACTCTAGCTAGCAACGAACGTATTGCCTTAACTCCGACCATGCGGCTCATATTCGAAATATCGAATTTGAGAACGGCAACACCAGCTACTGTATCTAGGGCAGGGATATTGTACATTAATTCGCAGGATCTCGGCTGGAACCCGTAAGCTTCCGGTTTACAGGGGTATAGTGAAAAGTTCTCTATCGGAAAACAATAAATTATTCAAATTTAATGTTAAAAAATCTCGTTTATGTCTGTTACTTTTGGGTTTTGTCTAATTTGTTCATATGGATTTTTTCGCGAAGACTAACGCCAACCATGGCCTCTTCCATGACTGTCTGCATATTTCTTTGTCTTATCATACTCTTCTTGGTTAATGCCATCCCCTCTAAACCATATGTTGTAACCGGGGGTATGGAGGTTTCGTAAATTATTCATTATATGGCTGAGTTTCCTAAAGGCTGCCTAGCTCAAGATTATTCAACGTGATATTTCAGCGGTCTGGTTGTGTAAGTCCAATTTAATTCTTACTCGATCATTCTGACCATCAACCGACAATCAGAACGTACCAGATTCCAGATTCTGTGAACATTTTCATCACTTTTGCAGTTGAAGACTTTCGGCTCGGAGGTTCATCTTCAATCCAGTCTCTGCCCTCTGAGAATGTTTCCCTAAGACAACCAAGTAACTTTAGGGCTTTCAAACTCGTACTGAAGACCCATCAGATATTGGCTTGCCTCCCCTCCGAAGAAAAAACCAACGGTGTCGTCTTTTCCTTTGGACTTCTTGGAATCTTATTATTATTATCTTTGTCTTCTAATCTTATTGACTGCTCTAATATCATAATGGAGAGACGTATGCAGGCGTTCATTTAATGTACAGCGAGTACATTTGGAATTGCTCGTTTCAAATGTGCTTTGAAACTTTTATGACGCCCTGATATTGATGGAGCACCATCAGCAGCAGCTGACAAAATATTACAAATTTCCTTCTCTAGAAAAAACTTGTTCATGGTATTAAATATCGATTCTCCCTTTGTATCGGTTTCTAAATGTTTAGTAGATAATAACTCTTGACGAATGTTTTCATCTTTTATGAATCGAACGTATGAGAAAAAGTTATTTGGTATAGTTGATTCCACGAGTTGAATGGAATATTTGCAAGTCTTTAAATAATCGCCTAATTATATTTCAACGTCTTTAGCCATATTATCTATTCTTCTTTCCACTGAATTATTACTCAGAGGAATTTTCCTGGTGATATCTGACGATGTCTTACGGTGAGGAACACTTTTTATTATCGCTTCGACTGCCGGCAAGGTTAATTCCTCGCCAGTTGCATGTGGTTTTCACGCTTTTGCGATGAACAATGAAATATTATATGAAGGTCGTACTCTATCATCTTCTTGTTTAGAAGACGACGCAAAAAGGTTCGATATAGTTGGCTGTTTTATATATTTCTTTTCCAGTCCATGAAAATAGGATAAATCTTTGTCCTATTTATAGCCTAGAATATTTCATGGCTTCATTTGAAAAAACTTTTCGGCAAATTAAACATATAGGTAATGATTGGTCTGTAGGAGAGGGCATAAACCCATATTTTAAAATGCTCGATACTGTACAACCGGCATTTCTTCTTAGATTCAGACATTTTGAAATACAAAATTTGTCACGGTTTCAATAAATTAACTTTTCATCAGAGTTATAGATAATTATAAAAATAATGGCTATAATGACTTATCACTCACGAATGTGGATTATTGACGAAGCAAACAAAAATAATAAGACATATTAAGAATATAGAAATAATAAAATATTTATTCATAAAAACAGTAGGTATTTTCACGTAGGTACGCCAAGGCCGCCCCCCTCGACTGTCCTAACGCCCCCCTTTTGCCTCTGGACCCGCTACTGTCCCCCACGTTGGGAACATAAGTTTTAATCAATCAAATTTTCTTTTCCTGTTTCATATGCAAGGCGTGTTTACTTGACATGATTAGGAATCAATGACAAATGAACTGAGAACTTTTCAGTTTAACCTCAAATAAAAGATTCGTGTTAAAATGTCCAGTTCCTTTTAGTTATGTGACAAGCTGGATTGAAACCAGAGAAAATGGTGCGGAGAAATCGAATCTTATAATGCTGTTCGACAAATATATTCCCATATGCTTAGAAAATGTTCGAACCAGATTTAAGAAGATCACGCCCATTGCTGAAACCTCTCACATTGAGATGTTGTGTCATTTACTTGAATGCGTATTAACTTCTCAGAACACCCCAAATGACTGTCCTAAAGATTGGTATGAGCTGTACTTTGCATTTTGTTGTATATGGGCGTTTGGATCTGCGATGTTTCAAGAACAAGTATTTTCTTTACTTTCATAGTCTTCTCTTCATGATGATATTCTTTGCAGGCTACCGATTATAGGGTTGAGTTCACTAAATGGTGGGTCAACGAGTTCAAAACAGTAAAATTTCCATCGACAGGGACTGTTTTTGATTATTATATTGATGATGAAACCAAACAATTTGCTCCTTGGTCGGAAAAATTAAGCAGATTTGAGTTAGATCCAGATACGCCCTTACAGGTATAACAGGAGGTTTCTTATACCATCTAGAACGTTTTAAACCATATTATTTTATAGTAGTTTTATATTATATTTTATTTTTTTTAATTATTATATTTTATAGTAGTTTAATAACAATTCGGAACACTATTTTAGGCAGTATTAGTTCATACAGCTGAGTCAATTCGTGTGAGATATTTTCTCGATATCCTCATTGAAAAAAGACATCCAGTGATGCTTGTAGGAAACGCTGGATGTGGAAAAACCGTTCTTGTAACCGAAAAACTAACTACCCTATCAGAAAACTACGCCGTTACAAACATACCGTTTAATTTTTATACCACGTCGGAAATGTTGCAAAAAATTCTGGAAAAACCTTTAGAAAAGAAAGCTGGAAGAAATTATGGACCGCCTGGAAATAAAACTCTGATTTATTTCATCGATGATATGAATATGCCTGAAGTTGATGCTTATGGCACTGTACAACCTCATACGTTAATACGTCAACATTTAGATTACAATCATTGGTATGATAGAGGTCGTCTAACGTTAAAAGATATTCGAAATTGTCAATACGTTTCATGTATGAATCCCACTGCTGGTAGTTTCACCATAAATCCAAGACTCCAACGGCACTTTTATGTGTTCGCTGTTTCTTTTCCTGGATCAGAATCGCTTACAGCCATTTATCAAGCAATCCTGAGTCAGCACCTTAATAATTCAGAGTACAAATTTCCTTCTATAGTTATTAATATATCAGAAAACATCGTAGCAGCTACGATAGCCCTCCATAATAAGGCATCAGTAATATTTCTACCAACAGCATTAAAATTTCACTATATTTTCAATTTAAGAGATATTTCCAATGTTTTCCAGGTAAACTCATCCCAGATAATTTTAAAAACTCTTTTTTTTACTTCTATTGTTAAAGGGTCTTCTATTTAGTACCACAGATTGCTTAAACCAACCCGTGGACTTGGTCAGACTTTGGCTACACGAATGCCAGCGAGTCTATGGTGACAAATTAATAGAAGAAAAGGACATCGATGCCTTTTTCAAACTACAACTTGATGTTTTCAAAAAGAACTTTGAAGAAATAGATGAATCTTTGGTTTTTGAGAAACCTATCATCTATTGTCATTTTGCTGGTGGAATAGGTGAACCAAAATACATGCCTGTGATGAAATGGAGTACTCTAAACAAACTTCTAAATGAAGCTATGTCCAGTTACAATGACCTGGTTGCTGCAATGAACTTAGTTTTGTTCGAAGATGCTATGATGCATGTTTGCCGAATAAATCGTATTTTAGAGTCACCTAGAGGGAGTTCTCTTTTAGTTGGAGTAGGAGGAAGTGGAAAGCAATCCCTTGCTCGCCTGGCTGCCTTTATTTCATCACTAGAAGTATCCCAAATCCAATTAAAGAAAGGATATGGCGTAATAGATTTGCGAAACGAACTATCATCACTATATTTAAAGTCAGGCTTGAAAAACGTGGGTATTATGTTCCTTATGACTGACGCTCAAGTCCCAAATGAACAATTTTTGGTTTTAATTAACGATATGCTCGCCTCGGGGGAAGTCCCTGACATGTTTCCTGAAGATGAAGTCGAGAACATCATAGCCGGAGTGAGAAACGAGGTTAAAGGAGCCGGTATGCTAGATACTCGCGAAAATTGTTGGAAATTCTTCATTGATAGAGTCAGAAAACAACTCAAACTCGTTCTCTGTTTTTCTCCTGTAGGTTCTACTCTAAGAATTAGATCACGAAAATTCCCTGCTATTATAAACTGTACACAAATCAATTGGTTTCACGAATGGCCTCAAGAAGCTTTAATTTCAGTATCATTAAGATTCTTACAAGAACTTGAAGTACTTCCTAGTGACCAGAGAGAAACTGCATCGCGATTTATGGCTTATGCTCATACATCTGTAAATTCTATTTCAAAAATCTATCTACAAAACGAGAGGAGATATAATTATACTACCCCAAAATCTTATTTGGAACAGATAAATTTATATTCAAAACTCCTTAGGCAAAAGTCTAAAGAACTTTCGCTGAAAGTAGCAAGACTTGAAAACGGATTAGACAAACTGAAAAGCACCGCTAAGCAAGTAGATGAACTAAAAAAGAAACTGGCAGTTCAAGAGATCGAATTAAAAGAAAAAAACGAAGCTGCTGATTCCTTAATTGAAATAGTCGGCATAGAAACTGAAAAAGTATCAATTGAAAAGAGACTGGCCGACGAAGAGGAAGAAAAAGTAGCTATGATAGCAGAAGAAGTCAGTAAGAAGCAAAAAGATTGCGAGGAAGATCTTTTAAAAGCCGAACCCGCACTGATTGCAGCTCAGGAAGCCTTAAACACACTCAACAAAGCAAATTTGACTGAATTAAAATCATTCGGTTCACCTCCAGGAGCTGTAACAAATGTTACCGCAGCCGTCATGGTTCTTTTAGCTCCTGCAGCGAAAATCCCTAAAGACAGAAGCTGGAAATCTGCTAAAATAGTGATGGCGAAGGTAGATGCTTTTCTCGATTCACTCATCAACTACGACAAAGAAAATATTCACCCAGAAATTATCAAAGCTATTGAACCATATCTTAAGGATGCTGAATTTGAACCGGAATTTGTCAGATCTAAAAGTGCAGCAGCAGCAGGCCTATGCGCTTGGGTTATTAACATAATCAAATTCTATGAGGTGTATTGTGATGTAGAACCAAAAAGAAAGGCTTTGGCTGCTGCTAACGCTGAATTAGCTGCAGCGCAAGAAAAACTCAATGCAATCAAGAAGAAAGTTGCTGTAAGTGTATTTATTAATAATTTTTATTAAGTTGATATTTAAGTTGTACGTTATGTCATGATGGGTTGTTTTTAGTCTCTTGAGTTACAACTGGCAAAGTTAACAGCAGATTTTGAGAAAGCTACTAAAGAAAAATTGCTTTGCCAAAAAGAAGCTGATGCCACCAATGCTACTATTGCTTTAGCGAATAGACTTGTTGGTGGATTGGCAAGTGAAAATGTCAGATGGGCTGAGACTGTCAATAAGTATGGTTGTTCTGTAATATAAAATAGAACGGGAATTGATTTTTTTTGTTGTAGATTTATAGAAAATGGTAAAATGATGCCTGGTGATGTACTATTAACAACAGCTTTTATATCCTATGTCGGTTGCTTTACAAAGCAATATAGACATGATCTACTACATAAAATGTGGCTTCCTTTCATTAAAGCCTTAGAAGTAATCTTAGAACAAAACATATCACTAATTTGTATTATTAATATCATTTTTATAGCCCAAGGTTCCTCTAACTGAAGATCTGGAACCACTGTCACTTTTATCTGATGACACTATTATAGCCAAATGGCATAATGAAGGTTTACCAAGTGATAGAATGTCGACTGAAAACGCAACTATTCTTATTAATTCTGACAGGTGGCCTTTGATGATAGATCCACAAGTAAGTTGATATTCAGTATAGGAATCCTAGTTATTAAATAACATTATCTTAGTTGCAAGGAATTAAATGGATTAAACAAAGATTTGATGATCTTAGAGTAATCCGTTTAGGTCAAAAAGGATACTTAGACGTCATTGAAAGGTCGATAACCCAAGGATCAACTGTTTTAGTTGAAAACATCGAGGAAACCGTAGATCCTGTGTTAGATACTCTTTTAGGTCGGAATTTGATTAAGAAAGGAAAGTATGTCATAAAAAAATTAAGCAGCAATTTTTTCAAAATAGAAATTTAAGGGCGATAAAAATTGGTGACAAAGAAATAGAATACAACTCATTGTTTCGACTGATTCTTCATACAAAACTACCCAATCCCCATTATAAACCAGAGATGCAAGCACAAGCGACTCTGATCAACTTCACAGTGACCAGAGATGGTTTAGAAGATCAACTTCTGGCAGAAGTTGTGAAAGCTGAACGTCCAGACTTGGAAGAATTAAAAGCAGACTTAACCAAACAACAAAATGATTTTAAAATTATGTTAAATACTCTTGAAGACGATCTTTTATCTCGTCTATCTTCAGCTGGTGGGAATTTATTAGGTGATACAACATTAGTGGAAAATTTGGAGACAACTAAACGTACTGCGGCTGATATTGAACAAAAAGTAGCTGAGGCAAAAGTAACTTCCGTCGAAATAGATCAAGCTCGAGAACATTATCGACCCGCAGCTGCGAGGGCGAGTTTATTATATTTCATACTAAACGAACTAAACACTATAAATCCTATTTACCAATTCTCTTTAAAGGTAAAGTTTCGCGTATACGTAGGCTCAAATAAGGTATTAAATATGGATTTTAGGCTTTTAATGTGGTGTTTCAAAAAGCGATAGCTAGAGCAGAGCCAGCAGAAACAGTACCAGCTAGAGTGAATAATTTAATAGATTGCATATCTTTTTCCGTCTTCCAGTATACGACTAGAGGCTTGTTTGAAAGTGATAAATTAATCTTTGCTGCTCAGATGACATTTCAGGTTATTTTAGATAGATTCAAACGTTTTAGATTGCTTTGTATGTTATATAGTTTTCATTTAACCCCCTGCCCCCTCGCCCTCTAGATGCCTTGGAAGGAAAAAAGAAGAAGAGAAGCGTATGTCGTAGATTTTTTATGAATTTTTTTTTTGATGAAATGCAAACAAACAAAATTATTTCTGTTAAATAATAAAGTTTGTTCAAGAGATGTTTTTAAAATATTTTTTGTTAGGAAGTACAGAAACTCTAATATTAATAACAATTACAGATCTAGGGGAAATTTTAACTGAAACCACCTTTAAATAATTCAACATAAAAAAAATGAAAGTTTCTAAGTTTAAATAAATCCCGAGGCATGTGTGTTACAGGATTAAGTGAAGGCTTGACACTTTTTTCTTGTTCGTATTTTTTATTCACAGTTTTCTCTCTCCATTCTGTTATTCTACCATTCCATCAACTTGGTTAGTTTTGTAATTTTTTTTTCCTATTTTAAAAATTCATCACTTATGACTTTATGACAATTTATTTCATAGATTCTTTTGATGAACCAAGAAATTATGTCCAATGATTTGGATTTCCTATTAAGATTTCCAATAAAGCCTCATGTGACAAGTCCAGTTGACTTTTTATCGAACAGTTGTTGGGGTGGTATCTGTAGTTTAGCTACCAGAGATGAATTTCGTAATTTAGATCGGGATATTGAAAATTCGCCGAAAAGGTGGAAGAAACTGGTAGAATGTGAATGCCCAGAAAGAGAGAAGTTTCCACAAGAATGGAAGAATAAAACTGCGTTGCAGAGGCTTTGTATGATGAGGGCCTTGAGGCCGGATAGGATGCTCTATGCAATGATGTAAATTTGATTCTTTTTTAATACCTTACGTTACTGTCAATCATTTCTAGAACTTTTATTGAAGAAAAACTAGGAACAAAATATGTTGGAAATAAGACAATGGAGTTCGCAAAGTCATTTGAGGAAACGAGCCCGACCACTCCAATATTTTTCATTTTATCTCCTGGAGTGAACCCTTTAAAAGACGTGGAAGAATTAGGAGAGAAATTAGGGTTCACGTTGGAAAAACAAAATTTCCATAATGTTTCTTTAGGTCAAGGACAAGAGGCTGTTGCAGAGAGAGCTATGGAGATCGCTGCAAAGCATGGCCATTGGGTCATCTTACAAAATATACATCTAGTAAAAAAATGGCTTCCAACTTTGGAAAAACACTTAGAAAAACACGCTGAAGGCGCTCATGCTGATTATAGAGTGTTTATGAGCGCTGAACCGGCTGCTTCACCAGCTGGTCATATTATACCCCAGGGAATATTAGAGTCATCTATTAAAATCACCAACGAACCTCCAACAGGAATGCAAGCCAATATTCACAAGGCTCTGTCAAACTTTAACCAGGAAACTTTAGAACAATGTAGTAAGGAAGCTGAATTCAAAGTAATTCTCTTCTCTTTGTGTTATTTCCACGCGGTAGTGGCTGAAAGAAGAAAATTTGGGCCTCAAGGATGGAATAAAATGTACCCTTTCAATGTCGGAGACCTCAATATTAGTGTATTCGTGCTTTACAATTATTTAGAAGCAAATTCGAAGGTGCCATGGGAAGATCTTCGTTATCTCTTTGGTGAAATTATGTATGGAGGTCACATTACTGATGACTGGGATAGGCGACTTTGTAACACATACTTGGAAGAAATTTTGCAACCAGACTTGGTATTTCTATCTGTTTAAAATGCACCTGTACTTTTACATGCTGGTATTTTTAGGTTGATGGTGAATTAATGCTTGCACCAGGATTTATGGCCCCTCCCAATACAGATTATCAAGGTTATCACACCTATATTGATGAAATCCTACCCGCTGAGTCACCCTACTTATACGGACTACACCCAAACGCTGAAATAGGGTTTTTAACAACAACAGCTGATAAGTTATTTAGAACTGTTTTTGAAATGCAACCTAGAGATGCAGGTTCTTCAGGAGGCACAACAATAACGCGTGAAGAAAAAGTAAAACAGATGGTAGATGAAATGATAGAAAAACTCCCTGAAGATTTCAACATGGTTGAAATAATGGGTAAAGTAGAGGAGAGGACGCCATACGTGATCGTGGCTTTTCAAGAATGCGAAAGGATGAACTTATTGACGGGAAAAATCAAACAAACTTTGAAGGAATTAGAGTTAGGACTCAAAGGCGAACTTACAATTACTTCAGACATGGAAGACTTGGAAAATGCAATATTTTTAGATCAAGTCCCACCTGCTTGGTCTCAGAGGGCTTATCCATCTCTTTTAGGGCTAACTGCTTGGTTTATTGACTTACTACTGAGAATACGAGAGTTAGAAACTTGGTCCACTGACTTTGTGGTAAGATCTCAAAGAAGATATATTTTTAGAGAGTTTAAAGTTTATTTTTAGCTACCAGCATCAGTTTGGCTGGGAGGATTCTTCAATCCCCAATCTCTGTTAACTGCAATTATGCAAAGCACTGCCAGGAGAAACGAATTACCTTTGGACAAGATGTGTTTACAATGTGATGTAACAAAGAAGCAAAAAGAGGAATTTACGTATGAAATATATATTTTTTGATATCTGTCAAAAAATTATGTGCAAGAAATATTTATTTTAGGAGTGCACCAAGAGATGGAGCGTATGTTCATGGTTTACACATGGAAGGGGCAAGATGGGATGTTCAAGCTGGCATCATTATGGATTCTAGATTAAAAGAACTATATCCAGCCATGCCCGTAATCAATATTAAAGCTATTACACAAGATAAACAAGACTTGAGAAATATGTATGAATGCCCCGTGTACAAAACGAAAACCAGAGGTCCTACTTTCGTCTGGACTTTTAATCTTAAGACGAAGGACAAGCCCGCGAAATGGACATTAGCCGGAGTAGCACTACTTTTGCAAATATAAAAAAAATGTCGATGTTACAATAAAAATTAATGGATAGAAATAGATTGTTATTTAAAACATAAATACAAATCGGAATTAAATAAAACTTATCAATATTTACTTAAGATTATTTTCGTTTTTACTAACACAATAGATGACATAATCAAAATGTATAAGAATAAATTTAAGAAATACTACGTGAGATGAATAAAGATGAAACCAGTTAATGCAGAAACGTGTATGTTTGCTGACGATGTAGTTCTCATGGCAGAATCTGAGGGAAAGAATAATTAAAATTCAACATAGGAGAATGGAACGAAGCAACTGAAAAGTTTAGTCTACACATCAATGAATAAGACACAGATCACGATATTGACAAATAACCAAGAACATTGTAAGGAGTCCTTAAACAACATGGAAATCAATCACACTGAAAAGTATAACCATGAGCTACTATTATTAATAATAGGGGAAACCATGACAATATATAAAACGATATATATCCCCACACTAACATATGGATGCGAAAATTGGGTCTTGAATGAACGGCAAAAGAGTAGATTTCAAGCGGCAGAAATGAGATATCCTCGTAACGTACAGGGAATAAAATGAATAGATAAGGTCAGGAATAACATAGACAGGGAAACTTGGAAATACCAGCACTCATATTAAAAATAGAAGAGCAAAAACTGAGATGGTTCGGTCATCTAAACAGAATGGATCAAGACAGACAAACCAAGAAAGTTTGGGAAGCTAGAGCGATGGGAAAGAACAAAAGGGGAAGGCCGTGCAAGACACGGAACGAGGATATCACAGAAACAATTCAAAGAAGAGGCAAAACATGGCAGCAAGCAGGTAACCTGGCCAAGGATCGTAAATTATAGAAGAACTTCATTAACACATTAAATGTAATGTCACCTCGACACCTCCGGGCATTAAGATGAAGGATGGGAAGAAGGCAGGGATGGGAAGAGATGAAAATTTGACGGGGCCCAGTCTGGAGAATACGCCGGGAGCGATAAAATCTCCCAGCCTTACTCGAAGATCGTTTCCAGAGTGCAATGTACTGAAGCAAAATGACTTCCCTTCTTCCTTTACCAGTATAAGTTTCTTCTTCCTCCTGAGCGTAACTAGCACAATCATATCGTCTTCCATATATAAATATTTTGTTAGTAGAAACTTTTAAATTTACCCTTGTAAACTCTTTAAGCAGATAAAAATAAGTTTTTTTCTTTTTTTGTGGTACATGTAGGAAAAATAATATTATACATTTTAATCATTTTAGTCATCTTTGTGTCATTCTTCAGGGTGTTGGCGTCATGTAAATACAACCTAATTAGAAGTAATATATATATATATATTCATAGATAATTTAAATAATTGAAAAATTTCGAGCACAGTAAACTTTATTTCTAATAAAAAAAACACATGATATTTAAGAAGCAAAATAGCCGTCAAAACAACTATTTAACCCCAAAATATATTGCCTTACACTTGTAAGACATGTATTTAAGAATAAGTAAGTAAACCTTCATATACATTTATTTTTTCATTCAAATCAGGACATAGGTCTATCTTAGTATTTTCCGTTTATTTCGATATTTTGCTTCACTAACCCAGTCTGTAGAGACTCATTTTGAACCGTCTTTCCACTGGGTTGGTGGACGTTTTTTACTTCTAAAACATCTTGCCTCGATCGTTATTCCATAATGTTTTTTGATCTATCTTTCGCTAGACATCTTTTCTATGTGTCCAGTTTAATTTGATACCAGAGTGTCCATGGCTCTTTGTGCAAATCTCACTTTGTTTACCGATCGTTGTATTGACGTTAAAGTCCCTGAACCTTCAGAGACTATAAGAAAAGAAAACTTTTCAAGAAAATATAACAATAAAGCAGTAAAGAATTAAGGCAGCCATCTGAAGAATTATTTAACAGCAATCCCAAGCTTTATATCTGTGAGAGTAAGTAGACTTTAAGAATAAGTAAGTTAACCAATATAAATCAGTGCTCGTTTTAAGCGAGTTCATTGGATAAAATAAAGGCGGTTTACCACTAAACACCAAATTACTTGTTTTTAATTTCTCGAACCGTGTTTCGCTAGCAATGATAGCATCATCAAGAGCATGATGCATGTATTGCATGATAGCATGATTCATTGTAATTGAAGCTGGAATTGATTGAATCATCTCTTGATGGTGCTAACATGGTTGGCGAAATGTTTTGGTGTTTAGTGGTAAATCTCTTTGAGCTTAGTGTTGATCCCAATATACGACATTAATTCAAATAGTGTTAAGTTCATGGGATTTTCTTTTATTTTTGTTTAATTCTACATAAAAATAAAACTCAAGATTTTGCTAAACATTACATAGCATATATTCAAATAAGAAACTAATTACAATATTGATAAATTATACATTGAATGTTTTTTTTTACATTAAACCTAAAACTCAAAATAAAAACACTTTACATAACTTGTGGAGCAAACAAAAAAAAACGATACTATTCGACTTTTTGGCAGATCTTTTTTTTTACTTTTTCGAAGGAATAATTAACATAATTTATTTTACTTTCAAAATAAAAAAAAAATTAGTTTTTTTTTCTATAGCTCTGGTTTTCTATTGATATCTAAATAAATTTAAATAAACGTAACAAAATATATAAATAAAACGTTATTTCCTTTCTTAACTAAGATTTAGTTTACTGTCTTTGTTCTTTATTAGTGAAGAGAAGGAACAAAGATAAAATAAAGGCGGTTTACCACTAAACACCAAATTACTTATTTTTAATTTCTCGACGCGTGTTTCGCTAGCCATGATAGCATCATCAGGAGATGATTCATTGTAATTGAAGCTGGAATTGGTTTAATCATCTCCTGATGGTGCTAACATAGTTGGCGAAATGTTTTGGTGTTTAGTGGTAAATCTGTATGAGCTTAGTGTTAATTCCAATATACGACATTAATTCAAATAGTGTTGCATTGATGGGATTTTCTTTTATTTTTGTTTAATTCTACATAAAAATAAAACTCAAGAAGTTGCTAAACATTACATAGCATATATTCAAATAAGAAACTAATTACAATATTGATAAATTATACATTGAATGTTTTTTTTTTACATTAAACCTAAAACTCAAAATAAAAACACTTTACATAACTTGTGGAGCAAACAAAAAAAACTATACTATTCGACTTTTCGGCAGATCTTTTTTTTTACTTTTCCGAAGGAATAATTAACATCATTTATTTTACTTTTATTATAAAAAAACATTTTATGTTTTTTTTTCTATAGCTCTGGTTTTCTATTGATATCTAAATAAATTTAAATAAACGTAACAAAATATATAAATGAAACGTTATTTCGTTTCTAAACTAAGATTTAGTTTACTGTCTTTGTTCTTTATTGGTGAAGAGAAGGAACAAAGATAGAAACTAAAATTAACGTAAAACAATTAACAAATGGCCTGTAAATGGCATTTTGATCGGCTGCAATTCAAGAGTATTCATTTGATAATAATGTTCTTTTATTAAAATTAAATTTTTGCAAATCTTTTAAAAAATAAATAACCATATATATAAATAATGCGCAAAGTAAAAATGATAACTACATCTATTACACATTTCACAAATTAAAATAGTTGTCTCCTTTTTTTACATACATTTTTGGTTACATGAACTTATTGTCTATGTCAATGTCATCATAAAAGTCATCAGTGCACAAATAGAACCACGAAGAAGCGAACTAATATAAAATATACAGTGCCTAATAGTTTCTTAATTTTATTATAGAATGATACATTTTTTTCCATTTATGTTTTTTCCTTTTCTCAAAGAAGTCTTTGTCTCAGAAATTTAACAACGAATTGTTATGTTACAAATGATCTGATATAATTACACAGCAATATTAATTGGAATGTATTCTGCTATTATCTTAATCTAAGCCTCTTCAGAATTGCTCCGCTAACAATTCGCAAATTTCTACGGATACACTTTCTTTGCTTGAGCGCACTGTTAAACGATACATCTGTAAAAAAAAATTAGCAAACACTTTAAATTGCTTAACTAAACAGCCTAATTCTTAAAGCGCCATCTTTCAGTTTCAAAACTAGGTACAGTAATCCCTCGTCAACCGCGGGGGTTCCGTTTCGGATTGAGGGCCGCGGTTGGCGAGGGATTTTCTGGGGTTACACTTGAAAACAGAAAAAAATAAATGTACAGACATATGTACATATCAGTGACGGCTCGTGAGGGAGGGCGTTGGGGCTCCGCTCCTCCAGCATTTATCACAGTAAACAATTTTTCAAAGCAAAACACCATATTTTACCTCCTGTATAGGGTTTCAATAGCACGAAACATAAAAAGAATGAACGGAAAGGCAAAAAAAAATCTTCAGCAGCACTATTTTCTTCTACGCCCTCCCACTTTAAAAACCCACGAGCCGCCACTGGTACATATGCATGTAATAGTGTGTGAATAATTAAAACACATATAGATATATGTATGAATTGTATTTTATAAATATGTAGGTATATATTACTTTTATTATAAGGTAAAACTTATTTTCGAAAATAATACAAAATTGTTGGCTGTTTTATTTTTTTGTGAACTCCTTTTGGATCTCCCTATAAGGTTGTAGTAGCCCATTCAAACTATTTGAAAACTTTAGGCTTCTTTCCAGTGAAGGATCTTCATCATAGACCAAATTTTGTAACTGTTGCGCGGTTAGTAAATTTTTTTGTAAAGTTAACGTAAGGGATGTAGTAGTCATCTTAGTAGTCGTTGGATCTCACCTCATCGCTGTATTGCCTTCCACATTCGATGTATTTTCCAGAATTTCAAGCAGTTCTGATTCTGATAGTTCATTGTCGTGACAACGTAATAAATCTTCAACGTCACTTGGTTGCAACTCGTCGAAACCATCGCCATGAATTTGGTGTAACATTCTTAAAAATTTCTGTTGCTTTGTTGTATTGGCCACAACCTCTGGCCATAAATTTCTCCAGCAAGAATTCAATGTTGATGAACATAACTCATTCACTGCTTCTTTGATAAATGTTATGCAATGGGCGATATTAAAAGGTTTCCAACTCTCTTGACGTAATAACTTTTAAATGCCTGATCTGGTTGATACCCCTTGCTTTCAATCAATTGTTTGAATTCAGTCGGATACCGATTACCCGCCTGATCTGCAGAAGTCGACACCTCAATAATTTTTACGTTGTTACCCTTACTGGCTTGGAAGCTTAGAGTTTTCTCATCTGACTTTAGGTTCTCGAAAAAACGCCTAGCTTTTTCTTAAATAATTTAGCTGCTAAGAGGCACTCTTCTTTTTGTTTGATGTTCGATCTAAAATCCGAGCGCTCTTTCCATCTTTTCCATTGTTGGAAGTCGCGAGAAACATCTAACTATATTTCTGGTACTAGTACCCCACGAATTACTGGCCGGAACGGATTGCTCACTCTTTTTTTATTGTTGTTACTGTGGATTCAACAATTTTAAAATTTTTCGCGGCACTCGCATACGTTTCTCTGCAGCAAGACAGTCTAACAAATGGACTTTTGTATCAAGAGTCATTACATTTCGCTTCCTTTTAACAAAATCTTGGCCTGTGGACACCATTACATTTTAAAATTGGGACATGTACATATAACGGCCGTGTGTCATGCGAAAAAAGCAATATAACAATTCCTGGAAAATTAGAGTAGCAGTTTGTACGAGATTGCGACGAAAACCCACCCCGCTGCTACATAATTCGATTGAAAATTTAGTTAAAATTTCGACTGACGAGGGATCACTGTATAATACACGAGCTTATTGTACATATAACCTGAAAAATCATTAACCATCCATATTATGGATGGGATGTTTTCTTTCAACTGAAAAAAAACCTACTGACGCTCAGAACACGATATGTGCGGTTGTGGGAGATTAATACTGTTTTGTAAGAAGTGAATCCGGCAATTCCGAACTGGTAATTTTGACTTAAATGATACAAAATGTCCGGGACAAACCAAACAAGTGGAGAATGACGAATTGGAAATACTGCTGGAAGAAAATTCTTGTCCTACATTGCTACAGCTCAAGCAGGAACTCTGGGAATGGTCATCGATTGGGCTGGTAAATTTTATCGCATCTGGCGTATACTTCAGACTTGGTCCCTTCGGATTTTCATCTCTTCCGATCTCTGCAACATTACCTGTTTAATAAGCCGCTTCACACCTCTTAAGCCAGTCGAAAAAAACCTAAATGATTTTATCACATCAAAACAACCAAGTTTTTGCTGCATGGCTGATAGGGTTTGCTTGTCGGAAGCTTCTGTTGTTTTATGTCGAAAATAATAATAAATTTAATCTCGAAACCGTGTATCGATTCATTTAAAATATATTTGTTTACAACAAAAATTAGCTATGTTATTTCAATTATTTGTAAATACCACAATCAGCTGCCCAAATATTCCTTCAAAGAAACGGTATATCCGTCAGTAAAAAATACTCTTACTAAAAAAATAGGTACACGTACAAAACCAATATTAAAAAAAACAAAAATTGATTTTGAATATTTTGTTGTAATCTGTTTTTTTAACTTACCTGAGCATTTTTATTTGGTTCTAAACGCAGTAAACATCCGACTTGTTGAGATCTCATGTGGATAATGCCTGCACAAACGAAATTATCGGGATTTGGGTCGATGCCGTCTAGAAGCTGCATTCCAAATCCAATCATCTTCTGCCTGGATGCTTGGAGGTCCATCGGCTGTGTGGCTTTGAAGATTTTCTGAGATCTTTGTTGGTTAGCACTAAAAATAATATATTATGAATACACTGGGAATTTAATTTGTTTTTTTTTTGTTCCATACTTTCCTAAGTTTTTCCATCTGGCAAAGAATGATTCTCCATTCATTTCAGTTGGTTCGAAGAACTTGTTGAGAGTTAATGGAAGCTTCACTGTGATTTTCTGTGGGACTTCATTATAAACAAAGCTTACTGCTATGCTGGGAGCATCTGCAAACATACAACCAATAGAAAAAAGACTAAAGATTTATATTATGAAATAAACCAACCAGTATAATCATCTATACATTCAGCATTAATGGTTTGTTGTATTTGTGCGCCAGCTTCCAAAGTGGGTTCCACATTCTTAACTTGAACGCTCAATTTTGTGGCCTGGTCGTTAGTTAGCATGACAGTAGGCACAAAAGTCTGCAATGGACTGTTTGTTTTATTTCCATAGAACAAGCCAAGCCTACCGAGGTTTTGACGGAATTCGCTTTTTACACCAATTTGGATAAGTTCATTTTCAAAAAGAACTCCATTATTTTTGCAAACAAACCTAAAATAATATTCTTTTGTATTAAAGGACATGTACTGAACATAAAAACAAACTTTTTAGGATCAGCGGCCCAGGAGGAATTTTGCGTAGCAACATTGTTGCTTGGTTTGCTATAAATGTCTCCTAAGACATCCAAGAGAACACCAGTATTGCTAGAATTATTTGGTTGGGATGTTGGTGGTGTGGAGAGTCCCAGTAGGTCAGCTTGATTTGTAGAACTATACATATTCACTCATTATATCCAGAATACACTCAGAAATAAAATCAAACTTACCTGGTATTGACTTCATTATTGTGGTTTGAGGCTGTAACTGGAGTAGGACTTTTATTTTCCTTAACATCATTTTCAGGAACTCTGCCAGGTTTCTTTTTCTTCAGCACAGCCAAAATAGAGCTCTCTCTTTCAGGAAATGCCGGCATCTCTTCTAAAACTGTTGCTAAAACATCTGAACTGGCAATAATGCTAAGCTGAAGATATTCTGAAGCCCTCTGTTGTAATTCAGCATCAGCTGATCTAAGATTACTGTCTTGTTTGAATACCTCTTGTACTTGAGTTCTTATTTCAGGGAACAAGTTGATGAATTTGATGTAAGTTGACAGCAAAAGAGCTCTTGTCATGGGAGAGCACAGGTGATATTTGGAATGGAGTAACTGAAATTGTACTCCTGGGGATGATCTTTGATCGCCTGCAATGAGGTTGCCAAACTCTCCCAAAATGTAACCCCCAACTTTAACCATGTTCTCATGACAAGCTGGAGCTTGCAATGCTTCAAAAACAGTTTTTGCTGCATAACCTTGCACTTCATCTCTGTTGATAACTATCTGTATGACTCTGTACCATACTTCTTCAGAAACATAGTCCCCAGCAATTCTGATTAGATTGAGTATTACATCAACATACCAGGTGTAATCTGTAGCATATTTTTCAGCTAGAATAGCAACTTTGAGCACCATTTCTTCTCTGATAGAATAATCAGCTGTTTCTAAATAATTCAACATTTCTTGTACTATTTCTTCTGCATTGCTTTTATCACACATTGCATAAAGTAAGTCAACAGCTTGTTGTCTCACTGAGACATCTTTTTCCATTTTCATTGACAAAATAACAACTTCTTGGTGTTTTTTCACAGCCTCATGAGAGAATTCTGATGTAGCCAAATGACACATTGACTCTAATGCTAAATATCTTAAGTTGGTCTCTCTGTTACTCAAGAACTGGCCCAGTTGATTACATGCTCTCACTAATAAATTTGCTTCACTGCAAATAAATAAACATTAAAAAAATGTTAATAAGAGCTAAATATCTATCATACCTATCATTATGAATGATTAAGCTAATTGCCTCAAAAAGTACAGCATTTTTAGCATTGGAGTGTTGTACTTTCTTTGACTTTGGTGGTTCTTGTGCTTTATTTAAAATTGTTTCTAAACATTCATTTAATCTTCCACGCACACCGGGATCTTCAGCTTTAAAATAATGAATAATTAATAACACTAAAATAAAATACAAAATTTTTTAATATACCTGGTGGAGTATAATTTTGTAATAAACGTAATAATTTAACAGAGAGCCATGGTGCTGGTACAAAATAATAAGTGTAATCTTGTAAGTCTGTATAGCTAGCAGTTACAATCTAAAACCATGTTCTGATTTATACAGATCTTCAAATAAAACATTGTTGAAGCTTACCCTGCTTAGTCTTGACACAGCTAATGAAACACATCCTTTATATTCTTCAGGATTCTTTTTTACCAAAGCATCTATTAAGCTAGTGGCTGCAGTCACTACACCCATATGTTGATCATTTAACAAATGAATTATTCTGGATGTCCATTCTCCTCCTGGGATAATATCTTGAGATGTCCTAAACAGTCTTAGCAGGCACAAAGCTGCACTTTGCTTGACTACATCCATAGTGTCTCTAAAATAAAACAAAAATCTTACTATTCTTGAGATTAAATACATATTTTAAGCCTATATATTGACTTACCACTTACCCAGAAACAAGAAGTTTAGGAATATCATTTCCAAAAGCTTCAGCCATTTCCCTACTGCCAATATTGGCAATGCATTGTAATGCCAGATTTACATGAATTGGGTTTCTGGATGCAAGATCATTTTTTATACTTTGAATTATAAGTTTTATTAGCTCACTATTAGTATTTACCAGGACAGATATAAAAAGATATCCCTTAAAGAATATATACTGTACTATTACTAAGATAAAAGAGTATTGCTTACTATTTGTTTTTCTGAGTATTTATTGGATGACAAGAGGTTGACTGCTTCCATATGTCCAAAATCAATATCATGCCCCAGAAGAAATATAAACAGTAATTTGCAGACATACTTTTTCTTTTGATATCCATCTAGAGTTTTGTCTCCTTTAAATTTGCTACGAATGTTAGCTAATTCTTTGTTTATTCTCTTTATTTCAGCTTCTTTGCTTTTACCTAGAAATCACATACATTTCATTCAAAAACAACTGCTAACAGCAATGCAACATAATGAATTTTTTCATTTTAAATAAAAGAGTGTTTTATAAGTTTAACTTACAGTTTCGTATATCTGATATAAACACTGCTAGGCCTCGCATGCCATCACCCCTAACGGCTGGCATGATTCTTCTGTATTCCTACAGAATATGCGTAAGAAAACCTAAAAATTTAACACTGTTTTGGCATTCAATCTAAAATGAAATATCTAATGAGAACCTCCCCCTTATTGATAGCGGTTTGACAGAGGCTAAATATAAAATAGGATAACACGGAACTTACGCAAATGTTCGCTCTGAAATTTCGGATAATGTATGGTATGTTAGGTAAAAATGTATTTTCTTATTTTTGACGACTTTAGAAACCTTCTTATATCAAAAATATCCACTAGGAAATTTGTTGAATACGGAAATGAACTGACACTGACGTTGACAAATCGGAAAAACTGTGTCAAACGTCAGAAAAAATGACATAGCGTGGTTGCCACAAGTGCTCATACTGTCACATGCATAATATCAGTGTTGCAATAATAAGAAATGAGACATTTTTAAAACTGAAGCATTATGAAATAACAAAGCACTATTGCGAAAGTGAGTCCAAGAAATTGCATTGAAAATGAAGTGTTAAATAAATAAAAACAAGTTTCAATTGATTATGTTTTATTACATCACAGATTCAATAAAATCTTTAGTTATTTAATAGACATTCTTCTGCCCAATTTACTGGTATAACAGCCTTGAAAGCTTCAACGAATTTTTCTATTGTACAAGGATTGCTGCATTCTTTTAGTGTTTGCTCTTGGGGAACTCCATTCCAATTGTTTAAATAAAATATCTGTAAAATACATTATTGATTGTACTTGTTTGATAGTTTAGATAAACCTTACTTTCAACTCAGAATTGCTATACAGTTCAAATATTAACGCTGCACCAAATTCGGGTTTAATAGTATCAGTTATATTTAAAGCTCTCATTACATGAACTAAAGTAATATCATGACCAGAATATACATTTAGTAAAGGAGTTTGCAATTCCTTAATAATTCTCTGCATCAAATTTGATATAGTTTGAAGAAAGAATCCGCCTTTCATTTTTTTCATATACTCAGTTTCAGAATAAATAGCTAAATTTTGCGCACCAATTATTTCCATTTGTGACATGATGGAACTATTCACCCATTCAGGTAATGTGAGATTGTTGAGTTGCTGAATTTCCAAAGTATTAAACAAAAATTCAACAGTTTCAATATTATCAACAATCATTCCAGTATGTTTTGTTAGATATTCATAAAGGGTGGCGTATTCTTTATTATAATTTTGGACTTTTGAAGAATTGTGAACATCAACAAACTCCTTGTCATATCTGGGACAGCTTGTTTTCATTGCAATTAGCTGAAAATACAAGGTAGTTAACAAGAAGATAACTTGATCAGTTAAATATTTACATTATCTTGGGATCTGGGTAAATAATGGACAGGAATTGGTTGCCATGAAAAATTAGAATTCCAAATTTGAAAATCTCGCGGGGGAAAAAGTCCTGATGCCACCAACTGGGCGCTCATTAAGCATCTATCAGCATAACTACTAGTAAAGTTCACACCAATGGGCCAGTAGTATTTCCCCAAAAAGTCGTTGTAAAGAGATCTTAAGTTTTGGCCAAGGGTGTACATTTGAAGTTTTCCTCTCTAAAATGCATTATGTAACAATTTGATTTCCTATTTCTCGGTACTCTTACATTAGTTAAATATCCTGACCCTGGCCATTTATAATCTTTATTGGGATCTTTGGGGTAAGTACTAGTGGGCGATCTTTCTCCATGCCTAAACAGCTTAAAACCCAAATAAAATAACCTTAAATTATGAGACTATTCCATACTTACAATATGAATTTGTTTTAAAGGTTGAGTGCACTGCACCAAATTCGAAATACAAAATATAAAAAATAACTTGAAAAATATCATTTCCATTTTTGATGAATGTCAGTTTTAATTACAATTACAAATAAAACTGTTAAGATTTTAAGTATTTATTTATTTCTTTATCTTTTATTAGGCAACCATACTCGCATCATTTTATTATCTGAGATAAAATTTAATAAAAATTAAATAAGAAATTTAATAAAGATTGTTTTATAAAATATAAAGTGACTTTATTCTGAAAGTCTAATTTTCCTTAAAGCCTCTGCTCTAGTCATAATGCCAATGTCTGACTCTAAATAACGGAATACTGGAGGTACCTCTTCTGGAGCTTCCTGAAATACATTACAAGTCAAAACCAGAAAATAATAATGAAAATATTACCTTATTTAATAGAGGACTAATTTCTTTCCATGAAAAGGCATATAAATTTGTTCTATTATTTAATGGTCCAAAATCTAAAATGAATGGTATATCAGGATATGAAAGCACTACATCAAATATATCTGAAATAAAAAACAAAGAAATAAACAAAAGACATGGAAAAAAGAAAAAAACATTACAATGTTTTCTTTTAAATTTTCCTTTGATATTTTCACTGAAAAATGTTTGAAGTGTGTTAATTATCTCTGTTCCCTCCTCTTTATAATGTCCATAAAATGTAGGCCAATCCCTTGGAGTAATACCTAAAAAAATTCTTTGCTTTTATTGTCATATTTTATTCGGTGTGTAATTTTACCCCTTAACATATTATTTATTACAATACATCTAAACTCAGCAGCAGGGTGAATACTAATCCATTTTCTTAAAGCTAAACAAAAATTAATCCCTTTAAAGTTAGAAAAATCTTCTTGAATTACACTAGAAGTAGTAAAATAAAGAATAACATCATCAATATCTTGTGTTTTTAAAGTATTTCCCACGCTAAACATTTTAGCATCCTTAAAAAGATTTGTTAAACATATATTGGTTAGGTTAAAGGTGCCATACCATGGGAGCATGCCAATTGTTTTTCACAAAAACTATTTTTCCTAGTGTGATTAAAGCATTTTTGAAATTCTCCTTGAAATCTTCAGGAAGTTGTTCTTCTTCATCCCATTGGTCTTCATCATCAGACCTTTCTAGTGCTTCTTGATATTGAAACTTGTTTAATACATTTTCTGGTACTTCCAAAATAATAGTCTTGATGACAATATGTTTAAATGTCTCGTACCATGATGTAATTGAAAAATCTCTCCAATCCTGAGTTTCCTTAAAAGAAAAAAATATATTTCTTTAATAAAAGAAAAAACAAAATTATTACAAGCATAATCCTGAAGTTTTATGTTTTAAATTATTTGTTGAGGTTATACCTTACATTAACAATTATCTTTTTTGTAATCAGGTTGTTGGTGAGAGACGTTTAGTTGCAATTTGGAAAAGTATTATCATCATATTGTAGGATACTATACTTAAATATTATGACATAAATTTTAATTTTATAATAGGCAACCAATAATACACGCATAACATTAATTTTGGCTTTTTCATTAATAAGTGGCACTACTAGGTATCATAAATTTAAGAAAGATTATGAGTACTGTGTATTGATATTTATATCTTATGATTAAGGACGATGAAACTAAACCGGAACTTACAGATGTCTGTTATATTAGGACAAAAATGGCGGCAAAATTTATAAAATACCTGGCTTATTAAAATTTTGTATGGAACTATAATACATTACTAGATTTACATTTTGTTAATAAACTTATTTTTATTTTTTAATGCATATTGTAGCTTAAGTCAGATATAAATATGTTACAATATGTTATAAATATTTTACATTTATTATAACTTTTTAGTAATAGGTGGCGTCTTGAAAAAAAAAGTGTAAATTACAAATATTTAATAAGTATGTTTAACTTATTATGGCTATTTACCGAGAGGTGGCACGTCTGAGATAATTCTCAAAATTTTCTTATATTAAAAATAATTAATAGTATTGGGTTTAGGGGAAAAAAATAAAAGCAGTTTTAATATTTACCGTCACCATTTATTTTATAAATTAGAAAAGTATCAAATGAATATACAAAAGAGTACTATACAAACACATTCATTGAAGTATCTTATAAATAAAGTATAATATAATTAAAAACTATGTATTTACTAAACGTAATCACATTATTCAAAACATATATGTTACTATAACATACAAAAAGTATATGATAACGCACCATATTAATTAAACTAGAAAACTATTGAGTATTTGACTTAAATTAATTTTGCTAATGTCCTTATATATAATATTGCCTTTTACTGTCTTATAATTACTTATAAATATGTACACAAAATATATTATTAAAACTACATCTAAATGAATTAGATAACTAAAAGAGTATATGAAGGTTCCAGATGCTCAGAATTTTAAAGATAACCAAAGAAATCAGTCGGTTATAGGACTTTAGATAGAGTTTAGATGGTAGTAAGGTATATATTAAAAAAATGAAAACAAAAAAAATAGATTAAATCCATTAAATTTACAAGAACTTAATTATTACTCAATCCCACTCCCCGATATACATTGTACGGGGTTGTGGCGGTATATAATTCCTTGTTGGAATTGGTAGTCGTCCATAAATTTGATTGTAAGGAGACTCCATTGCATCAGAATCTGGAAAAAAAATTGAAGTATTAAAAAAAACAAATATACTACATTTAATTCGCTTCACCTATACCACTTTCATAGCTTCTTGCGTGCCACATTGAATGGGGATGAATTTGGTGATGATTCATGTTCATCTGATGGTGCATTAACATTTGCTGTTGTTGTTGTTGAGTAATGGAGTATCGTTTTGATGGAATTGACTCCTTGGCTTTTGATTTTGCAAAATTGGGTACTCTTGCTCTCAATCCACAATAATAAGGATCATCTATGTTGTCAAAATAAATTATTTATTAGGTTGTTTGGGTCACTGTGCTGTATATAGCCTTACCGTATTTTTTGTTGTCTTTGGACTTCTCTTTGTTGTTTCTAGAAGACGGGAATGCTTTGATCATTTTTTGTTCTTCCTGATCATCGTAGTCGGGCTGAAAAAACATTATAAGTTAAGAAGGGTGTCAAACTAATCACTCACTGTTTTTTGTGTTTTGTCTATTTAGAAGACCATAAATAAATGAAAAATAGAACTGGTATAGCTCCCAGATGTAAATGCATAAAAAATGGTGGGCCACACAAAATAATTAGTTACTTATCCCACATCCTGTACAAGAAAGACCTTGATAAATTGTGTCTATTCAAATTAAGATCAAACCAAGGTGACTTTAACAAAACTGGCTGCTAACCAATACTTGATATAGTTAGTTAATTTGTTACTTAACAACCCGGAATTTATTTCAATTTCAATGAACGATTCGTCAATGACTTTTTATTTGTTCTTTTTTGGATATTTTGTAATTTCACAAACGCCTATAGTGTTTTTTAGTTCAAATAATATACAGGACTAGTTTGATGGAATTGTAACAATAATGTTCTAGTTAAAGTTAAACCAATTTTTGATTTTGTAGATACCTAGAATTTAAATTCTTCTTAACTACTGTATGTAGGCCACACAGATTACACAAAGACTTATACTTTCTTTTTAACAGCAGCCAGTGGCTATACAATATTTGTTTTCCGACATGTTTATCATTAATTATGAAAAGCCTGTTGATTAGCATGCAGCGAAACTGATATTTGCTTAAACCTATCTTGATTTCTACCTATCAACCAGTAACAAAGTTATTCATCAAATTATCTATCAGATAACAGTAGTGTAAACATGTAGGATTCCAGTGAAAGTTCTACAAAATTTTCATCTACAAAGAATTAAGAGGGCTTGCCTTTGGGTGTCTGAATACTAGTCAAGTAAAAAAGTGTGACGACTGGATCAAGAATGAGGGATAATACTCTTTGATTTATGTCTTTATGTATTATCTTATCATCTATTTCATATTGTCATCTACAGAAAATGTTTTACCGGACAAAAAGTTTTGCAATTAATGAAATAAATGAAAATGATCTTCCAGAGAGGGCAAACCGAATAGTTGGTAACTGTCGAATCCCTGATCGAAAAAGATTTGGTGGAAAAGGCTTCAAATCTTGCTTTTCGAACGATGTTTTATGTTATATTCACTACATGAGGATCTAATATAAAGTTAATGATTTCTTTTTGGTGTCCCAATACTTTTTGGGAATAGTGGTAAAGAATAACGTTGAAATAAATCATCATTCAAGTCGCAAATCGCATTCATAACGTTTAATGAAATAGATTATGGGCGTGGAAACAATAATTATTCTGAAATCGTGAGAAAAGGGTTTCTGAGACGACGACACAGGCATTGTTTAGAATGTCAGGCTTTAACATTAGCATTGTACGGACGATTGTAGTAACCTAGATTCGAAGAGTAGGTGTCATGAAGTTGGAATTTCAAAAATTATTTCATCGATATACATTAACAAGTGCTTCAAGGTATATTTCAAACAATATTCACGCAATAGTGTTTACTAAAATTATATATTATTATGTACTGCAAATTATTTTTGTGTTTTTATTAAACTTTTTCAAAAGCATAATTGAGTTATTTTAAAACAAAAAAAGTTTCGTCTTTTGACGTGATTATTTTTTTATATCTAATTTTCTCCCTATACATTTTCAAAAAAGGTTGTATTTAGACAAGAATTATTAGCTTTTTTTTATCTGCGATAAGATTCTTGACAAAGAACAGACAGAAAAAAAAGACAAACTAAACGCAAGGAAAATGCTCCAAAAAATGCTCGTTGCAATGAACTTTTACCACATCCATCAAACAAATCAGATTTAAGGGCATTGAATTTTAATTTTTTCGTATATTGACCGACTTTTTGGATGGATGCAGATTCAATAATCTCAACAAAGCCGAAACAATCCTTTTTATTTGTTAAATTTAGGATAGAAATAAAAACTTTTCCAGTAAGGGTGTCAGAACTTTGAAACGTAACATCGGTAACACTGTTTGAAATGTAAATGTCATCCATAGAGTGCTGTGTTCAGTATATTGTGTCAATTTGCCATGGAAAGTGTCAATTTACCCTCTCACTTTGGAAAAAAATATTCGGGCTTAATGGGTTTGTGAATAAACTTGTTGTTGGTTGTTGGTTGTGACTGAATTGACAAATCTGTAATCGAGTAATCGAACATTGGATTTCCAGAATGCATTCCACCAGACGTTATTCATAATTATTCTAGTTTTTTATAGTTCTCACTGTGCCTCATTTTAAACTTCTGTAAAAAGTACTCTTAATTAATAAAAAAAATAAGATGAAATTAAAATGCTTAGTATGTATCAAAGTAAATGTTTCTGTTGTAAATTAATTCTCATTTTCTATGAAATTTAACCATATTGTATATATATATATATATATATATATATATATATATATATATATATATATATATATATATATATATATATATATATATATATATATATATATCAATGAATATAACGTATGTTAATCATAAGATACACAAGAAAAGATAACTTGCTTTGTAATAGAGATACAGTCGCGAATCTTGTTTAGAAATCGGATATCTCCGTTTGTCTGGTATTTCACCCTGTAGTTGAAAAACTATCTGGGTGTTAAAATAATGTTTCGCTTATGAAAACAAGGCGAAACCAAGTAAGCAACCAGCTTTGTATCGTTCAGGATCTACAAAATAATTTTGCTTTCTATACATCTACAATAATGTGATATGTGTAGTTGACGTGATAGGCCTTTATTTCACAACCACTTGTATCTTTATTTTTATGGCATTCAAGAATTGTTTGCACCATTGGATATGTGGTTATTTAATGGTACAACATATTTGTATCAAGAGAGATTCGTATTGTTACAATATCGATGTTTATATACAGGGTTTTCCAATATTTTTGTTTAGTTTGATTTATATATATACAGTGTGTCCCAGATCAGAATGCACATCAAATACATATCAGATGCATATCAAATTTATTTTGACATATCTCTTCAAATAGAATCAGAGACGAATAAAATTCAAATCGCAAAAATTCGGATTTTCCCACATATCTTCAGAAATATTCGGAATTTTTAAAATGGGAAAACACGACGTTGCTGAGTTCAATGAAGTCCAACTTTTTTCTAATTTAATCATCGTTGTATCTCTGTGTGTGTTGTTGACAATAGACATCGGTCTGATTTTCAGCTCTTTTTCAGTTTCTTTTTCTTTATTTCAAAATCACTTTTATCTTTATTTTTATGACATTCAAGAGTTATTTGGATCGGGAGGTAACATCTCTTGTCATCTGGTGATTTGGAGGTCGAAGATCCTCCGAGGAAAGATGAGATTTGTGTACTAAATTTCAATAGTCATGAGTGTAAAATCCGACAAGGCAAAAATGTCGATCAGTCGCGCCTGTTAGAGGCTGGGTAAGGCCAAATGCCTCTTGAGAGGTCTTCAATGTTGGGTACTCAACAATTTTTAGGCTTTTATAAACACAAACCTAGGGTTGATAACCCTGTTGTTCCCTGTTAGTCAAGTTAAAACACACTACAAAAAAATCTAACCCAACCAAAAGTTGTTTTATATATGTAACAATTATAATGCTATTATTTCAACTTTTTGGTTCATTGTGATTTATTTCAACAACTAAGTATTAATTATAACAATAGGACTTCATCCGCACAATTGGTTAAAAATTATACCTCAAAACCACAAAAGCAAAATCATTGCCTATAAACTTTGTGAAATATGATATCAGTTAGTTTTTTTCTGTGTTATATAATCTTTCATACAGACAAATCAGTATATTTTATTATATATAAATAATGAATATTTGTATATCATAAACAAGACTAAGATTTGCAATTTAATTAAGTAGAAAAAAACTGGAAGTTGCTTAACTTTAATGCTGTCTTATTCGTTTATGAACAGTTTTTAATCAACGCGATTTGTCTTGGTAAGTCTTTTTTACTCTTGTTACAGAGTATTACAGTCGCGAAATAAATTAATACATTATTATAAATTGGCTATATCTGAAAGTGTTCTATATCATGCCTTTATTGAATTTAATTACTATAAACCAATGACTAGACATTTATTTTGTAAGTAAATATATGCACATTTTGATTGAAACAGTGGAAAGTTTAAAGTAGGTTATATAAAATTACTGAGAATTTTTAATGTCCATTTTGGATGTAGACCTATAATAAATCAGTAAACTGTCTAGAGAAGGAATGTTTTTAATAAAAGTGAATTTTCACTTCAATTATTTTTTTATCGTAGAAAATGAAAATGAAAGAAACCATTTATCATAATTATTAATGGATTAAAGAGAAAAGGTTATTTGATACTTAGATTGTGATAGAGATCATATCACCAGTAAGAGTATATTATACAGAGTGAATTTTAAAATTGTCTGACTAATTAAGAATGTATATATATTTCTTTAAATAAAATTTCCTCAATTTTGCTTTAAGTAGAGTTATTTAATATTAATTGTTGTTTTTTAAGTTATTGTTTTGACTTTTTGAGGATGTACCTTTTCCGATAAAAAGTTCACATAGTGACAGTTTTGAGTTTATATATATTTCTTTGGATAGAACTTCCTCAATTTTACTTTAATCACAGTTATTTAACATTAATTGTTCTTTATATGAGTTGGTTGGTAAGAATTCTTCCTTTTTCTTGCTCATTAAGTATCGTACCATGACCCATATTTAAAATAACACTCAAAAACACTTTGAAAACTAGTTCGTTGGTGTGAAAAGTATAAAATCGCTCACTAAAATGTACGTATTGAATTTAAACATAAACAATCTGCCTTTATCTTTTTGTCGTAGATGGAATTAATTGAAAGTCTGCAATAATGGACTTATTCTAAAAAATATTTATTTTACATGGACCAATAGTTGACGCAGACTCCATTTGTGGTTTATCATAAGAATAATAGCAAATATTTAATATTTAAGGGTTTATAGAATAAATAATATATATCAATTTGTTGCCTCTATCTTTTCGTCGCAGAGTGTATTGGTTTACAAGAACAAAAAAAATACAGCTGCCAAATATCTATCAGATTAGATGTGAAAATCCGTATTAAAATTCTAGCACTTTACGTAATCCTCCTAAATAGTACAAAAACACCTACTATATTGTAATAAACGTATAAATAATTGGTCAGCACTTACGTACGCCGCAATGGATGATATTATCACTGTTAATTATTGCCAACTGCTACCTTATATTTCGTTTTGCTTTCTTTAGAGTAGTCTGTCTAAAAATAGCTTAGACGGGACCATTGCTGGACCTTCCTACGTACAGTACGTTTTTTAAAACGTTTTTCAATGGTTGATATAAAAACCATGTCTATAAAGTGACGATGAGAAAAAATAGATACAAATAAATTTCGTTAAGACAATCCTTCGAATTCACTACTTGAATATTGAGGAAATCCTTGACTACTTATAATTTATTGGAGACAAGTATTACAACTTGAGATCTGTTATTACATTCATCGTATAGTCCTAACATTGCACTATCAGTTATTTATCAGGTTATTTACATCGTTGAGTAAAAGGGTAGAATCAGAATAATAAATACAAACAGTTATTTGTTATTCCTAAATAAAACTACTAATAATTAAATTTATTTTAATAAAGACATTTTCTTGAAAGACTTTTTTTGGCTGTTAAGTTATTTTGTACGTTTAACGCGAATATTGGGAGTGGTGAAAGGTGACAAGAACAATACGTAAAATTATTTGTTTATAAAAGGTTGGGTTAAGATGGGTAAAGACAACTAAATACATACCAATAAAAATAGTTGGGAAGTTTCAGAAGGACGGTTCAATGTCCTCAGTAACTGAGTAAAATATTTACGGTTAATAAAAGACTTTTTTGTAAAAATTTATCTAGCGTTTTGCTAGAACTGTAGCTTCGTTAGAAATACAGATCTAGCGAAACGCTTCAAACATTAATAATAAAGTGAACATTTGCACAGAAATGTCTTTTATTTAAAATTTATAATGAATTTCCATCAAGTAAAAGCCAAAAACACAATTAAAAAGTTAAAATATTAATCATTTATCAAATAAGTTTTCTATACTGATATAAAATATTTGAACGAGTGTATGGAATCATCACATTTTCCTTCTCTACGACGATGATCAAACGAAATATTTCTGTTAAAAAAATGAACTTTTAATTGCGGATCCACTCACAAATATTTTCTAATGAAGCTATTGCGTGAATAACCCCATATTGTTGAAGTGTCGATCAACGGTAAAAGAAACGATTATATAAGGTAAACGGATAAATGGTCTCAGATACTTTAACTCAGTAATAATTCTTAACACAACAATTTATTCAAGAGTGAAAGGACAAAATCAACATTGCATTGACAGTACGGGTTTAAACAACACCTGTTTTCTTGCGTCATTTCGATTGGTTTGCAATTTTACAATTGGCTCGCTTAGAAAATAACATCGTTTATATATGTATGGATATATATATATATATATATATATATATATATATATATATATATATATATATATATATATATATACATATATATATATATATATATATATATATAGGATGTAACCAAATGGCTACCATTTGAGACACTGTAAGGCTGGCACCGTTTTAAGAGGTTTCTATCGTATTTTTAATCTAGTCGGCACCAGCAAAAATGCATTCCTTTTAATACGAGCGTCTTCGTAAATAAGAAGCATATCGAAGCAATTTTTTAAACCAAGGCAATTTTTTTTGGTGATGTCGACTATAGACGAAATATGGAAAAGTGAATTTCGTCTCGGAATGAACCTATCGATCAAAAATGTATAAGCTAGAAAAATAGTATTTTTTTGCGCACTTTAAGCTCCAGTCACTAAAATTGACTAGTCATAATTTCTTAGACCAGGGCGATTTTTTTAATTGATGTCGAGTATGGACGAATTATGGGAATAGCGCATCTCGTCTCGGAATAAAACTGGTGACTATGAAAATGTTCTCATGAGCCAGAAAAGTAATATTTTTTGCGTTCTTTAAGCTCCTGTCACTAAAATTGACCAGTCATAATTTTTTAAACCAGGGCGATTTTTTTTAAATGAAGTCGACTATGGACCAATTATGGGAATAGCGCATCTCGTCTCGGAACAAAACTAGCGACTATAAAAATGTTCTCATAAGTCAGAAAAATAGTATTATATGCGCACTTTAAGCTACAGTCACTAAAATCGACCAGTCATAATTTCTTAGACCAGGGCGATTTTTTTAATTGATGTCGAGTATAGACGAATTATGGGAATAGTGCATATTATTTTGGAATAAAACTAGTGACTATAAAAATGTTCTCATGAGTCAGAAAAATAGTATTTTTTTGCGCTCTTTAAGCTCCTGTCACTAAAATTGACCAGTTATAATTTTTTAAACCAGGGCGGTTTTTTTTAAATGAAGTCGACTATGGACGAATTATGGGAATAGCGCATCTCGTCTCTAAATAAATCTAGCGACTATAAAAATGTTCTCATAAGCCAGAAAAGTAGTCACAATGTTCTCAAATCACTAAATTGACGAGTCATAATTTCTTAGACCAGGACGATTTTTTAAATGATGTCGACTGTGGGTAAAATCTGAGAATATCGCACCTTGTCTCGGACTAAATCTAGCGACTATGAAAATGTTTTCAAGAGCCAGAAAAATAGTATTTTTAGAGCTCTTTAAGTTCCAGTCATAAAAATTGACCAGTCGTATTTTCTTAGACCAGGGCGATTTTTTTTAATTGATGTCGACTATGGACGAATTATGGCAATAGGGCATCTCGTCTCGGAATAAAACTAGCGACTATAAAAAAGTTGTCATGAGACAGAAAAATAGTATTTTTTGCGCTCTTCAAGTTTCAGTCACTAAAATTGACCAGTCAGAATTTTTTAGACCAGGGCGATTTTTTTTAAATGAAGTCAATTGTGGACGAATTATGGGGGTGTCGCATCTCGTCTGGGAATAAAACTGAAGACTATAAAAATGTTCTCATGAACCAGAAAAATAGTATTATATGCGCACTTTAAGCTACAGTCACTAAAATCGACCAGTCATAATTTCTTAGACCAGGGCGATTTTTTTAATTGATGTCGAGTATGGACGAATTATGGGAATAGCGCATCTCATCTCGGAATAAAACTCGTGACTATAAAAATGTTCTCATGAGTCAGAAAAATAGTATTTTTTGCGCTTTTTAAGCTCCTGTTACTAAAATTGACCAGTTATAATTTTTTAAACCAGGGCGATTTTTTTTAAATGAAGTCGACTATGGACGAATTATGGGAATAGCGCATCTCGTCTCGAAATAAAACTAGCGACTATAACAATGTTCTCATAAGCCAGAAAAGTAGTATTTTTTGCGGTATTTAAGCTCCAATCACTAAAATTGACGAGTAATAATTTCTTACATCAGGACTATTTTTTTAAATGATGTCGACTGTGGGTAAAATCTGAGAATAGCGCACCTTGTCTCGGACTAAATCTATGACTATGAAAATATTCTCAAGAACCAGAAAAATAGTATTTTTGGAGCTCTTGAAGTTCCAGTCATAAAAATTGACCGGTCGTAATTTCTTAGACCAGGGCGATTTTTTTAATTGATGTCGAGTATGGACGAATTATGGGAATAGCGCATCTCATCTCGGAATAAAACTCGTGACTATAAAAATGTTCTCGTGAGTCAGAAAAATAGTATTTTTGCGCTTTTTAAGCTCCTGTTACTAAAATTGACCAGTCATAATTTTTTACACCAGGGCGATTTTTTTTAAATGAAGTCGACTATGTTCGAATTATGGGAATAGCGCATCTCGTCTCGAAATAAAACTAGCGACTATAACAATGTTCTCATAAGCCAGAAAAGTAGTATTTTTTGCGCTATTTAAGCTCCAATCACTAAATTGACGAGTCATAATTTCTTAGACCAGGACGATTTTTTTAAATGATGTCGACTGTGGGTAAAATCTGAGAATATCGCACCTTGTCTCGGACTAAATCTAGCGACTATGAAAATTTTTTCAAGAGCCAGAAAAATAGTATTTTTAGAGCTCTTTAAGTTCCAGTCATAAAAATTGACCAGTCGTATTTTCTTAGACCAGGGCGATTTTTTTAATTGATGTCGAGTATGGACGAATTATGGGAATAGCGCCTCTCATCTCGGAATAAAACTCGTGACTATAAAAATGTTCTCATGAGTCAGAAAAATAGTATTTTTTGCGCTTTTTAAGCTCCTGTTACTAAAATTGACCAGTTATAATTTTTTAAACCAGGGCGATTTTTTTTAAATGAAGTCGACCATGGACGAATTATGGGAATAGCGCATCTCGTCTCGAAATAAAACTAGCGATTATAACAATGTTCTCATAAGCCAGAAAAGTAGTATTTTTTGCAGTATTTAAGCTCCAATCACTAAAATTGACGAGTAATAATTTTTTACATCAGGACTATTTTTTTAAATGATGTCGACTGTGGGTAAAATCTGAGAATATCGCACCTTGTCTCGAACTAAATCTAGTGACTATGAAAATGTTTTCAAGAGCCAGAAAAATAGTATTTTTAGAGCTCTTTAAGTTCCAGTCATAAAAATGGACCAGTCGTATTTTCTTAGACCAGGGCGATTTTTTTTAATTGATGTCGACTATGGACGAATTATGGTAATAGGGCATCTCGTCTCGGAATAAAACTAGCGACTATAAAAAAGTTGTCATGAGACAGAAAAATAGTATTTTTAGCGCTCTTTAAGTTTCAGTCACTAAAATTGACCAGTCAGAATTTTTTAGACCAGGGCGATTTTTTTAAATGAAGTCAATTGTGGACGAATTATGGGAGTGTCGCATCTCGTCTGGGAATAAAACTGAAGACTATAAAAATGTTCTCATGAACCAGAAAAATAGTATTATATGCGCACTTTAAGCTACAGTCACTAAAATCGACCAGTCATAATTTCTTAGACCAGGGCGATTTTTTTAATTGATGTTGAGTATGGACGAATTATGGGAATAGCGCATCTCATCTCGGAATAAAACTCGTGACTATAAAAATGTTCTCATGAGTCAGAAAAATAGTATTTTTTTGCGCTTTTTAAGCTCCTGTTACTAAAATTGACCAGTTATAATTTTTTAAACCACGGCGATTTTTTTTAAATGAAGTCGACTATGGACGAATTATGGGAATAGCGCATCTCGTCTCGAAATAAAACTAGCGACTATAACAATGTTCTCATAAGCCAGAAAAGTAGTATTTTTTGCGGTATTTAAGCTCCATTCACTAAAATTGACGAGTAATAATTTCTTACATCAGGACTATTTTTTTAAATGATGTCGACTGTGGGTAAAATCTGAGAATAGCGCACCTTGTCTCGGACTAAATCTATGACTATGAAAATGTTCTCAAGAACCAGAAAAATAGTATTTTTGGAGCTCTTTAAGTTCCAGTCATAAAAATTGACCGGTCGTAATTTCTTAGACCAGGGCGATTTTTTTAATTGATGTCGAGTATGGACGAATTATGGGAATAGCGCATCTCGTCTCGGAATAAAACTAGTGACTATAAAAATGTTCTCATGAATCAGAAAAATAATATTTTTTACGCTCTTTAAGCTCCTGTCACTAAAATTGACCAGTTAGAATTTCTTAGACCAGGGCAATTTTTTTTAAATGAAGTCAAGTATGGACGAATTATGGAATAACGCATCTCGTCTCGAAATAAACCTAGCCATTATAAAAATGTTCTCATGATCCAGAAAAGTAGTATTTTTCGCGCTCTGTAAGTCTCATCACTAAAATTGACGAGTCATAATTTCTTAGACCAGGACGATTTTTTTAAATGATGTCGACTGTGGGTAAAATCTGAGAATATCGCACCTTGTCTCGGACTAAATCTAGCGACTATGAAAATGTTTTCAACAGCCAGAAAAATAGTATTTTTAGAGCTCTTTAAGTTCCAGACATAAAAATTGACCAGTCGTATTTTCTTAGACCAGGGCGATTTTTTTTAATTGATGTCGACTATGGACAAATTATGGTAATAGGGCATCTCGTCTCGGAATAAAACTAGCGACTATAAAAAAGTTGTCATGAGACAGAAAAATAGTATTTTTTGCGCTCTTCAAGTTTCAGTCACTAAAATTGATCAGTCAGAATTTTTTAGACCAGGGCGATTTTTTTTAAATGAAGTCAATTGTGGACGAATTATGGGAATGTCGCATCTCGTCTGGGAATAAAACTGAAGCCTATAAAAATGTTCTCATGAACCAGAAAAATAGTATTATATGCGCACTTTAAGCTACAGTCACTAAAATCGACCAGTCATAATTTCTTAGACCAGGGCGATTTTTTTAATTGATGTCGAGTATGGACGATTTATGGGAATAGCGCATCTCATCTCGGAATAAAACTAGTGACTATAAAAATGTTCTCATGAGTCAGAAAAATAGTATTTTTGCGCTTTTTAAGCTCCTGTTACTAAAATTGACCAGTCATAATTTTTTAAACCAGGGCGATTTTTTTTTAAATGAAGTCGACTATGGACGAATTATGGGAATAGCGCATCTCGTCTCGAAATAAAACTAGCAACTATAACAATGTTCTCATAAGCCAGAAAAGTAGTATTTTTTTGCGGTATTTAAGCTCCAATCACTAAAATTGACGAGTAATAATTTCTTACATCAGGACTATTTTTTTAAATGATGTCGATTGTGGGTAAAATCTGAGAATAGCGCACCTTGTCTCGGACTAAATCTATGACTATGAAAATGTTCTCAAGAACCAGAAAAATAGTATTTTTAGAGCTCTTTAAGTTCCAGTCATAAAAATTGTCCGGTCGTAATTTCTTAGACTAGGGCGATTTTTTAATTGATGTCGAGTATGGACGAATTATGGGAATAGCGCATCTCATCTCGGAATAAAACTCGTTACTATAAAAATGTTCTTATGAGTCAGAAGAATAGTATTTTTTGCGCTTTTTATGCTCCTGTTACTAAAATTGACCAGTCATAATTTTTTAAACCAGGGCGATTTTTTTTAAATGAAGTCGACTATGGACGAATTATGAGAATAGCGCATCTCGTCTCGAAATAAAACTAGCCACTATAACAATGTTCTCATAAGCCAGAAAAGTAGTATTTTTTGCGGTATTTAAGCTCCAATCACTAAAATTGACGAGTAATAATTTCTTAGATCAGGACTATTTTTTAAATGATGTCGACTGTGGGTAAAATCTGAGAATAGCGCACCTTGTCTCGGACTAAATCTATGACTATGAAAATGTTCTCAAGAACCAGAAAAATAGTATTTTTAGAGCTCTTTAAGTTCCAGTCATAAAAATTGACCAGTCCTAATTTCTTAGACCAGGGCGATTTTTTAATTGATGTCTGGTATGGACGAATTATGGGAATAGCGCAACTCGTCTCGGAATAAAACTAGTGACTATAAAAATGTTCTCATGAGCCAGAAAAATAATATTTTTTACGCTCTTTAAGCTCCTGTCACTAAAATTGACCAGTTAGAATTTCTTAGACCAGGGCAATTTTTTTTAAATGAAGTCGACTAAGGACGAATTATGGAATAGCGCATCTCGTCTCGAAATAAACCTAGCCATTATAAAAATGTTCTCATGAGCCAGAAAAGTAGTATTTTTCGCGCTCTGTAAACCTCAATCACTAAAATTGACGAGAAATAATTTCTTAGACCAGGACGATTTTTTTAAATGATGTCGACTGTGGCTAAAATCTGAGAATAGCGCATCTTGCCTCGAATTATATCTAGCGACTATAAAAATGTTCTCATGAGTCAGAAAAATAGTATTTTTGGCGCTCTTTAAGCTCCTCTCACTAAAATTGACCAGTCATAATTTTTTAGACCAGGGCATTTTTTTGTAATGTCTATGGATGAAATATGGTAAAGCGCATCTTGTGTCGGACTGTAAAAATGTAGACTAACGACTGTAAAAATGTTCTCATGAGCAGTTTGCATCTGAGATGCTAATCCAATGGCTCTAAGTTTGGAGAATTTTTTCTTTCGAGTTTCAGGTACACCTTCTTCAGAGTGTTTTGCACCATGCGGTCGCTCTGTGTCATATAAAATAATTGTTTTTCCTGACTACTTGCATGCATTTAGACAGCTCATGTAACATGTATATGTTTTCCATGATATTCAAGGTATAATAACGTCTAGCTCTTTTGATAACTTTTCAAGGGTATGAGCTGAATTTCCACCCAATAATGTTTACCTGACTATAAGCCTCAAATATTAATCAATATACTTCAGCTACTGTTCTTACTACGTTTTTGCTTGCTTTGGCCTACTTTCACCTGCTCTCATCTACTGCTTGGATTGCTGCATCATCTCCGTGATCTCCATGACTTCATGTTCAATCTATTGTTATAAAGTGTCGTCAAAACCGAGCAGATTCGCGTGTAAACAAGTCTAACCATTCTCGGAAAGTGTTAATTCGGGTGCGTCTTTAGCCCACTGTTAATAACCCACCGAGCGACAGGCTTTTTCATACCCAAAATATTGTGTAAAATGTAGTGGACAAGGCCTATCGAAATGTGTATACGAGTATCATTAAATTCAGCAGCCAAGTTTTTTTACCGTCGAAAACGAAGAGGAAGAATCCGTTAAAGTAAAATCTAACTTTTTTTCTATATTCGTTGAGGTTATCCTTTCGTCATGAGAACGTTTAGAATGGCCCTCATAAAATGTTGTTTATTAAATAATGGTGGTGTTATGTAACTCATGTATAAGTGTATGAAGTGTTAAAGACCTATTACGATTAGCTGTTTAAATCAATATATACCAATTTCATAGACATTGAAAGGTTGATTTTTGTAGCGGGTCCGAATTTCCGATAGGGGTCGCTCTCAAACGAACTGTGAGTTTGCGCGTAAATCTGTGGCTTAATGGTCTGGCAAATCATCATGGAACGTCCAGCATCAGAGCAACGCTTGTAAATTGTCGAAGTTTTTTATCAAAATCAGTGATCTGTGCGTCAAACTTATAGAACACTTCGCGAATTTGAACTTCGTGATGTATGCGCCAAATTATTGACAAATTCCGAACGAATTTCACGCTGCTCGATGTTAAAAGAAAAACAAGACCAAAAATTATGCGTTCCGAAGAAAATATCGACGTTCTCAGGAAGTTGGGCTTTTTTATTCGACTATGTGCATTATTTACTTCGAAATTTGAATGGGATTGATCTGGAGGTTCCAACAGGATGGCTACACTTGACATACAGCTAACGCAACAATCAATTTATTGAGGGAACAATTCGGTAAGGAAATTATTTTGAGGAACGGACCTGTTAATTGGCGATTAAAGTTATTTAACGCCTTTATTTTGTTTTCTTTGGGGTTATGTTGAATCTTTGGCCTATGCCGATAAACCAGCAACTATTGACGCCCTGGAAGCCAACATATTTCGGACAATTGCGGACATAAGACCCAAATTGATTGAAAAAGTGATCGGAAATGGAATTGACAGAATGCACTCTGTCAGAAGCCGTGGTGGACTTATCCGCGGTGGATTTGTCCGAAATGTTTTCAAACATTAATGCCATTGAATGTTATTTCATTTAAAATAAGTGGCTTCAAGACATCTAATTTGGTTGTTGTTTCATTTCAATTGAAAGTTCGAACGCAATAAAAAAATCACCATAAATTTATAAGCGGCGGAAACTAAGTTTAGCACCAAATATTTTAAAGCAGCTAACTTCGTTATTGTAAAGTGGCCGCTTGCCGTATATGGTAAGGGTCAATCGAGTTGAACGTCACTGTTAGAATTGGTTTTTGAAATTTGGTTCTGGTAATTTCGATCTCAAAGATGCACTACATTCCGAGAGGACAATTGAAGTTTATGAAGCCGAAATAAAGGAATTGATGATTGGTGTCAATATTGTTGGGAGTCAATGAACTTTTTAAATGACGGCTTCATTTCGATATGTCTGTTCAGGTTTACAAATAATTCGTAGGATTACCATATATCATTTTTTATATATCATAAGTACATTTTTACATTGTTTTTGAAACCACGATTATCATCTATAAAATGTTGATGGATACCACTGATATAAAAAACTACATGAATATGTCGAAATACCGTAATTTCCATTCGTCAAAGCATAATTTTTTCCTCTAAAAAAAATCTCTAACAACCCAATAAATTAAATTAATAGAAAAATGTTTTGATCTACATATGCTGGTTTGTTCTCCACCCAATAAATCTCTCAGTAAACTTATACAGTGTACATGCGTGTTCTTAACAATCCCGTCTGAAATGGGTAGCTTTATTTTATAGTTAATTATGATAAAATTTGCATGGCATAGTTTATGTATAGCCTTGGACGAAATTATAGAGACCACTCGTAACTTAAATTTGTTATCTCGTTGTCTTTTTTTCCTTGTTATTATTTTATATGATCTCGGATAAGAGAGCATACGGGTGATGGTGTTTTTAACCATTTTCATGGACCATTATGGTCTAATAAATAACTGTTATTGTTGCATTAATAAAAATATTTCACGCTGTGCCAATCCGAAGTAGCAAAATTGTTTTATTTTTACATATAAATCAGCGTATGTCATTAATGTATGTACATACATTAAAAAGAAACTGAAACACAATAGTATCAATCTTCATAAGAAAATGGTTTGGGATCAAATTTATTAACATTATTAAAGCTCGTAAAGGCTTTACCAACTAAGATACAAATTTTGATTAATGATCGAGTTCTTAGTGAATTATATCAATTAGAACCTCACGAAGAGTGTTTTTGGCTTTGTTTTCTTTTAGGACCATTATACCAGGGTGTTTAAGTTATCATTTTATGATCAGGTTAAAAGTAATATTTACCAGGGTCACTAGAAAATGTTTGAAATATCGAAAAATATCTAAGCTAGATGAAGAAAATCTTGTGAGTATTCAAAGTAACGGATCTAACAATGGATTTAATATAATCTTGTCATTTAGAGAATAAAGACCGGACTTGCTATGGACCTCGTCGCAGAAGATGGTTTCCCGTTCGAAATCAGGATCAATTTCCAACTGCTCCAGAACCCGTCAGCTCGTTTACCTTCAGTTCTTGGATCAATTGAATTTTGTACGGGTGCGCGACCAAGTCCCGACTTAAAATTCGCCAAGTTGAGGTCTGCGAACGACCAAGTTCTTGAGCGCGACGAGGAATTAACTGCTTCGGTTTATTCTGCACACTCTCGTTCACTACATCAATATTTTCTATAGACTTCACGTTTCAACTGTGTTTGGGATTATTTACTGAACCGGTTGATTCAAATTTGTCCACCAAACGACGAATAGTCGACTCAATAGGATGCATTGCGTGCACAGTAAAAATCACGTAGCTCACGGAACATAGCACTCATATTGATACTAAACTTTAATGGTTTGTACGCATTGCTGCACACTGTAACTTTCCGTGATGATTTGTCCAACATTAGTTACTATAACTTATACATTATACATTTGACAATTGTATAACTGAAAAAAATGTTGTTTAATTGAATATTTCAAGTGTACGCTTATGACTGAACATACTGATAAGCAGTGACCTTGTCCAAGCTCGGGCAGAAATCCGCTCTCTAGTGATGAAAGTGTATAGAAAGAAAGGTAGTCAAAAACACCGAGTATTAAACCGAAATATATAAAAGTAAAACTGTAAAGACATGCTACCCATCTATTTGACATATTCTTCCTTAGTGAGGCCAGTAATAATAATAAACAGGATTTAAAGATTAGATATAGTTTCATACCTTGGGAATATCATGGGGATACATATCTCTAGGTGGTAATTTAGGAGGTTTGTCGCCACGCCTTTGGGCGTGCTGTTGGCTCTGTATCAGTAGCTGTTCTCTGGTGGCAGCTACACTGCCTCCAGCGAAGCCCGAGCTTCCAGAAGAGCCACTTCCATTACCAGCGATGCTGTAGGGATCTTCATCAGGTATAGGTATACGTGGACGATTCTTGATATCCATGACACGTTGCACTGAAATAAAATCACAGTTAAATCATAAATATTAAGAATTTCCACATATTCGCACTTCACAAATACTAAACATCGAATACTGTAGGAACCTTTGATGTAAAACACAACTAAAAAAGATTTACTGCTAAACCAAATCACTTGTTTTCAGTTTTTCGATGCGCGTTTCACTAACCATGTTGGTATCATCAGGAGATTATTTAATGAAGCTGGGTAACGAAACGTGAATTGGTCAGTTTTACTGAACATCAAATGTGTTTTTCTAAACTTCTCCACGCACGTTTCCCTAACCATGTTAGCATCATCAGGAGATTATTCATCTCGCGCGTCGAAAAGTTTAAAAAAGTGATTCGATGTTTAATGGTCAATCTGTGACAGAGTTTCATGATTTGTCAAGTAAAACATAAACGTGTCGGAATTCTTTTTCTCATTCAGTGGAAAGTAGAACTTTCGACCTCATAAGTTACATTCTAACAACCTTGATTGCATCATTAAGTAGCAATTTCCTGATAAAAATCTTTTTCTGTTTATGCTTACAATTAACTGGACTACTTTTACCCTTCAAGATGTGTTGCGCAATCCGTCAGACATTTTGGTGATTTTAAACATCACGTCGGTTTTCTCATTATTACCGGTAAAATAATAGAATTTGCCCAGATGTAATCGAGATGAAGAAAAAAGTGAGGAGATGCCACGACTGTATTATATCACGCGGTAATTTTTTAACAAACAATGGATACTTATGTAATCAAAATTAAAGGAAAAAACTGTGTTGAAATTGACGTTAAGAACAAATACGGTATCATAGATTTTCTGCTTACATCTCTTGATGTCATTGATGTGAAAAAGGATTATTTTTTTGGTTTGATTAATAACATCGTGCCTTGTAATTTTAGATTATTAATAAATGTTTTTTCTCGGGTATTTTTATATAGATTCTCATTTGATAGATGTGAGTATAATCATAATTATTAGCAGATTTGTTAGTTATTTTTTAAAACGATATATATATATATATATATATATATATATATATATATATATATATATATATATATATATATATATATATATATATATATATATATATATATATATATATATATATATATATATATATATATAAAGCCACTGGGTCACTCAAAACGTCGTGCATTTGTAAACACAATTGTAGCAAATAATTTTTGTCAAAAAAATCATCTTTTCTGATGAAGCACATTTTGAAATTAATGCTTTCCGGTTTTCTTTTCTCGATCATTCAAAAGGACAACTGTTCTTCAATTATTTGCTGGATGATAATTTTAAATTTTGGTTGTTTTTCATCAATAAAACAATGCCTCACTGCGACATTCTCTTTGATCAACTGCAATGCAGGCAACTAAAGTAAGCACTTAAAATTAAGAAGAATTTGGTAACATTTTCAACAACCTATTTGGAAATTTGATGTCTGACAGTTACATTCGTATTTCTACACAGCAAAGTGTGTGTATTATACTAAAAAATGTAAAATTTTTGGTTGCGATGCATTTCCCTATTTCCATTCCAAAATTTGGTTGTACGTGCGCCACCTGTTTTTCCCCCACAAACTGTCGTTAAGCTTGAATATAAATGTCCACGAAGAAGACCGACCAAAAACACGATAAATTGACAACATCATCAGGTATATTGGACCCGAATAGCAGAGGAGAGCCCAGAACCGTGCTAGATGGGAACATGCTGAAGAGGCCTTCATCCTTCAGTGGAATAACAATGGTTGCGTAATATTCTTCATATATTGGAGCTAACTGGGGAAACTATATCAGAATATCATGTAGAAGAGAAAAGAATATTTTATTCTCTCTTTAAAAACTGAGAATTGAGATCAGCTGCTATGTATGTCATATTATTCACTCTATTACCCAGATATTGCGCCATTCGATATCTAATAATTCCGGTTTTTACAGAAGTTATTTTTTGCAGAGCACAAAAAGAAGAAAAAGGCGTATCTCAGGGTTATCTTTTTTTTTGTATATATGAGCAATGTTAAAAAAAAGATACAAAGTAAGTACAAAGCTTTCCAATTAGTAGATTATACCACTTCGTGTCATCGTATTAAAAGGATTAACTTTTTGGCTTAGTACGTATTAATTAAAACACCGATTATTAACAACTTGTGTTTGTTTGACTTTTTTAGCGCTTTTGAAAAGGTCTGCAATAAATCTCGCCAGCGATTATAATGAACATTCGGTAGGCATTACTTTATCATCGCCTAATCAGAAGCCTGATGCTTTAAATTAAACACACAAATGCGCGTACATGCGAGTAAAATTTTAAAATGGCGAGTGGTTGTTTTTTCCATCGCTTTTTTTATAGGCTGTTTTAAAATTTTATATTGTGCACGTACAGGGTGGGTACAGCAGGAAGAAAAATGTAAGCAAATCATCCAAGTGATTTCGATCTAATTATATATTCTGTTCAGCTCCTTAAATAGTTTCTATGCTAAAGAGGACTTTTAAGATGCTTTATCGTGCCATATAAATAATGCTATTTTTACCAGATCGTCTTTATCGTTGTTTTTCAATGATTCATTTTTTGCCCTTGCGTTTTTATCTTTTAATTTGGTTTTTCCGCGTTTATTAGATTTAACTTTGCGTTTCATTAAACAGTATTGATGATTCTTTATTTGTTGAATGGGAGACTTTATTTACAGTGGATCCCAAAAATATTTGGGTATCCTATTTAACAAATCATTCTAGACGTTGTAATTTACGCGAAAAAAAAATATAATTTTTCTTCCCGTATATTTTATCTTTCTAACCTCCTTTTAACTTCTTATATAACAAAGTTCTGAAATCATCGGTTTAATTCTGATACATTCTTTACCCTTGCGTTTTTATCTTTTAATTTGTTTTCTTTCCGCGTTTATTAGCTTTTAACTTTGCATTTCATTAAACAGTATTGATAATTATTTGTTTGTTAAGTGAGAGACTTTATTTACAGTGGATTCCAAAAATATTCGGATACCCTATTTAACAAATCATTCTAGCTGTTCCAATTTACGCGAAAAAAATATACAATTTTTCTTCCCGTATATTTTATCTTTCTAACCTCCTTTTAACTTCTTATATAACAAAGTTCTGAAATCATCGGTTTAATTCTGATACATTCTTTACCCTTGTGTTTTTATCTTTTGATTTGTTTTCTTTCCGCGTTTATTAGCTTTTAACTTTGCATTTCATTAAACAGTATTGATAATTATTTGTTTGTTAAGTGAGAGACTTTATTTACAGTGGATTCCAAAAATATTCGGATACCCTATTTAACAAATCATTCTAGCTGTTCCTATTTACGCGAAAAAAAATATACAATTTTTCTTCCCGTATATTTTATCTTTCTTACCTCCTTTTAACTTCTTATATAACAAAGTTCTGAAATCATCGGTTTAATTCTGATACATTCTTTACCCTTGCGTTTTTATCTTTTAATTTGTTTTTTTTTTCCGCGTTTATTAGCTTTTAACTTTGCATTTCATTAAACAGTATTGATAATTATTTGTTTGTTAAGTGAGAGACTTTATTTACAGTGGATTCCAAAAATATTCGGATACCCTATTTAACAAATCATTCTAGCTGTTCCAATTTACGCGAAAAAAAATATACAATTTTTCTTCCCGTATATTTTATCTTTCTTACCTCCTTTTAACTTCTTATATAACAAAGTTCTGAAATCATCGGTTTAATTCTGATACATTCTTTACCCTTGCGTTTTTATCTTTTAATTTGTTTTTTTTTTCCGCGTTTATTAGCTTTTAACTTTGCATTTCATTAAACAGTATTGATAATTATTTGTTTGTTAAGTGAGAGACTTTATTTACAGTGGATTCCAAAAATATTCGGATACCCTATTTAACAAATCATTCTAGCTGTTCCAATTTACGCGAAAAAAATATACAATTTTTCTTCCCGTATATTTTATCTTTCTAACCTCCTTTTAACTTCTTATATAACAAAGTTCTGAAATCATCGGTTTAATTCTGATACATTCTTTACCCTTGCGTTTTTATCTTTTAATTTGTTTTTTTTCCGCGTTTATTAGCTTTTAACTTTGCATTTCATTAAACAGTATTGATAATTATTTGTTTGTTAAGTGAGAGACTTTATTTACAGTTGATTCCAAAAATATTCGGATACCCTATTTAACAAATCATTCTAGCTGTTCCAATTTACGCGAAAAAAATATACAATTTTTCTTCCCGTATATTTTATCTTTCTAACCTCCTTTTAACTTCTTATATAACAAAGTTCTGAAATCATCGGTTTAATTCTGATACATTCTTTACCCTTGCGTTTTTATCTTTTAATTTGTTTTTTTTCCGCGTTTATTAGCTTTTAACTTTGCATTTCATTAAACAGTATTGATAATTATTTGTTTGTTAAGTGAGAGACTTTATTTACAGTGGATTCCAAAAATATTCGGATACCCTATTTAACAAATCATTCTAGCTGTTCCAATTTACGCGAAAAAAATATACAATTTTTCTTCCCGTATATTTTATCTTTCTAACCTCCTTTTAACTTCTTATATAACAAAGTTCTGAAATCATCGGTTTAATTCTGATACATTCTTTACCCTTGCGTTTTTATCTTTTAATTTGTTTTTTTTTCCGCGTTTATTAGCTTTTAACTTTGCATTTCATTAAACAGTATTGATAATTATTTGTTTGTTAAGTGAGAGACTTTATTTACAGTGGATTCCAAAAATATTCGGATACCCTATTTAACAAATCATTCTAGCTGTTCCTATTTACGCGAAAAAAATATACAATTTTTCTTCCCGTAGATTTTATCTTTCTAACCTCCTTTTAACTTCTTATATAACAAAGTTCTGAAATCATCGGTTTAATTCTGATACATTCTTTACCCTTGCGTTTTTATCTTTTAATTTGTTTTTTTTCCGCGTTTATTAGCTTTTAACTTTGCATTTCATTAAACAGTATTGATAATTATTTGTTTGTTAAGTGAGAGACTTTATTTACAGTGGATTCCAAAAATATTCGGATACCCTATTTAACAAATCATTCTAGCTGTTCCTATTTACGCGAAAAAAATATACAATTTTTCTTCCCGTAGATTTTATCTTTCTAACCTCCTTTTAACTTCTTATATAACAAAGTTCTGAAATCATCGGTTTAATTCTGATACATTCTTTACCCTTGCGTTTTTATCTTTTAATTTGTTTTTTTTTCCGCGTTTATTAGCTTTTAACTTTGCATTTCATTAAACAGTATTGATAATTATTTGTTTGTTAAGTGAGAGACTTTATTTACAGTGGATTCCAAAAATATTCGGATACCCTATTTAACAAATCATTCTAGCTGTTCCAATTTACGCGAAAAAAATATACAATTTTTCTTCCCGTATATTTTATCTTTCTAACCTCCTTTTAACTTCTTATATAACAAAGTTCTGAAATCATCGGTTTAATTCTGATACATTCTTTACCCTTGCGTTTTTATCTTTTAATTTGTTTTTTTTCCGCGTTTATTAGCTTTTAACTTTGCATTTCATTAAACAGTATTGATAATTATTTGTTTGTTAAGTGAGAGACTTTATTTACAGTGGATTCCAAAAATATTCGGATACCCTATTTAACAAATCATTCTAGCTGTTCCAATTTACGCGAAAAAAATATACAATTTTTCTTCCCGTAGATTTTATCTTTCTAACCTCCTTTTAACTTCTTGTATAACAAAGTTCTGAAATCATCGGTTTAATTTTAAAATTTTAAGAAACAAACATATATATTTTTTTACACACCTCAAAAATATTCGGACGCGCATACAAAAAATTTATCTGAATTAAGTGGTAATTAAGATAAGTGGTAATCTTCGAATTTTGTTTACTGCAAATAGTAATTGGCAGACTGGTGTCCAAGGAACATCTTAAAATGGGTCGTATACCAAATAAAAAAAAACATTAATTCTGAAGATAGGCAATTAGTGCTATTTTATAATGAAAGGGCAAATTCCTAGTGAAAAATTGGGCAAATCCTTCACTTAAGTAAAAGTACGGTTGGAGATATCGTGCAACGTTACAAAAATGAGGACATACTTTTCTTGTATTCAGACAGACCATCCGAAATGATTAAATAAAAAAGGCCAACGCTTTATTTTAAAAGAAATACATAAAAACCCTAAAATTAGTACACCTTAGCTCAAGATATTGGTGGAAACGCATTCTCAAAACGTAGTCAACACCGAAATAATACGTCGTTGTATAAGAAATAAACTTATATAAGAAACTAGGATGTCATGGACGTGTGGCCTGGAAAAAGCCTTGGTTAAGTAAGAAAAATATTTAAACTCGACTGGATTTTGCTAAGGAGTACATTCTGAAGCCTGAAAATTACTGGAACGACGTTATTTTCTGTAATGAGTCAAAATTCAATACTTTTGGCTCAGATGGGCGTCAAATGGTGTGGCTAAGGGTTAATGAAGAGCTCAACATAGAAAATCTTTGCCCAACTGTTAAACACGGTAGGGGATCGGTAATGGTTTGAGGGTGTATATCCTCAGAGGGGGTTGGTAACTTGGTGTTTATTGACGGTATAATGGACAAAAACATTTTTTTAAATGTTTTAAAGCAAAATCTGAGGGTTAGTGAAGAGAACATGAATATTACAGACTCATTTACAAAGCCCCTATTATGCAATTGCACTCGAGTGCCCTAAACGCTAGGCATAGGCTAAAACGTTAGGCATAAGGATACGTGAAATCACTAATAAAGAAACTTTAAACAATAAGTTATTAGAGGAATGGAATAAAGTCAACGTAAATTATTTTTAAAAAATGGTGGTATTCATGCCAAAATATTTCGGAAATATGAGTAAGGTTAAAGGTGGTCAGACCAAATACTAATTATAACCTAAATTTTATACATTTTTTTTGTTGATACTAATTAATGTCCGAACATTTTTGTGACTAACATCTAACTTGACAAATAGCATAGTCTCTTGGTTATAATTGCGCCATTTCTCCGTCAGACCGATAATTTTTCGAATAAACCTGGTATCATCGTGTTATAGACTGGGACAGTTGTTTTTTGGTCAAGAAAGCCTTCATATAAATTACAAGTTTTGCCTAAATTTGTTATGTAAGCTTGTTAATAAATTAAAATCAAGAACTAACAATTTATCCTTAAACATTTTTCATTTTATAACTAGTTTAATTTCTTTTGAATCTTTTTTTGAATTAACTGGTATTCATCGACATCATTTTTGAAAATGGAATAAAAATATTTACCAGAACTAGGTTAATGTGGAATGTTTGAATACCAGAGATAGTCACCATGTATAATTCTTAAAGCCTGAGCATATAAATCGTAATAATAATATAGCTGGTGTAGTTACTGTGCGTATGTCAAAACGGGCAAGGAGATAGAAAAAAAGGAACATCTCTTGAGGTAGTTCTTCAGTGCTTCAGAGCAACTTCTTGAAAAAAAATGAGGCATTACTTTAAACGGCAAGAAGATCTTTTGTGCCAAGTGATTTGCGATCATAATGAATTTGTTCCGATACATCTCCAACAACTTGCACTAGTACAATGCGAAAGCAGCATTTAGCTGGTATTTATTTTAATGATATATGGGCTTGCGATTTTTTTCGTATCATAAATTAACGGTATATTGTTATCTCGCATCATTTTATTCCACTTGTATCGATAACACATTTCGAAGTGTTCATATTATCGATATTGTTGTTTATTTTTTATTTTCTATCAGTATTATATAGGGCGAATCATTAATTTGTAACTTGGAGTGGACAAAACAACGAATTAATTTACATTTCATTGACTGTACAAGCTATTCGAATCAGATTTCGTTCAACTTCAATACGAAGTATAATATACCAGGTCTGTAAATTTGAAACGGGAATATGCCAATAAATGGCTCTAGCTGTCAATGTAGTTACCGTCAAACCACGTCATTGGCGCCATTTCCTTGTTGACATCTGACTGTAATTTGTAATAGCGTTGAACATGCCGAATTTTGTACCTGGAAACTACGATTTCTGGACAGCATTGATTTTTTGTTACCCTTTGAAAAAAAGAGCTGCAGAATCGCATCGAATATTTATCGAAGCTTACGGTGAGTATGCTCAAATGATGGAGGCGTTTAGTTGATAAATACTTTCGCATGCGGCTTACTCACCAGTCTTGGCGCCGTTCGATTACTACTTATTTGCATCGATGGGACACGCACTTGCTGAGCAGAATTTCACTTCTTACGAAAATGGTTCGATGACTGGTTTGAGGTAAAAGAGCAACATTTTTTTTTGGCGTGGCATCCACAAATTGTCAGATAGGTAGGAAAAATGTATAGTTAGCGATGGGCAATACTTCCAGTAAATATTTTTTATCAATTTTATACAATAAACGTATATGCTCTATACAAAAATTCCCGTTTCATATTTACATACCTGGTAGCCTGGAGCCTACTGTGAACATAACCTGAAAAATCAGTTGTAGACGCGATGTCATTTGAAAAGTAACATTTGAGTCACAGCTTTATTTCAAGTAAGCAGTTTATATAATATTTAATTAAAACAATTTTACTATTTTCTAAAATAAGTGAAAACGACATACCTGGTGGTAATTTTGATTTTAGCATATCCATGGCAACTACGTTGATTATAAGAACCCAAATAGGACATTCTAGAAGTTCCTGATCATTTTTAACGAATGCTATTGCACTAAGACATTGACACTCCAATCTTCTGCGATCAGGATAAGCTCTTCTCAATTCTCTGTTGACGTTCGACTGGAATTTCTTCATGTCGAACAATTTGACAGGTTTGTCAGGCTCCAAAGCAGAATTTGGCAGTTTCAATATTTCGTTTCCGATTGCATTCTCATCGTCTTGTCCAGTACTTTTGATGTACACGTTGCATTTCGACACTCGCTTGATCAGAATATTTCCGGCATCGTCCATCTTTATTTTTACACCCTGTAAATAAATAAAAAGGTTGATTACACGTTTTGAGTTGATACGAATAAAAAAAAAGGTTCCGCTTGGACTTTTGTATATCTTATCTGAAATGTAACATATACAAAAAGCCAAGTGGCCTGTAATCTGTTCATCTAGGAAGCTAAAGGAGGTTTTTTTAACGGGTTAACTAATATAAGATAATGTGTTTATTACTTTGTTAATGACTGCTAATTACTAATATTTGTTTTGATGTTTGAAGGTGAGCTAGGAAAGAAAAGAGGCTATTGGTGTTAACTGATCAAAAAAGTTTAGTTATTTGTATTTTTACTTTTCAGTGTTGTTTGTATAGTTATGGAGCAAAGAATTTGCATTAAATTTTGGTTAAAAAATAATATCCGTTTGAATTCAAGCATCACTCGTAAAAGTCATGGTTTTATCGCTGAGATGGAAACTACTGAGATGGAATGGTGAAATTATGGTGTGATAATCAAATAAGAATAAAAAACTATCATGTTGATCAAAATACATTCAAGAGTCGCAGTAACTGCCACAGCATCATGGAAAGTGGAGAGGCGACAAATGCTGAAATAGAGGCTGTGTCTCTATATCCAGAGAAACTCAAGGCAATGATAGAAGAAGATGAACCGTATTCAGTGTGGATGAGACTGGATTGTTCTGGAAGAAGATGCCTAAAAGAACTTTTATCGCGCGTGAAGAAAAAAACCTTTCCAGGTTTTAAGGCCTCCAATGATGTAAGTTAAAATGTCTCTTAGTTTATCGTTCGAAAAATCTAAGAATTTTAAAAAATAAACCAGGTTTGCCCGTGATTTACGTTGGTGACAGCCTCTCTTTTTGAGGATTTGTTTGGTCACACCCGAAGTCGAACATTATTGCCAATCAAACCAAATCCCATTTAAGGTGATGCTATTAATCAACAACGCACAAGGCCATCCTCCTGCTACTCTCACTAATTTCGACCGACTTGTAAAAGTTGAATTTTTGGACCAGGGTGTCATCAAAACATTTAAAGTTTATTACTGTTAGAGAATTTTGGAAAAAATTTAATGTCTTAGATGCCGTGAACAGCATTGTTGCAATCTTGGATAAAATTTCACGAAAAACTTTAAATAGAGTGGATGGTGAGGACGTTGATGATCTTATAGAAATGTGTGAGTAAAACATTGAAGAACCTGATTCTTTTGGCCCAGTTACATCTGAAGATCAAAAATGACAGTTTTAAACCTGACGGAAACCCTCACTTCAATTAAAAAAGGGTTAGGCATTTTAGAAAACATACCCTCCAATGAAGAGCGAGTTTCAGTTATAAAACTGGGAGTAAGAAAATGATTAACGTGTTATGTAGAAATTTTGTTTGAGAAAAAAAATCTTTGACCTGTCAGACGACTTTGTTTCAGTTCATGAAGCTCCCTGCATTAAAATAAATTCGGTTTATGTTTTTCCATTGCAATAATATTATAATTTATTTAATTATATAAGATTTAAGATAGCGCTTTGTCTAAGTGTGCGGTATTTGTATGCATTTATATACGAAATTATACCACATGCAGAAAATATTAGAGTTGACCATAAAAATGTCTGAGTCTATAAAATATATTTGGTACTTTTACCGTAAGATAACTGTAGGTGTTCGTAGTGTTAGAAATTTTAAGAATCGTAATATATTTTTTTTTGTTTGAAGTGGTGGGTATCCGACAACCTTGTACAAGCCACTGTTCGTCGTCTACAGGTCGTATAAACAAAAGTACTTAATAAATATAATTAGAGCCAAGTTGAATTTATTCAAGTACAAAGCGTATATTGTCTGGAGACACGCAAAGATTTTTTTAATTGCCGTTTAAGACTCGGAGATTTGTCCCAGTAGCCTGTATCTTGCGTTCCTTTGGATATCGACTGCTGTTTTACGAGGGAGACTTCATTATTATTAAGATAAGATTGAACTATTTACGTTTGACTTCATATTTACATAGTACATTTCTTAGGAGTGTTGAATTCGTTATACTTGATCCAATAGTACAAAATAAAAAAATAAACAATTGTAAATAGATACCAAGAAAGAAATTCTGACAGTAAACTTCTTATTTTTCACTTAGTTCAGAGCACCATAGCTCCATCTGTTTTCCTACCTCCTACCATTTTAAATATTGGAATTTTCTCAGATGAAATAACATTTTTTTTCATATGAAAACACAGGTCCTGTCCAATAGTATGCCCTTTTAGTAGAATAATCTTCAAAAGATCTTCTTCTTTAATCAGCGGTATCAACCATATCTCAAGATTCATCAAGTTGCAGGGAAAAATAACTAATTATCTAAGTCACACGTTAACTGTAAACAATGTCACTACTCATTACTTCTACTCGACTCGTCACTGTATTGGCAGAAAGTTGCATTGTTTTTATGGCAAAAACTATCTCGTTTTTATTTTTAAAGTTAAGCGAATACTGAATCAGTAGCTTCTAAAAATGCATTTCTTACTATTTCTCCTTCTTCATAAGGCTTCTTATTTTGTACAGTTATCTGCGACACGCGATACAAAGCTTCAGTTGCAGCCTTATTTTTGCCAAATACTTTTAAAAATGTTGATTGTTGCCCAATTAACTAATTTTTCATTTGTCTCAACTTTTCCTTTTTAGCGGTAGAATGTAAAGCAACTCTTTTAAGCAACGGATTCAGAAGCGTTACGCTACAAACACACACTTTTGCTTTTAATTTCTGTAAGGGTTCTGTATTGTCCTTCCCACTCATAATGGAAATGATATATCTTTTATACTACTACTTGCCATACTTGTAATTGTAATTGTAACTTAACTGAACACTGAACGCGGTGTCGTCGCACAGGTCTATCTATATATCCCGTTAAAAGCAGCTAAAATCCTTCGTGAATATTCGATTTGTTGCTACTCGCTACAAATTTCTCGGTCAGCGGCTGATCTTCGGCGTTTACGATGCGCTGACCAGGCCATAATCCGTAACAGTATTATAAGTTCGATATTTTCGTTTATAAAGATAATGAGTTCGATGTGCTTGAGGATTGCTTATAGCCGTGAGCTACCGAAATTGTCCACGCGAGCTACCGGTAGCTCGCGATGGGTTGGCAACCCCTGTTCTAGGAGCTGCACCCACAATTACTCTTAAAACGTCAACATCAAGAGACTATGGCGACCTGATCTACCCTTATCATCGAGACTCATGTCTCCCTTTTAGACGTTTTTGAACCAGAGCTGAGCAGTTGATTTGAAGCCTTTTCAAACGAAATGCTTTTTTTAATGTAATTTCTCGATATATTTTACTCACTTTAACGCTTTTGTTATAAAACCGTCCACTGATATATGTCGAGATGACCTTAATACTGAACAAGGAATGTTTATTCGCCATTAAACGTATGAGTGAGGTATAATTCTTTATTTATGAACAAAGGCGCAAATAATTTTGTTATAAACTAGTACAAATCATTATAGGATATATTGTGATTTATCTTTTAAGTGAATAAGGAGAAATATATTTTGTCTACACGAGGGTTGCTATTTATGTATCCGGAATAATAAATAAAAACAAATATTTGTCATTGAAAATGGTTTTATTGTTTTTCAAAATATTCTCCGCAATGATCGATACACATTTGCGTACGTTTGAACTAATTTTCATAGCAATTTTTCCAATCCGATTGAGATATCTCCGAAACATGGATTTTGAACGCAACAACTGCTTCTTCTGAGGTCGAAAATCGTTGATCAAGTGGTTTATTCTTCACGGACGGGAACAACAAGAAATCATTGGGTGCCAAATCAGGACTGTATTTCTTAGCACCAATCGACACGAGCCTTTTTTTGAGCGATTGTCAAATTATTTGTACTTGTACAGTCAACAATGTCAAACCTTATGATGTATATGTTAGATGTATTAAACCATCATTATTATCTGTGTTAAAACTTTCAAGGTGTCCCTCGTAAATGTGATTCAAATCAGGCGAGTCTTAGAATTTGCATTCATTAGGTAACCAAACGCTTTCCACTCCAATTTAATTATTTCCTTGATTACTTACGTGGCCAATGTGCCTCTTGAATTCTTCAGTTTTTTGGTCTCTCATCGGATTGTCAAAACCGCACAAACCAATTCTGAAACAAAAATAAACTTTTATTAATATATTTACTCAAGCTTCGTCATTAAATGTAATAGTTAATGTTAGTTCAACGTTTGTCTCGCCACATATCAGTGACTTCTTCCTTATTATTATCGTGTTGACTGGTCATAATGTTGGTATGAAAATGTCAGAAAATGGTTTTCCGCAAAGTGATATTTCAAAGACATTTCTTTGTTATTGTTATGAGAAGGAAGCAAAGCCAGATGGTAAATTAAACAGATAATATGACGTGTTCTATTAATTCGTTGTTGAATTAGAGTGTGCATAATTATTGTTATTCCTTATTTTAATATATTTCATACTCACTATATCCAGAAACTAAAATAAATAATCATAATTATATTGATATTAGGTTGGAGAACAGTCAGACAAATGGCAGCTACTAAACCATGATTTTATTCACTAATATTGATCAATAAGACGAATATGATTCTACTCTTGGACCCCTGATGGAACTCGTGGACAAACGAGATAGATTGCACTGCAGATGTTGATTGCACTGTAGTTGTTTTAAAATCAGTTGTAGACTTGATATCGTTCGAAAAGCAACATTTGAAGCACTGGACATGGTTTGTACATCTTTGGGAGATAATGCTGTATTGAATAGTACCAAATATCCATGCCAAAAAAGTGTGTTGACCCAACTAAACGTCAATTCCGTCCAGTACATAACCCAGACTTTGTCTCATTTCAGTTTAACCTTTCCTTGTTATTGGCACAGTTCTTGAATTGAGTTGAAATCGAAGCGAACTTGCCCGGATAGTCTATTTTTCATATTTTCTGGTTGTTAAAATTATTACACAAAAATAAACTCAATCTATTGTATCATCTAGTTAAATACCAACATGAGAATAACTGATTTGCCCTGGTAGTAATATATAAAAATACTTCTTGAAAGTTTGTCGTTGACAGAATCGAAATTAGCATTATTAGCTACATAGATTCTTATACAGTAATGTAAAAATTGCCTACAAATAGGCATACCATATAGAGGATGAAAAAACTGGTATCAACAACAGAAGCGGTCACATAAATGCATACAGGTAATAAGTCATTATACAATTATAATACGTTGTATATCTTTACAAGTGGTTTTATTTTCCAACCGGTAATACATAGGCTGATTCCTTATACAGTATAGTATGGTATACATATTGTTTTAGCATATCATTGTAACATAGTAGTAGATAAATAATTCGTCTAATATAAACCAGCACAAATCAAAATAATAAAAAAATAAATTCTCTGTATGGTCGGGTCTTGAGAGAAAGTAAAAGTCCACAGATCGGCTATAGATAAGGCTATTGATTTTCAAAACATACGTAGCGATAGCTGTTCAGATTTGCCAGGACAATATTTTTTTCTTCTACGTCTTATAGAATAATTGCATAATAAGATTTATAGGTTAAGGTACCATCGAATAAAACAAGGTATTGTTCGTGATTAGACGACATGTCAATATAGTTGCATAATTATCGGAATGGTCGATCAGCACATTCACTGATACATACATATAGCGTGTCATATCGAATGCCGTGTCGAAAGATATTTTTGGCTTTCACAAATATTAGGTAATAATTTTTTACAACTTTTTCTTACAAAATTCATTATTTATTTATAAACAAACAAACATAATCGGCGAAATATTTGTGAGAAGAACATAACCTATTGCCCCCTGCAGAACCCGGGCAGAACCTATTTGAATGAGAGTTTTTTCAGTTATAGATGCGATGTCGTTCAAGACGCTGCTTTCTTTTCGCCTTTCAAATGAACAAAATACTGTGACAGCCCAGGACATGATATGTGCGGCTTTGGGAGATAATGGTGTTTTGTACAGTAGTTGTACGAAGTGGTTCCGGCAATTTCGAACTAGAAATTTGGATTTAACTGATGCAAAACGTCCGGGGCAGTCAAGAAAAGTGGAGGATGAAGAATTGGAAAGAACTGTTTGAAGAAAATCCTTGTGTAAGAGTAAACCTTTGCTAAATGTTTACTCAAGCTAGGGAAAATTTAAAAGGCGAGTATGTTCTTGTGTCTCCTAAGAAGATACAGTTTAGAATATAAGTGGTCGCTTTAATGTTATGTAATTGTTCTTCAGATTCAAGAAAAATAACTTCCAACGTTAATTTGGGACCTGCGACAAGAAGTGGATCCTCTACGATAACTCAAAGAGGCAAACATCGTGGGTTAATCCTGATGAAACATTACATCAGAACCAAATATATACGCCAAAGATGTGTTATGATAAGATGATAAGATTAGCTGGACGTCTTGCATTATGAGTAAGTGAGTCACTGCTAACCGTTATCAGTAACAACAAATTTATATTAGTCACTCTCTGAAAGAAAAAAAGGAAAAAAGACATTTTGCTTGAGGACAATGCACGACCACATCACGATCACTTTGTTGATAGTCGATTCACATCCCTTGAGAAAGTCGAAAAAAGCCATCAATCAAAACTATCACGTTTTTTTTTGATCTGGAAATCGACAGTTGCCTGGCAGGTGGCGAAAGTGTGTATAAAATGAAGCAGAGTACTTCGAAGATAAAGTCTGTATCATTTTTTTTGAAAATAAATGTGTATCTGGTGAAAATATTGAAATCTTAATTGAGAAAATGTAGAAAATTTATTGAATTTTAATAATTTCTACAAAATATTTCTTCTTGGTCAAACTTATTGTCATTCAAATTTGGCAGTCCCAAAGTCAAGCATAAAAAAACCAAATCAAGACAATTAATTCTGCTATAAACAAGTGAGAATTGACAGTTTTACTACCACCCAATTCGTGGCCGATAGAAAGAGAGGATTCAAATGGAATGTTTGCAGCCAGAAATCGAAATTTTCGTTATTTACTGCTTCACGTTCCACGCGGAGGTCCACTCTTTAGCGGTCTCCTCTTTTAAATTGTTTCGCATTTTGGCATATATGACACGTTAATAAAACCAAATGCAATAAAAATCTTCTGGTAAATAAAAAATGAACTTAATACGTTTTGGAATGATATGAATTTGTATCGATGTTTTAATATTTAATAAACGCTATATAAAGTACTAAACGACAGATATTTCACTTAAAAAGCTTTCATTGTTACCTATTCTTCATGTATCTTTTCTAAGATCAAAATTTAACTTGCAAATTCTTCGAGCATATGCAAAAATCTGTGGTGCTTTTAGAATATATTAAGTGCAAATCTCGGTTTCTGCCACTCAACTATACATGTCTTTGAAACTAATGTGTAGGGATTTGTAGAGCTGATTGCGGCTGGGATTGGTCTTGTATTTAATGCAGCTTTTTTTGTACACAAAAATATTTTTATATAATTATGGTGAACAAAAGAGATCACTGAGAAGCAGGTGGCATTTTTTATTATCGATTTACTAAACTCGATCGATTATTTAAATTTTTTCGGCTTGACACAGAGATGAGAAAACATTTTCATTTCATGAAGAAAATACTAAATACAAATAACAACTTGAAACATTTATAATATTTTTACACTTTGTTTTGAGAACAGCGTGTACACCCTGTATACGCAAGTTGCAAAGCTACTTTAAATTTTACTGACTAAACAAATCAAGTTCAACAATTGAAGTTCGCTAGACAATTTATGATGCGTTTTAAACGAACTTTTTTTAAGATCGGTATCTATCAGCTCTGATATTTTATTGGACTTTTCAAAGTGGTCTGTGGGCTTACTAGATATACATATATACATATAAAGTCAGCTCACTTAGCATACGACTTTGGTATTGGGTGATAACCCTTTTTTAGAAGTTCTATTCAGATTTATATCTCCGCTCGTTTGTTTCGTATCGAACTGATTTTAAACAAAAAAAAAGGAGACACAATTATCAATCAATTAAATGGAAGATATTCATTAATGATAATTAATTAATACATCTGACAACAGTTGTCGGTATATATTTTTTATCGAGAAAAATATTAAAAATTTTGTTCCAGTTTAAAGTTGCAATTTCTTTATGTAGATTATATTTTCAAATGATTAAACAAAAATGATAAAATAAACTAATGAAGATTGTTAAAACATTTTTTACATACGCCACCACTTCGAGATACATTCCTAACGATTCGAATCATAGCTTCCAAAATAAGATGACTAGTAGAAATTTTTTAGTTTAGAAAACATAAGTTTAGAAAATTATTGAAAGAATCTTCGACTGTTTAAAAGGATCAGAACAAAAATAAATTCATGGTAATACCGTTTACACGCCCCAGTTAACACGAGGGCTAGACAAAATTTAGAAAAAAGTGGAGATTAAGGTTGTGTACAAACCATATAATAAATGAAGATAAGTCCTGGGTGATCCAAAGGATAAAGTAGATCAACATGAAATGTCGGGGATTTACGAAATTAGTTGTCAAGATTGTGATCGAGGATATATTGGGCAAACAAAAAGATTAACGAGGTATAAAGAACACATTGCCCACATTAGATATTGGAGAAATGAAAAATCTTGTGTTGTAGGGCTTTGGATACATATGAAAGTATTCAAATAGAAAAATGTAAGAAAATCATGAAACGGGATAAAGGATCTATTCCGTTCAATCTGATCCTCCACACCTCTCTCATCCTTTCTCCGTGGAGAGAAAGACTCTCCTCCGTCCACCTCGTCCCCGATCTCCTCGAAACTTTGCTCTCTGATGCAACGTTCCACATATGTATTTTGTTTCTGTACGTTCTTCTATCCTCAATCTCTGGCGGGCCCATTTGTGCCTTTTCCAGATCAGCTCTAACTTGTGCGATCCATATCCCGTATGTAAGAATTCTGTTGGCGAGTCTTGTCGGTGGGAGTCTACTGATATGCCCATAGAATTTCAACCTTCTTTTTCTTATGTCCGCCGCTACGTTGGACATTCTTTCTGTGGTCTTTCTAGAATGTAGTCTGTATCCTTCCTCTGTCAGTCTTGGGCCGAGAATTTTCCTCATAATTTTGCGTTCTTCTTTTAGTATGTTTTCTATGCCGCTTTTTGTGTGGAGTGTAAGTGTTTGCGTATAGTACCTCTGGTTTAATTACTGTATTGTAGTGTCTTTTTTTGCGTGTGTGGATATGCATTTCTTCTGTGCTATCTTCTCTCCTCCTGTGGGTTCGAGGATCTCGCCCAGGTATTTGAAGTATGCGACCTTATTTATTTTGCCGTATTTGGTGTTCAAATTTGGAACATCTAATTTTGATGCACATTCCTTGAGGACTTCTATCTGTTTTGTTGCCCTTTTTTCATTGTCTACGTCTAGGTCATCTGGGAAGGCAAGCCATGATATTTCTATGTTATTTTTGGGTCGTCCCAGTTGTATTGGTGTCCAGTGTCCTAGATTTTTCAGTTCTTTTTCCCATTCTTTTATGACTTTGTCCAGGACCAGGTTGAAGAGGAGTGGGGGTAACCCATCTCCTTGGCGTACTCTGGTTTTAATCAGGAAGGGTTCGGAAATTTCTCCCATAAATTTCACTTTAGAGATTGTGTCGGTCAGTGTCTGCTTCATCAATCGTAGTGTTTTGGGGTCGAGTCCTTGTTCTTCTAGGATGTTGAACATAGATTTTCGGTCGATGCAGTCGTATGCTTTCTTTAGGTTCACGAAAGTGCATATGTTTGGGATATTCCTGATAGCTTTGTATTTCCGTATTGTTTTTAAGTTAAATATTTGTTCAGTGCATGGGCGACCACGGCGAAATCCTGCCTGGTTCTCGCCAATTTTGTGTTCTAATTGTTCTTGGAGAAGGCATGCTCAGAGGATTTTGTAAGTGACTTGTAGTAAGGAAATCCCTCTGTAGTTGGTCACATCTGTTCTGTCTCCCTTTTGTGCAGCGGGTGGATAAGAGCATATTTCCATTCACCTGGTAATTTTTTTGTTTGCCAGATGTTCGTGATAATTTGCGTAGGTTTCTGAAGTGAATTTGGTCCGAGGTTTTTCAGTAGTTCCGCGGTGATACCATTTTCACCGGATATCCTGTTATTCTTTGGTTTGTGCATGTGCCTGTGGATTTCTTCCTTTGTTGGTGGTGGTGATTCTGAATGGGTATAGATACAATTTTCCTTGGGAAATCTTGTATCGAGTTCGGGGCAATTGAGGTGATCAGAGAAACAGTGTGCCAGCTCCTAACAATTCTCCTGATTGGTTAGCGGTAATCTCCCATTCCACTTTTTGAAGCAAAGATTTTGTGGTGTGTATCCACGGATTTCTCTAGCGAAAGTCCTATAAAAGTCGTATTCTAATTGCGGAAATTCTTCTCTATAGAGTCTAGTTGTTCCTTCATGAACTTCCTCTTAGTCTGCCTGATAACTTTTGCGGTCTGTTTTCTAGT